>JARHVA010002171.1:2432500-2762286 GCA_037957365.1 Torreya grandis | reverse complement strand
AAGGCCTAATGTAATTAGGTCTCCATGAGACCTAAAAGTGAAATGAGGTCTAATTGAGTCATGAAAGACATAAAGGGAATAAAAGGTCATTTTAATATTGTTTATGAGATGTCATAAGACCTATTATATGTCTGAATTAAGAGGTTAAATGTGTTTGTCTGACTATGTGGTGTATAAATAATGAATGGTATATATACAAGGCAATTTTAGGCCTATTTGTGTAAGCAAAGAATATTTGAATGAAATAACACATTGTTGAGAAGAAAGAGGTATTTTAGACCATAATAGGAGTGTAGAGGATATTTTATGAAGATCTGATAGTGTGTCTTCATATTAATACCAAGGTCATACGACCTAATAAGTCTTGAAGAGACCTAGTTGAGCGAAGAGGCATAGAAGGCAGTTTGAGGGGGATAAGAGTGATAAGAGATGAAGAGGTGGTCATCATATACTAATTGAGAAAAATTATGCTTTGAAGGTGATCAAAGATATGAAGTGGCTTAGTTGGTGATGATTCATCTAGGGGGTTGGTTCCTCCTTACAAGTAGGTGTTTTTTAAATCCTAATAAGGTGGGTGCTTGGCTAGTTGCGGTTGGTGCTCCATGTGGAGTTGGTGATTTACTAAATTTAGTTTTTTATTATGGGAATGTAGTACATTTATAGAGATCAGTGTATTTTCTTTCCTTTAAGGGTATTCCACATATATGATGTGTTCTTGTGTTTCATGCTTATGTGGATAGTTGCTTATGTTTACTAGATATATATGTTTATTTGAATGGCTCATGATTGCTTAAGTGTAAAATCATAAAAAAGGTTTTAAATATTGATTCACCCCTTGTATCAGTCATTATTCTTCCAAAAGTGGAAGTATAATTGATGAGTTAGCTCCTAACTACTTATACTTTGCTTGTTTGGCTTCTAATGCAGCTACGATGAGGTCAAACTCCCTATCTAACTTGGCAAGGTTCATCAGAGGCTCTATGATTATCATCTCTACCTAGGCCACTAGCCTTTGTTATACTAGGAAGGGAGCCTCCATAGACACCTAGAATTTTGACACCTCACTAATGTTCATTATGGATTGGGTTGATAGATCAAGAACTACCTAAGCTCTAACCTTATTTACTCTGGCTACCTTTTTCTTTACAACTTAGTCAAAGTGACCTAGGTGGGCTCCAAATTCACCCCTATCTAGTAGGTTCCAAGTGACCTAGGTGGACTCTAAATTAAACCCTATCTAGTATAGTTCCATCTAAGTGGAAAAGCACTGATATATTAACTTCCTTAAAGTAAGCCAATATCTTCTTCCTACCATCCTCTAGTGGTCTCATCATAGTTTGGGCTAAAATAAGACACTCCTCTATATTAGTTTTCATACTCCCAGTGTACATCTAACATAAGCCCAAGTTTGAAGTAGGCATTAATTTTAACTTTGAGAACATTCCCTTATTGATCATAATCACTAGCTTCTTATATTTACTATAAATCTAAGTGATCCTCTCCAAATAGGCCTGGGTCCATTGGATGAGCACTTGGTTCTCTGCCATTGTCCCTACCACCTTTTCTAGAGTTGAGAAAAGTTGTAGGAGGGTGTCCCTTGACCTACCTAATTATACCAATAGGGAAGGAGCTCTTTACATATGCATCAAGAATTTAGACCTGGCTCTATATGTCTTTAATAAGTTTCTCTGACATGTCATGGGTTATCTAGAGAACTGAGAGTGGGTCCTCCACTATCTTTTCTTCTCATATATGATTCATCATTTTGGTGAGAGATAACAAGTGTTTTTTGGTTTGTTAGACCATATGGTTCCCATCTTTCATGTATTTCTATGTGAGAATTCTCTACATACTCCTTATAGTGTAATCAAAATCCCATTGTACATCTAGGTCACCTTATATTTTCATCTATGGCACCTAAAACATTGGGAGTATTCCATAGGTTTTGTGAGGTTTTGGTGGGGTGGTGTATATGGTAGTGATAAGTGGAGGACAATGTGGAGGGGGTATAGAGGAAGAATAAGGTGTGAATAATGAAAGCATAGAGGCATAGCGAGTCAAGATGAATAAAGAGGTCCAATGGAACATATGTGTTTTCCACTAACCTTGGGTCATGCCCACTTGAGGAGAAATGACTCTCAAGAGAGGAGTATTCAACATAAGGGAAGAGATCGACTGATTAAAGATGAATCCTTAGGTATCTAGGTTGATGGAAAATGGGGGTTAGGGAGAAATGCTAGGAACCAATGGGGTTGGTGCTAGATGATCTATAGAAACTAGTAGAGAGGTGGAATTAAAACATATGATACCTATATTAAAAATCGAACATGAGCTACCTTCAACTTTTTCCTTGGTATTTTACCTAGGTTAGGTCTAAAGGCTATAGTGGAGGGAGTATAGGTAGAAGAGGCCATGAGGGTTGAATGAGGTAGTCATTGAGGCACTAAATGAGTCACTAGGATGGCTTGGGTCATTTGATATATGTACATAAGTGAACTCACTCTTGAAGTAACTAGGGTAATTGGAAAAAATGAGGCATTCAAAGGCACTTAAATGTGAGGAATGGCTAGTGGGGGAACCAAGAAAGTTCCAAGTTGGGGAATATATGGGGCATATGGAAATAAATAAGAAGGGATGATATGGATGTTCAAGGCCATGGGTGTTTTGGTGAATGATAAAGTGGTTACAATATAGAATAGAGGAGGTATCGATTGAATAGTTTTTTGAAGGAATGAGGAACTAAGTGGCATTATGAGGGGCTTATGGAAATTGGAGGGAGTGAGGGGAGGAAATTGTATTAGTGTCTATTATTAATCATTCTTTGGCTTGTTTTTGGGCTACTATTGATGTCAAACCTTATGGCTTGTGCTAGATAGTATTGAGGTGTCTTCTAAGGAGCTACATATGCTTAGGGCACTTATCATCAAGTTAATTGAGTCTGAATTGGCTTGGGCCAAGTCACCTAGGTCACTGGAGGTGGAGCCATGACCCAAAGATTCATTAATCATAGGGAAGAAGGTGGCTAGATCCCTTGTATAATTCTTCTAAAAATTACAAAGTAGTTAGGGTGACATCACCTATAGGTTAAGTAGATTCAAATGGGGTCAAAGATGGTCTGAGATGAACTTTATTACCCTTATACTTCCTACAAGTCTCAATTCACATGAGAACCTCTTGGTCATCTTCCACATTCAAATACAACTCATCATCATCTTCTGACTAGTGGCCATAATTGAGGTTAAGACAAGCTAAGTACTTATCCAAGTGGGTTTATATCATGCCCCATGGGTCCAATCTCATGGATGGGCTGAGTACTTATCTAGTTTCCATATTTTATAGAGTATGGAAGGAGTATTACACTTGATGCCTGATGATGATTAGAAGAGGAAATCATTCCATCTATTAACAACTAATATAATGCCTAAAAATACCCTCCACTAGTTGATAAGTAATCTCTTGCTCTTTAAGGTGATCTAGGACATGATAGGGAAAGTAGAGGGTCTCCCTAGGAATACCTATTACTCATATGATGTTATCCTCCAGAAAATACCAGTAGTCTCTAATTGGATCCAAGGAGTCTCTAATTTCCTTTGATAGACGAGGCATAGGGGCCTTATTGATCACATTGTAAACCACTAGGTATAAATACTCATAGATATCTTGAATATTATATATGTACTTGTGGCCATATAACTTATAAGAAACTACATGAACCATCGGGCCTCAAGGAACCCACATAAGAAAAGCAAATAGATTGAAAGCGAGTGTCTTGTAGACTACATCTACAAGATAACTCATCATGTAGAAGTTCTACCCACTTAGGCATTTTGCTATGGCCTTGACCATGTTGAAATTAACCACCCCTCCTAGGTCAGGGACTTGGGAGCTATCTATAATCATGTGCATTAAGGGCACCCATAATATGTTGATGTGTAGTCAATTTGGGGCCTCAAATAGTCATTTTAATAGAATCATACCAACCTAGACCTCCTCCTTGAAGGTGAAAATCATGTATGCATTAGCATCTAACTTATTCACCCACTTAAAAATTAGGTTCTCAGCCCAGTCCTTTAGGACGTCATATATTTTAAAGGTATTAGTTTAGGTCTTCACCACCATTGAGTCATACAAAAGGGTGAACTCTAGGAGATTATAATAGGCTTTGTAGGTGGTTCTTGAGATGTTGGAAATCTAATGTTGGGAGTTGGATGAGCATACCCAATCATGGGTGTCATCTTATACCCACTTGGTAGTGAGGATCACCTTACCAAATAATCTAGTATATGGGAATAGCATAGGCTTGGTTGTGGCCTTGTGTAGGCCACACTTCTCATAAACTCATAGGGTATCTTCAAATTTAGCCAGGTCATCATCATTGGTAATCAACTTAGGTACCTAGTCGATAGATTTGAATACTTCATTATAATGTTTGAATCAGGTTAAGCCATCTAGGAATAGAGTGTCTCTATATTTAGGCTTAAATTTTTGATTTGAAGATAAAGTTGTCATTGTAGAAAGATAGAAATTGGTAGAAGATATATGGATGTATTAGAAGGTGTAAAAGGCACCAGGTTAGAGTAAAAATCAAAGAGTATTAATTTGGGAGTATAGAGCTATAATAACTAATGAGATTTCCTCAGGATGCTTATAGAAACCCACATTCATTCCCTTGTATTAATGGCATTTGGTGACTCACCTATTGTGGATTAAAATTTGAGTTGATGGCTCAATCTTCAATTGAATTTCCCAATCCAAAGTTAAATTCAAAGTTTCTTAGGTATCTCCTACTTTATGCCACTTGTCATCTATCTCCTGGTCCTCTTATTAATAGTCAACACCTAGGCATAGCCTAACACTTCACTATTATACCCTTGGGAGGGATGAGATGCCAATTGAGGATGCATGGATTCCTATGATTAGCCCTTATAATTCCACCTATACTTCATTATAACCATTCTAAGGCCTTTAGGTGCCCACCTACTAATATTCTTAGTTATGCCATGTGTCATTATATGACACATCAAGATATCTTAGAATCTGATATCTCTTTTAGGCCAAGGAAACTACTACTTTGATAATAGGTTGTGTGGAATTTCCTCATTACATCAAGCTATCTTGGGGTCTGACATCTCTATCATGCTAAAAAATGACATGTTTGACATAGGGGATAAATCATTTGTTAAATCTAGGCACTTTTGACCTTTAGGGCACATAACATCCTTTGATTTGGTTAGGATCTCCTAGGATTTGACATATTTATTAGCACTGAGAGATTGAACACTTTGCCTCTAGTTGACATGACACTCTCTAATTAGGTTGATCTCTCCTAAGATTTGACATCTCTATGAGGTCTAAGAGACTATCCATTCTAACTTTGGTGTAGGTTGATTAGATATAATACTGACATCTTTTGGCCTTAGGCTACATGGAATCCTTTGACTTGGTTAGGCTCTCCTAGGGTTTGACATATCTATTAGGACTGGGAAACTGACTACTCTACCTCTATTTGATGTGGTGCTCCCTATTTGGGTTAGGCTCTCTTAGGCTTTGACATTTTTATTAGGACTAGGAGACTAACCACTCTGACAATAGGTTGCATGGTGTTTCCTCATTGCATTGGTATCTCTTCTTCACAACTTTTATTCAAAATTGGTATTCACTAGTTTCACCTTCAAAACTTCTATTTAGAGATTTTTCTTTGAAGACCTATAAATTTTTATGAAGTCTTTAAATTATTTTTAAACCCTTACTCATGTAAAACCTCTGACTACTCTCTTGTTAAATATCCTGATGTTGTGAAGCATCGAGATTTTGACACATGGAATAGCCTATGGGAAAACACAAAAAATGATTAAGTGAAAGATAAAAGAATACAACCAATTAACTACTCACCTAGCTAACATTGAGGTTCTAAAATCCAATGTAGGATTTTGGAATTTGGTACTCTTAGAATAGGATTGAGACTCTAGGAATTTCCAAGTGAAAGCATGCCTAAAAAGTTAGTGCATTAAACCTTAAAATCAAAAAGTCCTATCTTCACCATGGAGTATCATCAAGATTTGGCATTGTTTCTCTCATATACCTTTGACATTTGCAAGTTGGATCTATTGCTCATTACAAATACCACATTCTTGATAAAACTAGGGTGACATGGGATTTCAAAAACTTATTTTCGATAAGGCTAACCAAAATGAGAGAACAATTCTAGGAACTTTCATTTTGTGTTTTTAAATAGGGGTCCCCCATTTTTATGCAAAGGGGGTGTGTTAGCCATAAAAAATGGTGACTTTTATGGGGAACGTGGTGTCAATCACTTAGAACATGACCTATTAATCCTTCTTTCCTTCAAAAAAAACAAACTACAAGAGATATAGTTAGACATATTATAAAATAAGGAACTAAAGTCATGTAATATCAAGTGACATACTGAGATTTTATCCTATAAAATACCACCAGTGTGTGTAAGATGTGATTTTTAATTAAATTGTCCAATAATGAGCTTCACTCAAGCAACTAAGGTTGAACTTGGAATTATATTTATTTGAGTACATTAATGGTTTCATGGATTAGAGGGGAATGACATGGAAATTTCTCAAAGGCCATCCAAACATCCATAACCCTAATAAAGATACCTCTTGCCCCATTCAAGGCCTTGTTCCATTGCTAACCCAAAAGGAAAGCCTATGATGGAGGTTTCTAGAATAGCCCTTTTGAGGAAGACCCATAATTTAAAATCTACATGATTTTCCAATCTTCTTTCAATGTTCCTTATGAAGAGATTTAGCAATATTTTTCCATTAAAGGTTTAAGACCAAGTCAAGGGTGATATGGTAAAAAGGAAACTATGAATACTTAGTCAATCTTAGATTGGATTTAATGGTAGTACTTATTTATAAGATGTTATGTTAAGTGTAGCTTGGTGGCCTCTATTGGGATGAGAGATATTCTAAAATCCACTTATTTACTTGAGAACCATTGGCCTCTAAGATCTAAAATGTAAGACTCAATTATCATCTTTGAATTTTTTAGATCGAAGACTCTACTTTGGTCATTTGAAACTAAATAATACCTTCTAATATTTAGTCATCATTTGGAGTCGTTATTGAATTTCCTTTCCTTGGGATTCCTTGTATTGGGGCTCACTTTATTAATTATGATTGATGGCTAGATCTAGGACAAAAAAACATTTCAAGGATATAACCAAACAAATGAGATAAGAGAACATAGAAAGAAAATGAACAATAGGAAAGAAAACACACAACTAAAGCAAACTAAATAAATACATTACCATACTTCACCTAAGTAATTATAAAATTATATATGATTGAGAATCTTAGAAGTGGTGCTTCAAGAACCATCCTTTTATTAGCATTTGTAGGTCATTTCCATCTAGGTCCTTAACGCAAAAGGCATTCTAGCCCAGGATCTTGGCTATCTGATAGGGCCCAATCTAGGGAGGATAAAAATTTGAGTGTTATCCCTTATTGTCATGATCCTTATCCCACATTAATACTAGATCAAATATCCTAAAGGTCTTGATGTTATCCATTTTATCAAACCATCATTTTATAGTACCCTGATGTTTACTAAAGACTAACAGAGCTTCATGTTGGGCTTCTTCTAATTGAATGATATCTAGGAGCCTAGAATTTATTTTATCATATGGTTCCATGAATTATTTCACAAAATTATAAGTTTGTGGTATGAGTGTGACTGACATGATTGGATCTAATCCATAAACTAAAAGGAAAGGAGAGCTCTTGAGGGTTTATTTATACCTAGTGCGGTCAGCCCACAAATTTAACTTTAATAATGATTGCCATTCCTAAGTTTTTTCTCCTATAAACTTCTTGATGACGTCCATTAAATTATTATTGGTGGACTCCACAAATCCATTTACTTATGTATACTAATTGGATAAGAACCTTAGAATGATATCATTTTCACAGGCCCAATCTATAAACTCCTTAGATTAGAAGGTAGAACCATTATCACATACCAAAGAGACTAGGACCCCAAACTGGGTGCTTATGGCATTCTCCCTGAACTTGATGACTTCAAAAGTAGTGTTTATCTTTGTTGAAACTACCTTAGACCACCTTATACAGTAATCCATGGCCATGAGGACAAATTTTTTGCCATCTAATAATTATGGTTGATGACTCTGAATAAGTCTAGCCCTTATAGGGAAAATGGTGTTAATTCCACCACAGACTAAAGTAGCATTGCTTTATGGGTTACCCTCTTGGAAAAGGTCTGACACTGATGGAAAATGTAGACATGGGAATGAAATTATTTAAACAAATTAGGAAAATATTATCATAATCAAATAACTTTGTGTTCTGTGACATTTTTTGTAGGGTGACTAGCTCTGAACCTTTCATGGAAACTTACCATCACTTCCTTGGCTTCATCTAGTGATAAGAAACTAAGGTAAATTACTTCATGATTTTTTTCAAAGAGAATTCCCTTATTCAACATATGATATTAAACCTTCAATTAAAGTGATCTCTTATGCATATTATTGAGTCTAGGAGGTGTATTTATATAGAGTAGGAATGCATGATTGAGACATACTAGTCTGATTATGGCACTTAATCTTGGTCTACTTGGTGTAAAGTTATCCTCAAGTTTATTTTAGTTATTAGATGGAGAAGAACCTATATTTTGACCAATTTAGCCATTTTTATCTCCAATTCATAATTCTACAATTTTGTCATCCATTGGCCTCTTTATTTTCCTGATATATTATGCCCCAACATTTGCTTTATGGCTAGGTCCAGGATGACTACATGCACCTAATTCTAGAGAATGTAGTGTCTAAATTTATTCACAACTTTGACCAGGGCGTAGGCATGTTTTTATATATTATAATATCTCAGTTATACATCCTTGAGATTGGTTCTCATGAAATATACATGATGTTCTTCTCCATCTAATCTCTAGGTGAGGTAGACAATATTGGTATGTTCAAAAGCAAAGGGGTAGATGTATAAATTTTGCATGTAGTCTAGGATAATAAGCACGAAGGCTTGTATAATGGCATCTTTGATATCTTAAAAATATTTCTTTGATTTTTTTTCCATTCCACCTTCACTCCTATTTCAACATAGCATTCAGGGGTTTTATAATTTTTAAAAATCTAAAAATGAACTTATGAACAAAGTTTTTTTTACTAAATAAGGATTTCAATTATTTCTTACTATTAGGTAAAGGTAATTTATAAATCACATTATCTCTTTCTAGGTTGATATAAATACCTTATTGTGTGATGATATAAACAAGAATCTTACCTTCATTGACACCAAACACACTCTTCTTTAGATTTAAGGGAATACCATACATTATGCATCTTTCGAATACTTTACCAAAGTGGCATATGTGATACAACATATATTTTCAAAACATAGTCAAGTGATCCATTTAAATTATTATACATTTAAAAATTAGTCATTCAAAATAAAAATCCATCAATCTTTGAAAGGTTTCCCTAATATTAATCAACCCAAAGGGAATTCACTTGTATTTAAATGTGACCCATTTGGTGATGAATGTAGTTTTGACCCAGCCTTTTGAATCAACCAAGATCCAGTTGTATCCTAAAAATCCATCCAAAAAGGACATCATCTCAAATCTGCTCACCATTTAGATTAATTCATCAAGGGAAGGTAACATGTAATTGTCTTTATCTAAGGCTCAACATAAATTTTAAAAGTCTACACATAGGTGGATTTATCCATTTTTATTTTTCATGGGCATTGGGTTAGCCAACCAAGTAAAGTGGTTAACTAGGAAAATTATCCCAATAGAGAGTAACTTATGGACCTATTTGTGTATCAAGGGTTCCATGATTGGGTTTACTGGTCCTTACCTTTGCCTAAATGGTTTATGGCCTAGTTTGATGGGGATAGTGTGAGTAATCACTCTTAGGTTGAAGAACTTGAGGTTTCCATAGGCCCAGATAATTACATATTTATACCTCAATAATAATTTTTGTAGATGCTCTAGTTCACAATTCATCTAGTCAGGACCCATGTTGACAGTCTACAAATTTTTTATAGGGCCAAGGTTGATGATTCAACACTTTTGGTTCTCAAACTTGGGTTTATTCATTTATAATGTGGGGTATAAAGTATAAAATTATATTTTCAATGAAATAATCCCCTTCAAGATTTGATTCCAATGAATATTAAGGATTCCATTTTTGTCTAGCCTAATGTTAGGGCTATTTCTGTTAGCCTCATCAAGATCTAGGTTTTAAATAACCCCATGCTATTAATAAACTAGATAATATGTTGATCATCCTCAAAGACTTGGAAATTTATCACTTTGTTAGGGATATAAGGGAAAGGGAAAATCTCCACATATAATTATTGTAACTAGGTGTCACCTAGGGGGTTAAACTTTCTATTGCAAATGTTAGTGAGTCAACAACTTGGTTTTCTTCCCTAAGGATAGGGATGACATTGAGCATCATAAACATTTATATTAACTCCTAATTTATGTGATTATACCTTCTAAGGTATGATATTTTTCATTGAAATTTGCTCTTGATCTGGTTGACCCCTAGTTCAAAGTCACTAAATACTCTTAGTTTATTTGCCTTGTGTTTTAATGTAAGTTACAATCCTAGGATTAATGTTTTATACTCTACTAGATTATTTATGTAGAGTAAACATAACTTATATGATGTGAGATGTTTCCCCCCTCAAGGATATATTAATATAACACTATCCCCACTAACTTATTTGTAATGGGCCCTATCTATGTAAAGAGACTAGAAGATAGGTGAATATGGTTGATTGTTAGCTTTATCTTTGGTTGGTTTTATACATAACATATAGATTCCTAAGTTTGAGGATGCTAAGTTTTCTTTCTCATTAATGGAATTGTACTCAATTATCATGTTTTTTATGTAGGTATCTCTTTACACTTTGATTTTATTGGATACCCCTCTCTATGCTAACCACATATGAGATAAGTTTGTGGCCATATACCCATTTAGGGATTTAGACCAATCTCTACTGAGGAGAACGCCATAAACCTTAGGAATCTCTACCTCTTGGATGTCTATGAAGTATTGAATCTTAGGATCAGATTCCAACTATATGTGGATATTTATAATCTCACCTAAGAATTTAAACTTAGATTTATCTTTTGAACCAATACCTTATCTGATTCGGTAAGGATTGACCCTAACTTCTTATAGATACCTGATAGAATTACATTGGTTGAGGCTCTTGAATCCACTAGGCAATTATGTAGGTTTTTCCTACATAATATTATGGTCAAGAGGAAGGGAGGAAATTACATCTTATTATTATGAATGAGTAATTGGTATTGACCACTTTTCATTTTGCATGGGTTGGCTGAGTCAGCTTCTTAATCAGGGGCTTTAGCAAAAGATCACATTGTTCAGTGATTTGAGCATGAAGTGTGATGTTAGATTTGATATTATTCATGTCATATATTATATTATAACCTCCTTTATTTTTTATCTATATGGATTCGATGCAATATTTATGTTCTTGAGGTTTTGGAGGTGGTGGGTCATTCCTAGAATTTTGGTTAGGTGGGGTTACACCATTATTTGGGAGAGTCGAGGTAGTGAAGGATTGTTTCAGTTGTCTATTCCTAAGGTTTTAATTAACCTTTTGGAACTATTGAAATTCTTACACCTCACTAATACCCTCTTTTGGCTTATTTTATTCTTGGTAAGGGAATTTCATGGTTTCCAACACCATGATAGTGCTAGGTTCTTTACCTGTATTAGATGATTCTAGGTGATTTGGGACCACCTCATACTCTTCCATTTCCTTTTATAATATCTCAAAGGCACAAAAAAAGTATATATAGTAAATTTATCCATGTGCTTATGTGTTATGCACTTGATACCAATTAGGTCATGCTATCTCAAAGATATCAACTTCTATCAACCTATTCAATGAGGGTTCTGATGGATTATAGGGATAGTTATATTTCCTATTTGGTATTTGATATGTGAAGTTCTTACTAGAAATTTCCATGTTGAAGTTTATCATCTACCTTTTTATCCAAAGGAATCCTTACTGAGTTTTTGTACCATTCAATGAATTGCATCTAGCTCATGCTTTGTGGACTCCTAGGGTACGGTTTGGGTATTATTAGCTACTGCCAACATTACCTAGTGTTGAGACTAAGGAGTAATTTCATGGTTCATTAGGTTAAGGAAACTTAAGTGTTAGCTTGGTGCATCATGACTTAGTGAGATTTGATTTGTTATGAGGAGCTATTGAAGCATTGGAATATTATGATTAGCATTAGGCGTGAGGCCCAATATGGGCATATATGGAAATGCATTAGGAATGGGAGCCATCATTTGACCTTGTGGGTTTAAATGTGTATCTACCTTGATGGTTTATGCATAAGCTAAGGGTAAGTCCACTATTAATCAGTCTTACCTCTAGAACATAGTCATCCAAGGGTCCAAAGCATTTTTATACATTTCAAGTGCTAGTTGGGGTTTGGTTTAGTAGAGCATATGAACTTGGTTCTACATCTTCTAAAATCTAGTGTTGAAGTTCCTAATAGGATCATTGGGTTCCTATTTAATATAAGCAAATTTCTAGTAAAGGACACTAGAGTCGATCACTTACCCGAATGGGGTGAGGAAAGTAGTACTAAAATGGTCCTGACTAGGGATCAATTTCTCAAGGAGGTTGAGGAACTAATAATAGACTAGGTCCATCAATGTGAAGGGGAATAACATGCATGCTACATCCTCTTGTTCCACATCTATGAGACTTAGGGTGGTCTTATAGGAGGTCACATGCTCTTCAACAATCCATCTTATGAAAGGGGTGAAATGGGGAATATCTCTCTAAGTTTTTGGGTAAGTCATAAACAACTCTTGGGACATTAATGGCCGAGCTGACCAACTAGGCCATCATGGGAAGTATTTTTGGGGAAGGCTAAGAAAATGGGCTAATGAGAGCTATTTTAGGTTTGAGTCTATTGAGTTTGGGTCTCTTATGTAATTACAAGGGTGAAACCACCAACTAGTCATGATAAGACCTAGCTCTAGTTATGGGTGAATTGCACTCCAAGGTGTTTCATAGACAAGAAAAATTTATTAGATTACCATAAAAAATCATAATATCAAATAAGTAAACACTAAATATATAAATTCTTAATGCTTTACTTTTCATCAATGATTATTGTATGTGGTTAAAACACATAATAATGGAGAATCATAAAGGAAGTGGAAAATACCCAATCAATAAATACCCTTATCATCTTATTTTATTACTAATAATTATTATTTCAAAGAAAATGAACCTCTTTTTAGAACCAACTATTGTTTTATCCAAGATACTGCTCTAAAATACTCATGAGATTGGGTATTTTCAAAGTGGATAGTGGGAACAATGATGGAATTTCATCCTCCATTTTAGGACTGATGTGAGATCAACCCAAGGCACAATTTTAGGTATTTGGATTCATAGCGGAGCCTATGTTGACTAATATCTAAGAGATTCAATGCTACTACTAATTTTTCAATAATGTTTGTTTGAATAATGAGTTAATTACTTGAGTCTATTGATAATGTTCATGCACTTTGATTTACCATTTTCTAAATGCAAGAGAGGGGTGGTTCAATCTCTAAATAAAAAAGGGAAGAGTAAGGCATAAAAGAGTGTTTCCACATTAAGATGAGATTAATGCTTTAACAATCAGGCTAAGTGTATTTCCCATAGTTATAACACTATGCGATGAGTTTCACCAAGGTTTTAACTCTAATAATACACAATGTGAAAAGTTTGGGGAAGTAGTGAAAAACACTTGATTTATGAACCCTCACTAAATATCAATACTATAATTCCATATCAAATAACACATAAACCTAAAAAATAACTTGTAGACTAATACATAGGTTATCAATAATATAAAGAAAATGAAAGTAGTTCACAAAGAGGCTATAATAGAAAAGCACATCATAACCATTGCATTCATATATTAATAGATAATTAAAATAATTATATGAGAACTAACGCTCATTCAAAACTAAAATGAAGGATACTTTGACAAACAGAATACATGTTTCACAAATTCTGAAATTGCATTCATTAAAAATAACAAGTTCTAGTATAAAGTTATCAATCATGGCCAACTTTTTACAATCCAAAAATGTTTTCAGAATCAATCTAGGATTTCATTTTTTTTTTCCTTCACCCTTTTGGATTGTATAAAGTTGTCCATGATCGATACATTTTTAATAAAAATTACTATTTTTAACGAATGCAATTTCAGCCTTTATGAAATGCATATTCTATTTGTCAAAGTATCCATCATTTCAATTTTAAATGAATGTTAGTGCTCATATAAATTTTAAATGCTCTATAATTTTATGAATGAAATGGTTATGATGTGATTGTATATTATAACCTCTTTGTGAACTCCTTTTGTTTTCTTTACAATATTGATAAACTGTGTGTTAGTCTATAAATTATCTTGGAAGTTTATGTGTTATTTACTATGGACTTATAATATTGATATTTAGTGAGGGTCCATAAATTAAGCATTATTCACTACTTCCCTAGACTCTTCTCATTGTGTAATATTGGAGTTTAAACCTTTGGTGAAACTCAACATAGTGTTATAATTGTGGTAGATGCACTTAGCCTAATTATTAAAACATTAATCTCATCATGATTTGGAAACACTCTTTTCTACCTTGCTCTTCCCTATTTTTTACAATTATTTTAGAGATTTAATGACCCCCTCCCTTTCACTTATAAAATGGTAAATCAAAGTGCATGAATATTATCAATAGATTCAAGTAATTAACTCATTATTCAAATAAGTGATACTAAACCATTGGTGGTGGCATTGTATTTCTTATATATTATTCCATGTAGGCTAAATTATGAATACAAATACCCAAAACTATGCATTGGGCTAATATCACATCATTACTAAAATGAAGGATGAAATTCCATCGTTGTTCCCACTACCATCTTTGAAAATACCCAATCTCATGAGTATTTCAGAGTAGGATCTTGGAGCGAATAATAACTACTTCATGAGATGTTTCAAGGTTTGATTAATTTTAATGCCCTAAACAATTGAAGTGTCTTATCAAAGTTAAAGTGTTTTGTATAGACTTAAATTCAATTATTTCTCTTTTATCAATTTCATTACTAGAATAAAGAAGGGAAAATTTAGACCAATAAATTTGGTCATATGTACTTGATAATGATTATTATTAACACATCCCTAGCCACATGACTTATAGTCAATTATGTCACTCTCATTTATAGTTCCTTTAATTCATTTTAATATATACTAGCTCAACCATTTATTTTCCATTGTCATTATATATAATTTTAAGTGTCAAATTCTCAAAATATCTAAAAAAATGTTTAGACTCTTCCTTGAAAACCATAATTATCTCTATTTCTCCTAGATAGGTCTGCTCTAAGTAGACAAAGGTGAATTTTACCCTTGTACACTTGGGTCGGTCACATCCCATGCAAAATAGTGCCTATTTTACAAATTTTAAATCATACTTTTGGGTCTCCCCATGTGTTTCATAAGGTCTACTAAAGAAAATTGTCAATAGATTCACCTATAAATACATGTCAAGAGTCATTCATTTTCCCCACTTTATATTCACTTGGTACAAGCATAAATACTTATACAAATTTATAAAATTTTACCAAATCCTACATTATTTATAAGGAAAAATCATAATACAAGTTAATATCCTTCAAAATCAAGTCTATAGTTATCACAAGTATTAAAACCATCTTATAGTTACATACATATCTTGAAATGAGCACAATTCACTCTAGGTGGGAGAAATGTGTACACTCAGTTTAACTATTTAGATTATTAGATACATAGGCAACATTTAGTCATCAAGGGGGTGATTAAGCTCATCTAAACCCATTACACTCCCCTCTTTCTCTTGTAGGTTTTTAAACTATCAAAGTACCCTAAGTGTATCAATGAAAAAATAATACATACAAAATTTCTACATTTCTAAAACCTAAGTGTGATATATCATATTTCTCATCACCTAAAAGTGAAAAATATGTAGTGATCCATTTTTATGCATGGTCAACCTAGATAATTATGTGTTCAACTAACTCGAATACACTGCACTGCTATCTTCCTACTATGATCCTTTCTAGATCCATCTTTTTATTTTTATATTGTTTTATCATTTACATATTCTTACTTTCTTTTTATTTTCCTAATGCTACTTATCATATTCAATTGAGATAAGTCTATGGTCAATAAAGTAGAGTTCATTGCACTATTTTCCACATATAATAAACCTATCCAAAATTTACTTAAGTTCTTGAATTTGATGTGAGTTTAGATAATAATCTCTTTTTTGATTCCACATTCAAATAGTCAGAACACACAATATAGATAATTATGTGAGCTAAGTATATTTATTCTTAATATAGTCCCAAAATAACAATTTCTATATTTAGTATTTTTTATCAAAATTAGAATAGTTTAATGTTATATATCTTTAGCATTCTAATATTTCTAGTTTTACACCTATATAATACATAAAAAGAAATCTTAATCCACATTTTTTTATATAAAAAATATGGTAAAACATTCATCTATCTCTGTAACATAGTTTGGGTAGATAATTGATGTCTAATTACCTTATTTTAATATGAGACATGAAATACTAGATGTATGCATGTTGAATGGCACAGTTCTAGATTGTATGCAACACTATCAATTTAATCAGGATCTGATAAGGGTAGTCATACTTAGGAAAAAAATCCTTTATTTTATTTCTTCAAGGAAAATTTATTTTATGAATATAGGTTAAAAAATACCCAATCCACTTCAAACTACCTCTTATTATGGTGTTAATATGTTTGCTACTTCATTCAACTTTGTGCCATTAAATAATTATCTCTTGTACTATCTAGTACCTTATGTTAGTATTGAAGGTGATCCTCAATATCTATAAAACTTGGTTTAACCCTTAAGTATGAGGTGATGGATTAAATTTTATACCCATAATGTGCCATAAATGGAGATATTTTGGAATATGTATTGAAAAGTCATACTTCCATTCTACTAGTAGAAACCAAAAAAACCATATCTCTTATTTATTCAATGCAAAAAAAGAGATAAACTTTTGGTAAAGTTTTTACCACCTCTATTTACCCATAAAATTGAGGATGATATGAAAATATATGAGCCAAATGAGTACCCAAACATGATAATAAATCAATCCAAATATTATTGATAAAGATGGGATCATGATCACTTTCTTTGATGTTGGATATACCGTGTAACTTTTGAAATGTATCCCAAAAATCACGTACTACTATATTAGATACACATGAATAAGATAAGACAAAAAAAAATTCATTTTTGTGAGCCTATCCATAATTACCATGATAACATTTGTACCCTCCAACTTAGGTTATTTTTTTATGAAATCCATGTAAAACTCGTCCCACATTTGGATATGATTAGATAAGTGTTACAAAATACCATGGGTCTTAATAACATCACCCTTGTTTCTTTTTGACACACTATTCATTCTACCACAAATTTAAGGATATCCCCCTTTAGTCCTTCCCAAGCTTTTTTTTCTTGATTTTATGATAGGTTTTTAAAAATACCAAATTATCCCTATTAGCAATCTAGATAGCACCCAATAAAGGTCATATTTCTCAAGTCTGACTCATACCTAGACTAACATGGGAATGATCTAAGGCTATGGGATGCATATATCTAGATCATACCTCTTGGGTTTTTAATGAGTCTAGCTTCTTAGATATGATAGTTTGGACCTCTCTTTCTAAGACTTAAACAAGTTGGGGTGAAAAGAGTTAAAATATTGCATACAATAAAACCTATTCTAACATATGGTGATGCAACAAATGTTTAAAGATCCAATCTCAAGATTGAACTCATTATCACACTAATAGACTATGAAAATAACTAATACAATGTTTACTATGATTTTCAAGCAACAATATTTCACCTAGAGGTCAATTTGATGGACCTAGGCTGAAGAGAAATGAGGGTAAGGCCTGATTGAAAGTACTTACAGTCAACAATCTACTATTTACCTAAAACATCAACATTATGACACATTAGATGACGTAAAAGGAGAGTTTATTAGTACTTAGTATAAATTTGGACCTACAAAGGGAAGATGAAAACAACTTTTACATATCGAACAAATACAAAACACTAAGCACAGATTGGTAAAACATTGCAAAATGATCTATTCATTACTCCAAGAGGTGCATGATATAATTTTTGGAAGATTATAGTCTTACCATCCTGAGGAATGTTAAAAAATATCTCAAAGGCCATATTTATAGAGAGAAGGAAAACAAGAGAGAGATTTTGGCACTAAAAAAGGAAACAAATGAGCACAACTCCATTTAAACCATAGTTACAATTGCCTCTGCATTTATGCTTATTCAAACTTTTTGATTGTTCCAAGTCACTTCAATCCATTACAAAGTTACATTATTCCTTAACTGATGCTTATTTATGGTTGTAATGATGTGATCAAGTTGTTTCAAGATAAGTTTCAACATCAATGCTGTTACAACAATTGAATCAATTTGTTAGAGTTTTATCATGGTGATAACTATTCTTTACTAGTTTGTCAAAGCATGCAAGAGTGGAGAGAAGGGTCACTTTAATGGAGTTGGATCTAGTTATAAAGTCATTAAAGTCTATGTGTCTACCTTGGTGGCATCCTTTAAAATGTTATATCTAGTTTAAACTGGACTAGACTCAAACTTAGCTCCATGCTTTTACTTGCTTTGGTCAAAAACTACTCCTTCAACCTCTAATGAAAAAGCTCCCTAGGTTTAACTTTGGCCATCAAATATCAACTTGAACCAATTAAATAGATCTAAATTGCCTTGTTTCTATTGGTCTCATAGATCCCTGCTATTAGATCCTTGACCTTTTGACCTCATGTACACCATAGATCTACTTGGTATGAATGA
Organism: Torreya grandis; assembly: GCA_037957365.1. Lineage (NCBI taxonomy): Eukaryota > Viridiplantae > Streptophyta > Pinopsida > Cupressales > Taxaceae > Torreya > Torreya grandis. The sequence goes on along the minus strand of JARHVA010002171.1, from coordinate 2,743,285 downwards.
ACGTGACCCCTTGATTTTCCCATCAAAGATCCTTTAACATATTGAATTGATATGACACTACTGGATCAAGATTTATGAATAAATGTGAACCATAAAATTTACCTAGACCCATCATTTGAAATCAAATGGCTAACTCACGAGGCTCAAATTTGACATCTTCATGCCCATATTTGATGTTTGTGTAAATGTATTTGATGTCCATGCAACTGTCTTAGGATTTTTGAACCCCAATAATTATTTGATGTGTCTTAAATTTTAAATATATGCACCCATAACTTGATGTCCATGTGACCATATTTGATGTCCATATGAATATCAAATTTGAACTCCAATGATTTTTTTCCCAAGCTTTATTTTGACATCTGCGTGTCTGTAAATGATATCTATGAGACTATCACAAATGCTAGAAAATTTTTGAAGGCTTACAAAAATAATTTCTCCAAAACCATTTAATTTTATTGGAGTTTTGCATTAGGGATATTTTTATGAACAATTTTATTGATGGAAAGATTTTAGGGATTTTGACAAGGACCTTTTGTTTCAGATAGTTTGTCTGACTAAAATGTGTCTTTCAAAATATTGTTGTGGACATTTTGTCTAGAATAATTCCACCTTCGATACTTTTGATTGACATTTTTCTCAAAAAAAATGTACTTAGTCTTTTACCTTCAAGACAATTTTCCCAAAATAATCCCAACAGTTACCCAAATAAACTTTGAAATATTTCCCAAGTGTAAATTAGGATTTTAAGCCTATAAGTTATTTTGGATTTGTTCTTGAAACTGCTCAGACACCATGAAAACTTGTTAAAACACTATACCTTGTAATGTTAAACCTACTTCTAATCCATTTGATCTACTCATCAATTGGGACCCTGCTAGGCTTCTCTCTAGGTCTAGGTGAAGCTTGGTATGTGGGCCAAAATGGCCAACATTTCTAGTAACTCAGTTGGCTTGACTAGCATGATAGTCATAGAACTTAGTTATTGACCAAGCTTGCTCACAATGACTGAATGAATAAGATACTACTTTAAAAAAGGACTCTAATTGATTTTTGAAGCAATTTTGGAGCAATGGGGAACCCACAAACAATAATAAAGCAACAAAATATACCAAAACTAACTAAACAAAAAAAATCAATGTGCAAAAGCACTTAGAGGAAAAGACAGACTTATCTACCTATGTACAAAGAGAAAGAGATCAAAATAATAGTAAAACTCAAGATAACTCCAATTGATAGGGATGGTAAGGATTTATCCATTAAATCTATCAAATTAAAAGGCATTGCTTTCCTTACAACTTGTGGTGACATAAGGTCCACTCAAAAGGTTATCAAACTTGGAGTGTTTTCCTGGTTTTGCATGGTCCTCATCCCATTTGAGGAATATGTCACCTTGCTAGAATGTCCTTGATGAATATATTTTTTCAAAATATTTATTTAATTACTAATAGTTAGACCATATGGTATACATGACATATTCTCTTATCTCTTCCAATTCTCTCAGTTTATTCATCCTAACCTATGTTGCATCACTTTCTAAAAGCTCTAGCTAGTGTGCAGGCTCCAAAGCTGGAAGTTACAATGAGATGGGTAGCTTTTATTCTCTTCCATAAACTAAGAGATAAGGTGAATTACCAATGGAATTGTCTGGGGTGATCCTCTCAACCTATAAAGTAGTCTTCAAGTTTTTATGCCATGATCTCTATTTAACTTTCATTATTCTTTTGATGATCCAAATCAAGTTCTTGTTAGTGGACTCAGCTAGTCCATTACCCTATGGATAGTAATTTGATGAATATTTTAAATAAATACATTTATCAATATCCCATTCACATACCTTTTTTATATTTAATGCCAAAGCATTTTTGATATTATAGTAGAAGGTACTCCAAAATGGGTGACTAGACTCTCATAAAACTCAAGCACAAAGTTCTCATTTACCTCATTCAAAAGTACTACGTCCACCCACCTAGTGAAATAGTTTGTAGATATCAATACCCACTTATGACCAGAACTATATGGAGGATGTATCATTCCAATGAAGTCCAAACCCCATTGCATGAAAGGATGCTCAACCTAAATATGCCTCAATGACATAACATCTAGTCTCTGCTTTCCTGCAAACATTGCACACTTTGCATACTTCCTAACCCATGAATGTTCATATTTAAATAAATTAGGCCAAAATAAATTGAATATCATGATTTTTACAACTATTTTCTTGGCTTAAAAATGGCCTCCAGAAGGACTATCATGAAATTGTTCAAAAAGCTTGTCAAATTGATTAGCTTCAACACACCTTAAAAACATACCTCCAATGTCCATTTTGAACAACAATCCATCAATTAGAATGTATGTTACTAATTTTATCATAAAATTTATTCTCCTTGATTCATCTAATCCCATTGGACATTTTCCTGTTTGAAGGAATCTATCAATGTCTTGTGTCTAGCTGGATGGAGAAGTAGTTTTAGCTTCTTGTTGGGTGTCTTGAAGTGTCAAAACCATCTATTTTTATTATTTCACATATTATATAATATGTTCACACAATAATTTACCTTAGAATTTTTTTTTAACCTTTAATTCAATATCATATTCCATTCACTTAGTGACCCATCCATCTCTCTTTTCACTTAGGTCTCTGTTGAAGATGAAATCCTTCACACTAGGATGAGCTACCATTAGAATAATTTTTTTATTTTAAACCAAATGTATGAATTTTTTTAGACCTCTTAAAATTAAAAAAAAACATGATTTAAAAAAAGATAACTCTCCTCATAGTCTTCTAAATCTTGACTAAAAAAAGCAATGGGTTGCTCTAACCCTTTGCTATTCTGTTACATAAGCATGACTGAAACTGTACTAAATTTAGAGAAAACATACATGGAGAAATCCTTAATAAAATTTGGATTAATAAAATTAGGATCTCATTGATCACTTGTTTTATGGATTCAAATCTTATCTTACCCTCTTATTCCAAGTGAATTCTTGATGTTTCTTCAGCATTTGAGTGAGTGACCTTACCAATTTTGTAAATCTAGGAATAAATCTTTTGATGAAATTGATCTTGCCTAAGAAGCTTTGAAATTATTTCATATCTTTTGACAATGATATATCAAGGATTTATTATATTCTATCTGGATCAATATGAATACCATATTTTGATACTACATGCCCAATCAATCTCCCCTCATGCATTGAAAAGATACACTTCTTTGGATTCAATAAAACTCCAAATTGTCTACATCTATCAAAAATAACTCTTAGGTGTGTCAGATGATCATTAGTATTATTTTAAAATATATTAATGTCATCAAGATAAAATAAGAGCATTTCACTTAAAATACCTTGAAAGGCAACATCCGTTGCCCTTTGGAAAGTGGCTCCAACATTAGAGAGCCCAAAAGGCATCTTTTGATAGGCATAAGTACCCCATTTGGTTGTGAAAACTATTTTATACTGATCTTATTCTTTGACCAATATTTGGTTGTAACTTGAGTACCCATCTAGTAAGGAGAACCTTTGTGAACCTGATACCCTTTGTAAGATTTGATCCATGGAGGGAAGAGGATAGTGGTCTTTCAGTGACACTTTGTTCAAATCTCTGAAATGCACACATAGTCTTATCTCTCCATTTTTATTTCTCACTAGTACAAGGTTGGACACCCATGTTTAGTGATTGATATGAAATATTATACTTGACTCAATCATCTTAGTAAGCTCCTTTCTCATGAGAATTTTAACCTTGGGGTTGATGGGCCTTTACTTCTATCTTACTAGTTTTACATCTTGTCCAAGTTCAATAGTTTTTAATGCTAATTTGGGGTCAAAACTTTTAAAATAATGGTCTTCCAAAGAATATAAATCCATTTACTAATTACATAATGAAATTAAATCTACTTTCTCAGAATCAATGTTCAGTTTTCCCCACTTGAGTTGCTTACCTTCAGCTATGTGAACTTTCTCATAATGTTCTTGCTTGGAAGAGATGCTTACCTTGTCCTTTCTTATTTGATCATATTCATTAAAAATGATCCAAAAGGTTACTAAACCTTTAAACATCTTGTTTAATCTTAGTTTCACAATTTTATCCTCATATTGGCATTCCAATTTACTTTGATTCCTTGAGAAAAATTTTGCCTTATTCTGTAGGAAATAGGTTATCTATTTGTCACTATCAAAGAGTTGATAACTTACCTCATTGTTTGGAACTAGAGGTCTACACAAAACCTTGATTTAGGTTTGATATTTATTATCCTTGAGCTGGTCCATTATATCACATTGTGCTCCTATGTCAACAAGTCTATTTGCATGTTGATTGGCTCCTCTAGGAATGGAACGTATATCAAATACTAGGAAATCTTCCATGAGGTCCCAAATGTGAACTAGGAATTTGACTAATAAGAGGAGATTAGTATGGTGTTAATGAATGAAACTAAATAAAAAACACACTAAGCTAACATCTTCATGCCTAGTTACTAGGGTGAGCTTAGTAAAAAAAACAAATGACAAACACAACTAAAAAGTACAAAAAAACAACAAGAATTCCTTCACCTTCCTTAGATGCTCCAAATTCTTTTGTAGTAGTGGCTTGCTTAGATTTGTGCTCATGAAGTCCTTGGCAATGGAAGCTTGGCTACCTCTATCTCTCCTTATCACCTTTGGCTTGTGGTTTGGCTTGGCTTGGAATCAATTTGCATGGTAACACTAGTTACTTGAAGCTTTTGGAACCAATATTGCATTATAACTTTGCACAAATTAAGATTCTTGGAAGATATTTGAGCATAATAACTTTGCACCAAAATAGCTTAGAAATGATGTTCATGGCCTCTCTATTTATAGATTTTTGATATTGATCAAAATCAACCTGAACCATCCATCTTAGGATTGTATGTGTGGCTAAGGATTAATCTAATTTTCTAATTAAAATTGATAATATGCTCATCAATATTTGAGATAAATAAAAAATTAAGAGGTATAGAGGGATTTAATGAGGCATGGGAAGCATGAATCCTAATATTTGTGGCATTTATAGCCTAGGGATGTCTTCCCAAGAAATGAGGTCACCTGATGATGTAGATATTCAATATTCATTTCTAAAACAAATTATTTAAAAAGTTTACATCGAATTTTAACTTAGGCTCTAACTCGAATTAATTATCTCTAAGAATGATTAAGCACTTTATGCACAAATTACTTAAATTGATCAGAATGCCTTGTTATTAGTCTAAAATTTGATTGGATTAGAATTAGAAGGCCATGTCAGATGTATTGGATATGTTATCCCATTTAGGATGTTACCAACACTAAATAACAAAGGAACATGTCTTGTGTAAGAGATTTGATAGGAAAGAGAAATCCAAAGTACCTAGGTGTAAAACTGACATTTTAACTCAAAGTGATATGATCAAAGTTAGCTAGCCCATAAATTGCATTGCCCCATTTAGTGATACCCTGGCCAAAATTGGCACTTCAATATGTCAATTTCATCTCATTTAATGCATTTTAGTGTTTTTAGGCCAAATTGTGCACTTTGGGTGGAAATTGGTCAAAAGCTTGATTGGAGGTTATCGGTGGCTAGATTTAGGTTTCTATAGTTTGCCCTTGTTTGGGAAGATGTTGTAAACCATAGGCAAAGCAATGTCTTCTCAAAAAATGGGAAATGGCCTGTATGCCAAAAATAAGATGATGGTTGAAGAACAAAGCTCCAAATAGTTTTGGGAAGCCTATAATGATGCCCCCTCGAGGGAGTGGCCATCACATTATTTGATGGATGGTCCCTCGAAAAGAAATAAGAAGAAAGGTAAAATTAACCCATGGTTGAGATTAATCAAAATGAGAAACTAATTGCATGAATTGATGTAAAAAGGATGTTGATTTACCTAAAAGTGGTTATAATCAAGAATAAAAGTCAAAATAATGATTTGCCCATAGTTACTTATAATTGTTAAAAGGACCTATATTGGATAAAGATGATTATGCCCTAGTTAGGGCTGATTAGCAAGCATAACTCAAGGATATAACCTGGAATATAGATTAAAGATGAGTGGGTACAAAGTGATGAAATAGATTGATAGAGGAATAATATTGATCATTGTGAATGATTTAGGTGTACCTACCAATGAGGAGATGCTCATCCTTATTAGAAATGATACAACTAGAATGGCCAATGGGTTAATTTGGTCAAGGGTAGGATGGAAGGGTTTGCCAAGATGCCAAGGAGAAACTTCTTTAGCTCCATTGATTTTAGACCTTCTTGAAGCTAAATTTTATTATAACATGAAGACTTGGCCAAAAGATGCATAAGGACTGACTCCTAATCCAATAAACACTTAAAAATAATGCACCAATGATAAAAACCATGATGAAAATGTTAACGTATGAATATGGATAGACTCAAGAATAATGTGCTCAAGGAATCACCCATTAAATGCATATAGACTGAGTCAAGGCAATAATGTTGAAAGTAAACAAACAGGCAAGTAAAAAAATAAACATAAAAACAAACAAATAACCTAAAATAAACAAATAAATAGAAAGCCTAAAAATAAAAGAAAATGAAAGCATCTTAACAATGACCATGCCTAGTAAGGTGGATCAAGGATAACTGACTAGGCTTAGAAAGGATAAATGTTTTTAGATTTTTTAAATGTTATGAATGTTTTTGGCATTTTGAGGTATCTTAACTCGTTAGAGAATGACAAGATACCTACTCACAAAATGGCAAGAGCATTTGTCTTAGGTTGATCACGAAATGGTGAGAGTGTATGGAAAGGGGGACTGAGGTGACCTCAACATGAATTGAGCATGACCCACATTATCCCAAAATGACCTCAAGTCATAGTAATTTCATCCACACAAAAGAAAAAGAAAAACCAACTAAGTTCTAAATTTTTTTCAAATTCGATAAATGGCCAGTCAAATGAAAATAATAATGGTAAGGTGATGTGGTAATGCATGATAAATAAGTGTTGCCCCTAGTTTTTCCATAGGTGGTTATAACTAGGATACAATGACATAGGTCAATGATACTAATTTTACCATAGGTAGTTATAATTAGTAGCAAAATTGGTGAGACACTGATTTTCCCATAGGTGGTTATAATTAGGCTCACATAAATAAACTTGAGAGGATGAAAGATATCTTGCCAGATTAACTATCACATTACTTTCATAGACTATCATTGAAACATGGATTGGATTTATTGTTGAACCTTGATCAAAATCCTCTCACAAATAGTGTGGGAAGAACCAAAGCAACCAATATCAAAATAGGATTAGGTAGGATGACTAAAAATAGGATTTGGTTTAGATAGAAATGGAATGGTTAGATGGCATGGTCTTGCTAAGGATAATGATGGTTTTTGATAGATTGGATAAAATGGTAAGAGGGTTTCCCCTAAGTAATGGGGTGAATGGATGGGTATGTAACAATGGAAAATAGGCATATGTAATAATGGCAATGAAATGGTATGGTATATGTTTTTGGCTTGGGTGTGGTTTTTGATTCTATTATTCTTGCTGATGGGGAGATGCATGTCCTAATAAAAAAATGATACAAATAGAATACTTGATCATGTTAATTTCTACCCCACACCTTATCTTAATAACTATTATATCAAGAACTCAATGCAGAGTTGGTTGTCAATAATGCTTTTGTGATCTTCATTGGTCATTGATTCTAATTCCTTCAAACATTGAGACAATGTATCTTTGTAGTCTCTAAAAAGGAAAGTACATTCATGGATGGTAATAGGGATAAAATTTAGATGATAGATTTATTTGTGAAATGGAATGGTAGATGATAATGGAATACAAATGAGGATCAGGACTTTCAGTCACATGTAATGTTGTTGATGCTAGATTTGACATTATTTTGCTTATAGTGGGGCTAAAGACTTGTTCTCTCGATAGGACCATTAGATTTTGTTGTTGTTTGGACCTGAGAGTAGCTACCATCTAATTAGGCTATAGATAGGAAGCTATTTTGATTTGATCTTTGATTTTGTCTTTATCAAGTAATGAAGAACTTTTGTGGTTAGCTATTGGTGCCTCAAAGAGGTTTTCACTAATAAATTTATCTTGATTGTCCTGTAGTGCCTTCAAGAAGGTTTCACTAAGGAATGTTGACTTTTGAATTTGATTTTCTTCTAACACTTTTGAAAAATTTTCACTAGAAGATGCTGAGTTCTGACTTTGATTGTCCCTTAGTGCCTCTGAAAAGGTTTCACTAAGAGAGTGCTCTTTTGCTACATGAATGTGGTCTTGGCCTCCTTGATCTTCTTTAAATACTATGTTACCATGGATGCATTTCAATAAAATGTGATTTTTTTAGTCCCAATCGACACTTGTGAGAGATGGAATGTCAATGATATGGCTATTTTGGTTGATGGTAATGACCCATGGAATGGTAATGGAATGGGGAGAGGCTGCACAATCCTTATAGAAGATACTATGATAAATTATGTTGAAGCTAAAATAATCATCCTCAAAAAACATACAAGGATAAAAAATGTATTTAAATTTATCTACAAGGTATGCATAACCAATGTTGTAACAACCACTAACATATTCTTCTTATGAATCTGATTCTAACTCAAGGGACTTTGAATCTAATGTTAAGACTGATGTTGATTCAAATTTTGATGGTAAATTTGATATCAGTTTAAGAATAGAACCTGACTCTAACTCTGAGTATTCATCTGATGGGTACTTTGTTATAATGATGTCTTGTTGAATATTTGGTTTTAGACAAATAACATTCTATGATGGCATAATGGGCTTCATAAAAACTAGTTTGTCAGAGTGGGACTCCTTTAGGATGGGCAAAAGGTCAAGAGATAACTCTTCAAAGACTAGCTTATCAATAGGAGGCTATTAAAAAATATGCACATGGTTAAGGTAATGATTTTCCCAAAAGTGGTTATAATCATTAAGAAGTGACTCAACAAAGACTAACTTTTCAAAGTGAGATTCCTTGACAACTGGTATAGGATCAATAGGCTATATATTATAGGTTAACTTATCACAAATGATTGGTTCAACAAAAATCATCTTGGATTGGTTGGTTATTTGGCCTTGGTTTTCAATGAGTTGGAAGATACCAATTTTGAACATATTATAGTCTTTGAATGATTGGATCAGTTGAGGTTTGGATGGGATTGGTACTAGATGAAGAATGACTTATGGTTGGATAATGGTAGGGCATTTTGGTACATGATTGCTCACATGAGCCAAAGGATGAAGTCCTAAAATGGTAACAATAGGGCATTATGGGGCTTGATTACCTGCACAAGCCAAAGGACTAGGTCCTGAAATGATGAAGGGGTATTGTGGATCTTTATTTCTTGCACAAGCTAGAGGATGAGGTCTTGGTATAGGAATGGTGTGACATTGTGGTCCTAGAATAGAAATGGTATTCCTTGGATATTGTAGAGCTTGATAGCTCATATAATCTAAAAGAGGGTTAGGGGTAGTTGATGATCAGATAAATAAAAGGATGTCATAGAATTTTATTGCTGTCATAAGCCAAAGCATCCAAGTCTTCCTCATAAACCATATCATCCCAATCATGAGTTGGCTCATATGCTGGTTCTTGATTATGTTCCACGTACTGATTATTATAAAGAGGGTATGGATCTATATCCCAAAAAACATTATATATATATTTGGGTCTTCAAAGTCCTCCTCCCAAGCCTCTTCATACCAATCAAGGTCTCGATTTGGATTTTATGGATTTTGAATATATTCCCCATATGGAGTATTATAGGGAGAATAATAAAACTCCTTAGAAAATCTTTCTCTATAAGGGTTCTTAGTAGGATTTTGTGTTGCCATTCTATCATAAGTTGGATTGTACATGACTCCACTATAAGTGTAGTTAGACATATCTGGGTAAATTAAGAAAGCTATAAAATAAAAAGGCGTAGAGTTATACAAACTTTAAAAAATTGTCCAAAGGATAAATCATTCAAACTTGGCCTAATTTGGTCAAAGGGGTGGAGTTGTATCTCCAATATGGTCTGAAGGTAGAGTTATATCTCCAAAATGATTTATGCTAAGACTTGGCATAAAATAGCCTAACATCAAATGTCTAATGTCAAATGTCATATGCACAAAAGGTTAAGTGTCTGAATAAAAACTAACATGGTGAAAGTCTAGGTCAAAGTGTTCCAAAGAAGGTCTAAACTAGGAAAGGGAAAAGTTGAGTTGATAGGTCTTTTATCCAAACATAGAGTCAAATTCTAGGCTCAAACAAATAGGCATATACTAGGACTTTTGGCCAAATAGTGTCAAAAACTAGACTTGAAACAAAGGCTGATGTGATTTGATTTAATCTAACAAGTTTTGAAACAACTTTGACATAGACGCGACACACAGAATCAAACATAAACATGATTAGTTGGCATAAGGCATGAGGTAAAAGGATCTTTGAGAAAGGCTATGTTCTCCCAAATAAAAGCACAAATAATGATGAAGATAGGCATTAAACAAAAAAAACCATCAATAGTTTTCAAATGTGGGTAATTTATTTAACCAAAGTTATTCAACCCAAAAGAGAAAGATCTATGTATCATCCCCATGAATTGAGGCCTAAACAAAAATCAATCAATGTTTGAATCCAAATTTGACAAGGCTAATTGAAAACTCAGCATTGAAGACTAGGATCTGACCAAACAAGCTAGACAAGATTGAATAACATGATGACACATGACAAAGGTCTAAATAGTATATATGACATGGTTTACAACAAATCATTTTTTGATATAAGGTGAAAAAGGTCTTGAAATAAATTGAGCAGACTAAAGGCATAATCATGCTCAAATTATGTGGTCAATGCTATGTTTCAAAGACTCAAAAGGCTCAAAATGTTTTGACATTATTTTGATAGCATAACGCTACCCTCTGTAACTCAAATGACACACACACAAACAAGTTTAGTGAAAATTTCAAGGCACAAGTGTTGTGAAGAATGACCATCATAATGCCTCTTTAGACAAAAGAGTGACATATAGACAAATTGGTTTTGACATAGATTTATAAATAAACAAACAATTTTTAGTCTCAAAATATACTAAATGAGAAAATGATCCAAAAATACACTAAGTATAATCATTCAAATCCTAGCAAGGGTATGGCAATGTGGGGTTGACTAAACTAGTAAGCTTTCAAATGTTTCTAGGGGAATCAATTACATAATGACTTTCACGTCAAACAATGCAAAAGAAAAGCATGAAAATTAGGTGAACGTAACATTATCTAGTTGTAAAAAGGTTTAGTCCTTTTTATAACCACTACATCCTACTATTCACTTAGTGTAATGTGATGTCCAAATGCAGATACGTCCCATTTGCAACTTTAAAAGAGTAAGTGAAGTCAATACTGGGAGATGAAACCCTAGGTCAAATCTTCCCTAAATAACTCATGGGAGGTGATAAAGTCCCCATTGTAAGCCAAGTTTTCATAAAAATAAAGAAAACATGAAATATAAAGACTTTAGAGTCATTTTCAAGGTCACCCAAACTTTGACAAGTTTTTGGGGAGTGCTTTAGATGAATTTATTTCTAAGCCTTAGATTAGGCTATTTTCAATAAGAACGGTGCTTTTGATTCCAAGGGTTCCCTAAAGGGGACAAATGGAAGATCATACATGCAACATCCCTCTTTTTTCAAATAAAATCTAACTTAAACAACTAAATAAATTAAAAAAACTTGGAAAAGTGAGTTCATTTTAAATCCCAAATGGAAAATGAGGTGGTGTTCATTTGACCCCTTGGTCTTAGTTGTAACTTTGAAAACTAATGCTAAAAATACTTACTTAAGCACCTTAAATATTACTTTAAACACCAAAATAATGTTCCTAATTCATTTTTAAGCATGAAAAAGGTGATCTAAACATGTTTTTAGCAAATGTCAAGCTTGGTCCTGTAAAAAAAATGTTAGCATGTCCTTTAGCCTTGAAGTTATTTTGGGTTTGAAAAAATGAACTTAAAAAAAAAGCTCTCGAGTTTGTGTTTTTAAGAAAAACATAGTGACCGATGTCAGTTATATAATTGATGACAGTTACAATTACTAATCAATGATGATTATCTAACCAACATTAGTTATACCAATAGTGACCGACAATGGCTATGCCAATTGATGATGGTTTTACTAACTAACGATGGTTGCTTTGTAAACTCGTGACAAAGCAAAATGGAAAAATAAAGTTAGAAAATCAAATTTCAAGAGTTTTAATGATCTAAATGAAGATTTTAAAGTTGTATAATGATCTCGTTCATGTGTGTGATGCATTTGGTCCCATCGAGCGTGCCATTATGTGAACTAGGAATTTGACTAAGAAGAGGATATTAGTATGGTGTTAGTGAATGAAACCAAATCAAAAAATACACTAAGCTAACATCATCATGCCTAGTTACTAGGGTGATCTTAGTAACAAAAACAAATGACAAACACAACTAAAAAGTAAGGAAAAACAATAAGAATTTCTTCACCTTCCATGGATGCTCCAGATGCCTTTGTATTAGTGGCTTGCTCGACTTTGTTCTCATGAAGTCCTTGGCAATGAAAGCTTGGCTACCTCCATCTCTCCTTGGCACCTTTGGCTTGTGGCTTGGCTTGGCTTGAAATCAATTTGGCATGGTAACACTAGTTACTTGAAGCTTTTGGAACCAATCTTGCATTATAACTTTGCAAAAATTAAGCTTCTTTGAAGATATTTTAACATAATAACTTTGCACCAAAATAGCTTAAAAATAATGTTCATGGCCTCTCTATTTATATATTTTTGAGATTGATCAGAATCAACCTAAACTATCCATCTTAGGATTGAGATGTATGTCTAAGGATTAATTAAATTTTACGATTAAAATTGATAAATGGGCTCATCAATATTTAGGATAAAGCAAAAATTAAGAGGCACAGGAGGCATGAATCTTGATATTTATAGCATTTATGACCTAGGGATGTCTTCCCAAGAAATGAGATCACTTAATAATTTAGACATTCAATATTCATTTATAAAACAAATTATGAAACAAGTTTACATGGAATTATTGATTAGGCTGTAACTTGGATTAATTATCTCTAAGCATGATTAATCACTTTGTGCACAAATTGCTCAAATTGATTAAAATGCCTTATTATTGGTCCAAAATTTTACTGGATTAGAATTGGAAGGTGATGTTAGATGTTTTGGATCCATTATCCCATTTAGGATGTTACCAACACTAAATAACAAAGGCATGTGTCTCGTGCAAGAGATTTTATAGGAAAGAGCAATCCAGAGTACCTAGGTACAAAAGTGGCATTTTGACTCAAAATGATTTGATCAAAGTTAGCTAGCCCATAAATTGCATTACCCTATTTAATGATACCCTAGCCAACATTGGCACTTGAATATGTCAATTTAAACTCATTTAATTAATTTTAGTGTTTTAGGCCAAATTGTGCACTTTGGGTGGAAATTAGTCAAAAGCCTAATTAAAGGTTATCATTGGCCAGATTTAGGTGTCTACACCAAACTCTATGTTTGTAGGATTTTAGGAGGGGTTTTTTACTATAATTAACCCTCTGACTTGTTGCACTACCAACTCACTATGACCTTTCACCTATAAAAGCTTAATACCTCTCTTTCTAGCCCATTGAAAGCCATGAATAAGAGCTTCATATTATGCAGTATTTGATGTACAACTAAACTAAAATATAAATAAAAAATAATAATTTTGATTTTGAGGTGAAACCAACATTACACCAGACCCACTCCCATTCTTTGATCTAGATCCATAAAAGTATAGATTCCATACTCCCTCTCGATCTTGCTTTGAGTCAGTCAGACTAGGTAATGAGTCACCTTCTTCATGCATGTAGTAGACACCAAAACTAGCTTCTTGAATATCTTTGTATGGGTCATACCCATGGTTATTAACATCCCACTCATCCAAGAGTAGATTTAGTATGTTTTTAAGTGGATTAGAAGGCTCTTAATTAATAGTATGCTCATCTTCTTTTAAAATACTACAACTCATATTAGACATATCTGACATATATGGTTCAAGGTGAAATTTAGAAATAGGATTAGATCTTATAGTGACTTTAGTTCCATATCTAGTTTTAAAAACTATGTATGACCAATTTGAAGAAAGATAACCTCTTATTTTAGTAGTATAATCTTTGGATAAACATAGTACAAAGTATGGAGGTAAGTCAACAACAACTATATCCTATGAAATGGTGAAATTTGGACAAGCAACAAGTAAAATGATAAATTCTTTGAGGATTACCATAGTCTTAGGAGGAGAATCATCTAACTATAACACTCCTTTTTCATGAGGTTCATACTTGAACCCTAATTTGTCATTTATGGATTTAGGCATGATGGAAGTAATAGCTCCACTATCAATCATATAATTATGGATAAGACAATCTCCTATGACAACTAAAAGATGAAATGAAGGAGGATTAGTCACCTTAGGAGCTTAAGGCTCATCAAATGGATTAGAGTTGGTTAGAACGACACTTACTCTTTCCTTTTTAGGTAGTCAATTAGATATATTGAGCTTTGAAAGTTCCTCTTACAGATACTCCTTTTATCCTAGGATCATATGTGTATCCCACATTGAAATTGATACTAATATTTTCTTCATATGATCCAAAATACTGAGTGGAGATGTAACTGCACTTGATTGCAATTTAGGAGTAGAAGGGGATCCTAGATGTTGTTTGAACTGAGGTTGTAAGTACCTTTCATATTTTTCCCTTTTGGATCTTGAACCTAATGAGTTGATGTCTTTTAAGGTAGATCATGAGTGTTGGTATTTTATGGTGGTTGAGAAGGTTGAGGGGCTGCCTTATCAAAACTTGAACCATCATCAATTTCCCTTTTCTTGGATCTAGTATGGGCTGAAAATTAATTATCAACATTAGGCATATTTTAACTTTGATTTGTATCTGTGTTTTCAAAAGAATCATTAACTTACTGAAAGTTCACAAATTTAGTTTCAATAGGTGCTTTACCATTCTCTCCTCCTTGTTGATTTGGCACTTCTACTTGAGTGAATGAAAGAATGTCTCCATGTGGTAGAGAGGCTTCCTTATTTGGATAGTTTTTATGTGAAGGAGGAGCTAAAATTTGCTACATATAATATTTATGTGAGCTCTCACCAATTGGCACCATTGCTATGTTAATTTCTTGATCCCACTGATTGTTCCATTTCCCTTCTTAAGCATAATTATTCTAAGTTGGCACAAAAGCTCTAGAATTACTTGGAGCATTGGGATTGTATTACCTTAAATAAGAATTTTGACTTTGTCCTTGATGATTAGACTGATAATATGGTCTATTATATTGATAATTCTTATTAGTATTCTAATATGGCTTGTATGGTGGAGTTTTTTGTCTTTCCATTACAACAAACTTGTTGTTATAAGTCTTAATAAGACTCTCTATCTTCCCCTATCTATTAGCTTGATCACCTTCTATTTGATAAAAATTTGTTGAATGTGGAAGTGGAGCAATAGTTGGAGCAAGAGGGTGGATTTTTGGAAAGAGAAGCATTGGTGGCCTTAGAGATAACTTGCCTGCTTGTATAGGGAAATTCTTAGCAGCTTTTGCCATTTCAAAAGCCTCATGTAGAGTGTTCCCTCCCATGGATTGAATCATCACAACTACATCTGAAGTAAGAGCCTTTAAATAGTATATAAAATCACATTTGGGTTTAGGCTTTGTCACTATAGGAATTATATCCCAAGTCTTTTGGAACTTGTAATTGAAATCCACCATGAATTCATGATTGAATATGCTAATTGTTGTAAGCTGCTCCACAAGTGAAAGGTGGTCACTTTTTTCCTCAAAGTGATTGTATAAGACCTCTCTAAATTTATCCCAATTTTTGATTGATGTAGGATCCAATCCTCTATACCATTGAAGTGATTTCCATTTGAAATAAGTTGTGAATAACCTCATTGCTACATTTTCCTAAGTCATATGATGCATTGAACAAAGTTTATCAATATCTATAATATGTTGTATAGGAGTAATTGGATTTTACCCTATAGAATAAGGAAGATACTTCAAAGTTAAGACTAGAATATCATCCCATTAATAATATTTAGAGGAATACCACCATTGAATGACAAAAAGGCTTGTCTTCTAGGAATAACCATCTGAGGTATGGTATTTATGACAATGTTTGGCTGAACAATAGGGAGAACAAGAGGTGTAGGATTATTGTTTTACTAAGAGGCTTTCTTCTTATTTGTTGAATATAAAGATAGCTTAGATAAATCTATCTCTTTCCCTTTTGTAGAGGATCTTGTGATAACTTTTGGTGGCATGAAAAATATGCAAATCTGAAATAAGACTCTGGAATTTGATACTATACTTAGATGTGCATATATTGATTCAAATTATGAAAATATTTGGTCCCATTGGGCATGTGAAAACTGTTATCAATCCAAATAGCACCTAATAGATGTTAGATTGCTTAAGTTTGACTCATACCTAGACTAACATGGGAATGATCTAAGGCTATGGGATGCCTATATCTAGATCATACCTCTAGGGTTTTTTATGAGGATAACTCCTCATATATGATAGTTTGGACCTCTCTTTATAAGACCTATACAAGTTGGGGTGAAAAGAGTTAAGAGATTGCCTAAAATAAAACCTATTCTAACATATGGTGATGCACCAAATGTTCAAAGATTTATTCTCAAGATTGAACTCATTATCACACTAATAGACTATGAAAATAACTAATAAAATGTTTAATATGATTTTCAAGAAAAAATAATTCACCTAGAGGTCAATTTGATGGACCTAGGATGGAGGGTAAAACCTAATTGAAAGCACTTATAGTCAACAATTATATACCTGAGACATCAATATTAAGACACGCTAGATGAATTGCAAGGAGAGTTTATAAATACTTAGGTTGAACTTGGACCTACAAAGGGAAGATGAAAACCACTTTTGAATATCAAACAAATACAAAAAACTAAGCATAGATTGCTAAAATCCTAAAAAAAGCTCTATTCATTACTTTAAGAGGTGTATAATATAATTTCTGGTAGAGTCTAGTCATACCAGCATGAGGGATGTTCAAAAATAGCTCAAAGGCCATAGTTATAGAGAAAAAGATATTAAGAGAGAAATATTTTGGCACTAAAAAAAGAAATAAATGATCACAACTCCATTTAAACCATAGTTACAACTGCCTCTACATTTATGCTCATTCAAACTTTCTGATTGATCTAGGTTACTTCAATTTATTGCATAGTTACATTATTTCTTCACTAATACTTCTTTACGGTTGTAATGGTGTGATCAAGTTGTTTCAAGCTAAGGTCTGAAATCAATGTAGTTACAATAGTCAGATCAATCTATTAGAGTTTTATCATGGTGCTAATTGTTCTTTACTGGTTTTTCAAGGCATGCAAGAGTGGATAAAGGGTCACTTTCATACAGTTAGATCTGGTGATGAATCCTTGAATTTTACGTGTCCACATTGGTGGCATAATATAAAATGTTAGATCTAGTTTAAACTAGACTAAGCTCAAACTTGGCTCCATGCTTTTACTTGCTTTGGTCGAAAATTTCTCTTTTGACTTTTAATGAGAAATCTCCTTAGGTTCATCTTTAGCCATCAAATATCAACTCAGACCAATTAAATATCTCTAAATTACCTTGTTATTATTGGTCCCATAGATCTTTGATATTAGATCATTGACCTTTTGACCTCCTACAAACCATAGATCTACGTGGTATGAATGAATGCAACCCCTTGAGTTCTTGTCACCAAAGATCCTTTGACATGTTGGCTTGAGCTCGCACCATTAGATCAAGATCTATAAATGAATGCAAACCATCATATTTTCTTGGACCCACCATTTAAACTCAAATGGATAACTCATGAGGCTCAAATTTGACATTTACGTGCCTATATTTGACATCCACGCAAATGTATTTAACATCCACATGACCATCTTAGGATTTTTAAACTCCAATGGTTATTTACCATGTCTTAAATTTTACATCTGCATGTCCATCATTTGATGTCCACATGACTGTATTTGATGTTCGTACGATCATCAAATCTAAACTTTAATATTTTTTTACCCAAGCTTTATTTTGACATTTATGCAACCATCAATCATATCCATGAGACTGTCACACTTGTTAGATCAATTTTGAAGGCTTGGGAAATTTTTT
The DNA here is from genome assembly GCA_037957365.1 of Torreya grandis. Taxonomy (NCBI): domain Eukaryota; kingdom Viridiplantae; phylum Streptophyta; class Pinopsida; order Cupressales; family Taxaceae; genus Torreya; species Torreya grandis. The sequence goes on along the minus strand of JARHVA010002171.1, from coordinate 2,725,076 downwards.
ATTTAAAATCATTCAATTCTATCATAATTTTGTATCAGGCATATTTCTATGGACATTTTATTTGATGGAAATATTTTTGGGGCTTTCGATAAGGACCTTTTATTTCATACATTTTATCCAATTGAAATGTGTCTTTGGAAATATTATCTCAAACATTTTATCCATAATAATTTTGCCTTTGATACTTTTGATTGACATTTTTCCCAAAAAAATATGTACTTAGTATTTTGCCTTCAAGACAATTTTCTTGAAAGAATTCCAACAATTAATCAAATAAACTTTGAAATATATCCCAAGTGTAAACTAGGCTTTTAAGCTTATAGGCTCTTCTAGATTTATTCTTAAAACTAATCAGACACCATGAAAACCTATTCAAACCCTTCATCTTGTAATGTTGAGCCTACTTCTAAGCCATTTGATCTACTCATCAATTAGGACCCTGCTAGGCTTCTTTCTAGGTCTAGGAGAAGCTTGGTATGTGGGCTAAAATGCCCAATAATCCCTACTAGACAAGCATGTTTTTTTGAGGATCTTGATTTTTAAGAAAGAATTATTACATAATTAAAATCTATCCTCATACCATAATGCTTTCCCTTTCCACTCAATGTTTTCTAGGACACTAGAATCCTACTAGAGTTGTTAAATCAAAAACTCTTTATCATTATGATTTTACCATTTTAATCTTGCCTCACCCACCCAATATGCCTTCCATATGGACATTGTGCTTAACAATACCTCTATAGATTCATCCCTCCTAAATAGTGTATTTATGAATCTTTTCTTATATATGAATTCAAATTCATACTGCATCATTTTGGTCACCCATTTTTACTATTATTCATATGAAAACCTTTGTTTCAAAAAATATTTTAAACTATCACGATCAATTTTCACCTTAAAGTGTCTACCCATAAGACAAGGTCTCCATTATTTGATTGCATGAATAATAACCATCATATTTATGTCATAGATAGGTTTTACAAAAGTTATACCTTTGAGCTAATGAATCTCAAATGAAAGGGGTTCCATTCTTGCATGAGTGTTTCCCCCATTCCATATCCTGATGCATCATATTCAATAATGAAGTCTTCAAAAAATATGTGGTATCCAAAAATTTAGTGGAACACATGACCTCCTTCAGTTTCTAGAATTACTTGATGGTAGGTTTATTACAATGAAAGAAGTCCTTATTCAAAAAGGCTGAGTGGGTTTTTTATGATTCCATAATTGTTCAAAAACTAGAAATAGTAACCTATCAATCCTAAAAAATATTATAGCTTATTAAGGGTTTTTGTAACTTTCCATTCTATCATGGTTGTGATCTTATGAGAATCTACTTTGACGCCTTCATGTGAAAAAATATGACAAAAATAATCTACCTCTTGTACTCCAAAAAACACCTGGAAGGTGTCTAACACTTTTAATAATTTTTTTGGTAGATAAGGGTTAAGGGGTTAGAACATCCTAATCAAATGGATGAATAAAATTATGCTAAAGTAGGCCAATTAAATTAATTTAGATAATAAAATACGTTGAATTTGGAAAAATACCAAATATATGAAGTACAATGCCAAATGACATCTGATACTTATAGAACAAAGAAGAGATAATACTTAACTTATTTTTATATGTACAGGTGTAGGAATAATTAGACTGATACTCAAGATCCCACCATCAGACCCTATAAATATTATTTCTAGAGGCCTCAACACTACTATAGATATGTGGACACTAGTGTTGTTGCTTATGTCTATGTCTCAATGCCTCTTTATATTATGAAATATTAATCATATTTATAATTGAACACATGCACCTATTAGTGTTTTATGTCACATTTTTTTGATATATTTGGATCACACATATGTGCTCTATATAATTGTATATATATCAAACCCTAGTTTTCCACCTTAGGTCATGTCACCTTACCAAAAATGGGTTAGTGGGCTCAAAAAGTAGAGCTGAACTCAAGGACCCCTTTGTCAATGAGAACTACCTACATATCCACTACTCTAAAGAGTGCCTTATACATATGTATCTCTCCCCTAATTGTGGGTGTGTGTGTGTGTGCATGCATAAGGGTGAAATATATTATATACAAGGGCATGTAATGATATAGCTTGTAACTTTAAAATACTAATCATGGATTGTTATTTAAATTATTCAAATGTTTATTATTAATTCTATTATGACTATAATATAAATAGAGAATAATAGGGTAGTAAAGCTTAATTATTCAATTGATTAAATGATCTTGAATTAGTATTTTCTTGGTATTTGTTAGATGGATAATGAGTAGGATTTGATTTATATTTATACCATACCTTTTGAAAATATCTCATATAAGGTTAGATAATAAAAATATGCCAACCCATAATCAATTTTTTTCAATTTTAATGAATTTTTAGGTACATACACTAGATAAGGAATCAAGACACTAACATTGACACTATTGTCTTTATCTAGATGGTAGTATCTAGAAGGATAAAAAATTGTGGAGGGTATGTAACTAACAATGAATGATATAAATCATATTTTAATATTGATTTAGTGTAAAAGTGATATAGTTCATCAAAATTATATGGATGGTCTATAAGATTAATAGTTAGGCATAGTGAGATGGCAAATGCAAGCCTTTTGGTAGTAGGAAGGTCTAAAACCAAAGGGTAAATCCCTAATTGGTATTTTTCAAGTCCACAAGATTGGGATGTTCCAAAATTATCAATCCCTGATTCACATGCTACAAGTGTTCTTCTTGTGTCCATGATCCATATTAATATATCATAAAAAAATACTAAGATAAATTTTTGAAAAAAAAATCCTAATATAATGTTCATAAAAATATAGTGTATATGGTGTATTTTTTAGAACAAATTTCATTACCAATAATTCATAATGGCCTTCATGATTTCCAAAAGTTTTCTTATATATATTTCATCTCTAATCTAAATTGGATGATAACATGAACAAAGGTATAGTTTTTAAAAGTAGATAAAACCATGGAATTCATCTATAAAATTATCAATTATTGAAATAGGGTAATTGTATTTAATGGCATACTTGTTGATTTATCTATAAGCTAGGTATATCCTCTAGGTATCATCTTTCTTATGATCCATTTCCAAAGGCGATGAATATGAACTTTGGCTATGCCAGATAATACCAGCCTCCAACATTGATTTTACCTTCTTTTTTATTTCACTCTTTGAACATATGGGTACTTGCATGGTATTATACTTTTAAGTTGAATCTTTGGTATAAATTGAATGGCATGATAATGTTCCATTTTTGATGGCAATCATTTTGGCATTAATTTAAAAATAATAGAGTGTTTATCAATAATATTCTATAGATGAAGATATGTAAATTTTTTTTGGTTGTACTTATAAATAAAATAGTTATGCTACAAACCCATCTGCCCCATTTTATATTTTATGAGAACTAACTAGTTATGGATATTTTATAAATAATCCTTTCCATTCAAATGTATTTCCTTAATAATGAAAATTCATGAACAAATCCTATAAATTCACCTCTATCATACCCAAGTTTGTGAGCCATTAAAATCAAAAAACTATGTCATCCCCACATATGGGAATAAAAAAAATTGGATAGCCTATCCTATAATATCCCATTGTAATTTTGATACCATGGCACTTCCCTGAATAACTTAATATGCCTTTATTTGAAATCATGACATAAAATTATGGATTTGGGTAAAAATAAAATTGAGTGTGCCTTCAACTTGTTGTTGATGTAGTTATGTGTACTACCTGAGTCAATAAATATTGTAATCTTATATTTCTTGATTAAATCCAAAACTTTGAGGTTTTGTGGTATGCTAATACTTGAAATTATATGGAATTAAGTAGTTAGTTTAGAATCTTCAAATTAATCCTCTTTATTCTCTTCACCCTCACTCAATAATTTATCATCCTCTTTGTCATCATTGGCCCTTTCAATCTACAAAAAAATATTCTTGACTCATTTATGTCATTTTTTGTATTTTATATCAAAGTGTAAACATAACCCTTTTTCTCTTTCCTCTTCAAATTATTAAGCAGTCAATATAGTAAGCCAAGGGAATGATTGTGTTGGAGTATTGCACTCTTTATCAGTAGTGAAATGCAATCATTTGAAAAAATATATTTCCTATTCCATGCATTTGAATCTCATGGACTCTAATACTAAAATTTAATTAAATATTGTGAGTATAAATTTAGATACTACCCTTGAGCCCACCTAATAACATGTCATTTAATTTATCTTTTTTGATGTCATCCACACACAAATATAGGTATTGAATTTGTTGAATATAATCCTTGACAGTCCTAATTATCTTTATCTTAATAATTGGCTATTTTTTTTTGTAACACTATTGTGGTAGTTCATCAGTAAAAATTTACCAAGTAATAGTCAGGGCATTATTTTTATTTTGAGTGCATAACCATCAATACCAGATGAACTAATTTCATTCCTTATATAGAGCCATGACCACATTATGTGCACATAGGTTTCAAATTAGATAAAATAATTTTCATATTTTATTATTCCATGACCATATCCTTACCATAAAATTTGTGTACCTCCAATTTTGGAAGCATATTCCTCAAACTAGTATTTGATTTTTTATTGTTTTGGTTGGGAGAACCCGAGTGGCCCGGCAGATGATTATTATATAGTTGCATTGCTATAAATTATTCATGATAGTTTCCAATGTCCAACTCATGGTTATAAAATTTACCTTCATTAAATATATGTCCCCTTTAACCACATATATATATATATTTTCACAATATTTTGCACATATGTGTGAAGTTGGGTAACCAACCCAAAAAATCTTGATTCAGGGACTTTACATTCCATGCCCTCCTTGTTAGGTGTTTTTATTAGAGTGGATTTTCATTTTTTTGTTGTCTCAAATGTTTAAACTATCCATGCATGAACTCCATGGTTTAGGTTTAGTAATTTAGAGTGGATGATTTTGGATCTAAAAAAATGTGTACCAAGGGTTTTTACCATTGTGATCATCTCACTAAAAAAATACAATGACTGCTAATTTAAACGACGGTGAAAAAATATCAAATTTAAAATATAAAAAATCAATCTATTGGGATAATTGAAAAATAAATTATTTCTTGATCACAAGTTATATTTTTTTGATCCTTCATCTCACAAATGCTAGATCTAAGAAGCAAAAATTATGTTATAGAACCTTTCCCAAATCAAAGATATGATACCATTTATAATGAAATTACTTAGGTAAGTAAATACAATCACAACAAGGGATATAAATGTAAACACAATGATCAAATTAACAATAATGTAACACAAGAATGAGAACATAATGAGTAGATACAAAAAATAATTAATAACAAATAATAATACTTGATAACTAAGGCCATGCCACTTTGAGGGGGGAACCTCCAACACCATGAAATACAAATAAAATTCATAATATAATTCTCAATAAATAACTAATAGCTCTTATACGTTCCCTACTTATACTATAATTATCCCATAAGATGATTCTTCAAATAATATGATAACATAGAGAAATGTGACAAGTTAAGATAAAAGGTGATGTAGTACACATATTAGCCACACATATCCTTATACATACTATAGGTTAAAGATGTATCACTAAATTTTTGTTATTTCTTTCTATGACCAACCCATGAATGTGTGTATACAAACCTAATGAAGACATCCTAATTTGAAAAGTAGTTTTTTAATGTTCTTAGATTCTATCAATAGAATAAAACACCTATGAAAAAATAACAACTTCCTAACTATTATTGGTACTATATTGGGAGTGTAAATCAATGATCAATGATTCTAAATAATTATTTCACCAACTAGGGTGATCATGTATGTGTATTAGTAAATGGGGATAGCCAAGACAACATGTGGTTAGACTAATAAGGAAAAGTGTACACAAGAGTCAAATGTGTTTTCAAAGTCCAATTATTTCAAAGTGTAAGAAATTTCATGCTTCCAAGTCTCTAATACCAAATTTATGTGTCTACACCTAGAAACCATACAACTATTTTTTTAATTTAAAAAAGTTGAACAGAATATAAAATTCTATTTTTTTTATAGATATACTATAAAATTGCATACTTCTATTTTATATTTTTTTTGAGAATTTATGCTCAATAAAATGAAATTATGAAATTTTATGAATCATTACATGGATTTTTTTTAAAATTAGTTTTCCGACTTTGAAAATTCATATAAAATTAAGCATGCATAAAAAAATAATTCTTTAAATTCCTATGAATTTTGAATCTTGAAATCTACAAAAAATTAGTTTAAATAAGTTTAGGCATATATATACAAGTGTGAAAAAAATAATTTGAACTAACCCTATAAATATTTATAATTTGTGGAGGGAGTGAAATTCATCTCTAACTTAAGCTAAAAATTAAGGTATATATCATCCAAGTTATCCAAGAATTATTAGTTGTTAATCTATTAGTGTTGTAAGTGTGGTTGATGACAAAATATGCATTGAATAGCTTATAATTAAGCCTATGAATATATATTTTTTCATTTATGAATAATTACAATAAAAAATTAGAGATAAAAATATGTAAAAATATTTTCCAAGAATAACTTCTATTGCACCATTCTTTACTAACAAGAAATGTTAAAACTAGCCAATTATAAGTAACTTGCATGATGTCACATCCTAATTTCTCTCTAAGCTAAATAACTTATTTAACTCATGGATTATTATAGTTTATTATTTTATTAACTAATATTTTATTAAGTTTTATGACATATGTTGATTATGGGATTGTTTGTGTTGCTTAATTTACATGATTAGATGCTATGAGTTAATGGTACTTTGTATTTTGTACTTTGAGATCATGTTTGATTATTATACAACATTATTTTATGAATATAATTATGTTATGGGATTACTACCTTCATTGATATGAGGTGGATGTAGGATAAATTCTTCCCTTAGATTTTGACAAAGGGAGAGTATCATCAGAGAGGGTGGTTAGATGAGATGTTGAGTCAATAGAGAGTGAATCCAGAAACCCTTACACACACCACTTAACAGATAATGTTTTGTAATTATTTTATATTAATACCATAGAATTTTTTGTATACTTTTTCTTTATATGATTTTAAGTATGCTTTCTGGTATAATCTTGATTGTTGTTGATGATCATGTGATTGTTTGAGTGATTTCACTATGTTTTGTGATCTTAATTAGCTTATCTTATTTGGATTGACAAATGAATTTGGTTGTGTTTACTTATATATTTGCATTATTATGTTTGTATGAATAGTAAAAAATTATGATGTCTTGATAGATTTTTTAATCATTATTTGAGTTATAAGACATAGATAATAATAATAATTAAAGATTATTATTATAATAATAACATTGTTTTTAAATAGATTGTATTTGATTAATAGTTGTTTTAAATATTTATATTCATATATATAAAGGAATATATAAATGTTAATTAATAAATGATTATATAAATCATTGTAATTAATATATATGTTTGTGGATAACATTTAACATAAACTCTAAGTCTTGTTATGCATAGTTGCATTGTCTAAAGTTATATGATTTATTTTTGTTAGTCGTTGCATGGGAAATACATTGGATAAATGACTAGTTTAAAAGTCTTGCATGGATTATAAAATAAGGTGGTGACTTAAGTGAATAAGGTTTTTGAGGATGGGTTGTTTAAATCATAAGCATGTGGATTTGTTAAGGGATTATAATATCGTTAATTAGGTATTTTTGGAAAGAAGCATCAAGAATGATTAGTTCACTAATCATTCATTGATTTTAGTTAAGCATGGTTTTGGGAGGAAATAATAGGTTTTACTGTGTATGCATGGAGATGGACTATGAGTAGTTAAGATATCTAAGCATGCAAAAATTAGGAGTTTAATCAATCGAAGAAGATGGGTAGTGGAATAAATATATAACATGGAAAAATAGATAAAGGTAGTGAGGGGGACTATGAACAAGGATGTCTCAAGACTCATGACATTATGAGAGGAAAAAGGTAAAATGTGGAGAAAAATAATAAAAAGTAATTATAACAATAAAAGGCTCAACATTATTTGTCAATCATACATTTTAACAGGTCAATTTTATAATTAAATACCTATGTGTGTGATATGTTTTGTGAATGGATTTTCAAATTGCTAAGTTACTAGTTATTCTATTGTAATGGTATTAGGAAATTTACATTGGGCTAGATATAGGGCCCCGTGGAGGGTTCATCCTCCATAGAACCCTATATCTAATCTAGGGTAACTTGGGAAGGTTAGGGATACATAGTAGGTCTTATCCATAATGTTAAGAGGCTTTATAAATTATCATATCCTTATTTAGCAATTCAAATTCACTATTTAAAATAGATTTTTACTCTATAAGGTATATATAAATTTTGGTTGAGATGTTTATGTTGAACCATTTTATTATATATTCCATGGGGTATTTGAAAAATAGACTCAATTGTATATGTCTGCATGATTTATTCAAATGTTAAACAATTCATTCTTTTGGAATTATGAATATAGGTTTTCGATATATATATATATATATATATTTGAGTATATATTCAATTAATTTTGATTCTTTATAAATGATATACTCATATGTGTGTGTGTGTGTGTGTGTGTGTGTGTGTGTGTGTGTGTGTGTGTGTGTGTGTGTGTGTGTATGTATAAGTATGTGTGTGTGTGTGTACCAAAATACATGTTTAATAAATTGTTAAAATTTAATGTGATTGTATGTATGTATGTATGTATGTATGTGTGTATATATATATATATATATACCATAATCAACTATCAAATTTAAATACAAAGTATATATATGTATGTGTGTGTGTGTAGTTCGTTAAGTCATTTAATAAATCTATGTGTATTACAGTTAGAGGATAATATTATTATTTGACTAGGTTTGAATCTTAGTTAGACTTTGAAGCTTGATTATGGAATCCTAATTACCCACAATATATATTTACAGAATTAGGATCTTTTGTGTAATCACTTGGTGTTACTCAAATATGGGTAGATGAATAGTTCGATTGTAGGATTACTTTTTAGCTTTTATAAAAATATAAAAATTAGGGATTGATAATGTTTTATGGCTAAGTTAAGTTATGAACATTGCTAATATACATATGGGATTATATAGGTGAACTATGTACATATATACTTTGCATATATGTATAGAGACTATGAATATGAGTTCCTAATGGTTTATTTGCATAACAATTTGATTACTTGGTTATGTGTTGAGTTTGCCTTAAATCAGCCAAATCTAGGAGATTACAATTGATACCTGAGAAGATATTTGACTGGGTGGTAAATTGATGTTTTTTAACTGAGTGTTATTAGATGTTTTGAATAAAACCCAAATAGGGTGAAAGTGGCTATGTTTAGTTATATTTACACTTATAAAACAGTTGAAGCACGAAAGATGATTTTGATTTAAAATAATTCAAATATGATAAAAGATAAATGTGAAAGAGTTTGAATTATAAAAAATTCTATGTATCTACCTATTATGGAAAATGGAGATTTTGTAGTTAAATAAAAGGTTATGGGGCCTTATTTTAAATTAACTATATACTTCACATATATAATACACACTAAGGCAAAATATAGTGGATGTCACATTAGTAGTGTACTATATGAACAAAGTATATATATATATATATATATATATATATATATATATATATATAAATATATATATAATACATTCAACTATGTTATAATTTTTATAACAACAAATAATGGATGTTTGATTATATTGGTGTTTATAAAAGCATTAGAATGTTTAAATATAATGCATTCATTGTATTTATGTAATTAAATACATAACATAATTGTATGTAAGGACTGACTATTGTTATATGTAGAATATGAATAATTTATAAGCCAAGGTTATATTATTATTTTGTAGAGAAATACTATTATACGTTAATGGATAAATCAATTGGTGGTCTAAATATTCATTACCTAGATAGTTTGTTATATTGAGGATTGTTTTTGTATTGTATTTATTATTTATAATAAACTAGATGCTTAGATTTCATTCAATTCATTTGAATTTACCCAAGTTCGATGGAACTATATTGGGGGATGGAGCTGAAGCATGACTAACAGAAATGGAGAAATATTTCAAGATTCAAAATTATTCTGAACTCATGAAAGTATTCCAAGGAGCTTATAAACTTATTGGTGAAACATTGGCTTGGTGGGCAAATAAGAAGATCAAGATGAACCTCGACTCAACCACCACCGCTTGTGAATAATTTGTGAAACTGTTTAGGTGATGATAAATTCCAAAGCTATACTTTGACCAAAATCTTATGGATTTTTAGAGTCTTAAGTAAGGGGATTTATCAGTGAATGAATACTGGGATCAATTCACCAAGTTTCTTAAGTATGTACCTCAATATCAAGTAGATGATAGGTTCAAAATTAAGAACATCATGGGATTAAAACCCCAAATAGGTGATAAAGTAGATGTGAATGGTCTATCTACCATGGATCAGGTGTTTGAGAAGGTGGTCAAGAAAGAATAGAAATTGAAATCTCTTGCCCAAGTTAGAGATAAGTTCAAAAAAAAAATTGGAAGTTCTAAACAAACATTAAAGAAGAAGAACTAGAAGTAGAGGAGCAAACATTCCAAGGGTCAATTTAGGAATTATAATACTAAGTTCAATAGTGGTTTAGGGAACATGAAGCCTGTTAATGGTTTCAAGGGTGGTTTTAAGGGAAACCAATAGACTAAGAAGAAAGGACCAGTTGGAGGTTGCTTCATTTGTGGAGGTGACCATTTTTATCATGAATGTCCTCAAGATAAATAGAATAACAAGGGTTCAACTTTTGAATAAGGTACATTTCAATAGTGAATTCATGCATCTATTGACAATCGATAGGTTAAGTATCAAGATTTTCCCATAGAAATATCATGTATTTTTTTCAATTATCTAGTTTATATTTTAATTGGAACTATCAAGATATATAATGTTTCATTGCTCCTATAATGCTTATTAAATTACCTAGAAGGGCTAGAATAATGGAAAATGCATGGTTGGTACAATATGGGAATGATTCAAAGGTCAAAGTTGACAAGTGTCTAGTTGAAGCAAAAATTAGATTGCATGAGTTTCCTACAGTAGTAGATCTCTATGTAGCACCATTAAGATCATATGATTTGATCTTAGGAGTCAATTGGCTTGTAAATCATAAATCTAAGGACATTTATTTTCTAAATAAGGTTGAGTGCTAAGATGATTTTGGAAATTAGACACAACTTCAAGGTGAGAAAAGGGAGTTGAAACTAAGGTAGATTTATACCATTCAACTCAAGAAAGCTCAAAGGAAGGGATGCTAAGCATTTATCATTAAGATAAATGAAATGAAAGAATCCAACGAACCATCTATCAAAGATTATCCTTTTTTGAGAAACTTCCATGACATGTTTTAAAAATATTTACCAATATTTCCACCTAAATATGAGTTTCATTTCTCAATTGATATCATACTTGAATTAAAATTGCAGTCTAAGGCACCATATAAGATGACAACCATTAAATTGGTTGAGTTAAAAGCAAAAAATTAGGATTTGTCATGGAAAGGTCTGATTCAATTGAGTGTGTCACTATGGAGTGCTCCAATTATCTTAGTCAATAAAAATGATGGCACTCTTCACTTATGCATAAACTACATGATGCTGAATAAAGTGATGATCAAAAATAGATATCCATTACCATAAATTGATGATCTATTTGATAAAATGCAAGGAGCCATAATATTTTATAATATTGATCTTAGAATATTCTATCATAAATTAATGATCTGAGTGGAGGATATCTTGAAAATAGCTTTCAAGACTAGATATGGGCACTACGAGTTTATAGTGTTACCATTTGGATTGATGAGTGCTCTAGCAATGTTCATGAATCTTATGAATAATGTATTTATAGATTACCTAGATCACTTTATCTTGTTCTTTCTTCATGACATCCTCATTTATTCCAAGGATGAGGAAGAGCACTTACAACATCTAGAATTATTTTTATAATGTTTATGGAAGCAAAGATTATATGGCAAGTTATCTAAGTGTGCATTTTTCCAAAATAAAGTCTAGTATCTAGGACATATTATCTTTTTAGATGGTATTTTAGTTGATATAACAAAGATAAGATATATCATGGAGTGGATGGTACCAAAGAATGTGCATGAGGTAATAAGTTTCATGGGATTAATAGGTTATTACGAGAAATTCATTTTGATTTTTTCTAAAATAGCTAATCTAATTACCTCTCTTCAATGAAAGAATCAAAGTTTCATCTAGTTAGATAAGTGTGAGGTAGCCTTTTAAGAATTAAAAAGGATGCTTATTTCATTACTAGTGCTAATATTTCATTCTCCTAATGGTCAATTCTCAGTGATCATAGATGCATCTAGGGATGGACTTGGAGGAGTTCTTATGTAGGATGGTTCAGTGGTAGCCTATGAATCTAGGAAACTGAAGCCTTATGAGGTGAACTATGCCCTTAATGACCTAGAACGTACAATAATTGTATATGATTTACAAGTTTGGAGACATTATCTATTGGGAAAACCATTTGAGCTAAATATTGATAACTTGGGACTAAAGTAGATTTTCACCTAGGTGAATGTAAATACTCATCAAAGATGTTGGTTAGAGTTTTTATCTAGTTATGATTTTGATATTAACTATATCAAATGTAAGGAGAATAGATTAGGTGATTATCTAAGCCATAAAAGGTACATAGATGTTGTGGCTATTATCAAAAGTATTTTTAGAGATCAAATGATCAAATTCTCACCAAGAGATGAATTCTATGATCAAGTCAGGAAAGTGTTGACTAAGAATGCCCAAAATCTTAGCTATAAAGGAGTTATAATAGAGAGTGATGGTTTTTATGGTACAATGACAATATGTATGTACCTAATAGAGATAATCTGAGGAGCACGATGCTAAAATAACTACACAATGCCCCATATTAAAGACATCTAGGAGTAACCAAGCCCATGGATGAGTTTAGACCACTCTATTTCTAAGAAGGAATCAAAAGAGATGCAATAGATTTTGTGTTTTATTGTATGGAATGCCAACATGTGAAAGTTGACCACATGCATTTAGTGGTATTGTTGTATCCACATGATATACCAAAATGGAAGTGGTAGGTGATCAATATGGATTTTGTCCAAGGGTTACCATTGTCACAAAATTGGCATAACATGATCTTGGTATTAGTTTACAAACTAACCAAGGTATCTCATTTTATACCAAGAAATTTGACTGATGATGCACTACTCTTGTAATGAGATTTGTAAAGGAAGTGTATCACTTACATGGTTTTCTAGAGAAGATTATTTTAGATTATGATCTAAAGATGACATCTAGATTTTAGTTGACTCTAAATTCAGCTCTAGTTCTCAATTAAACTTTAGTACTTCATATCACCCACAAATTGATGGATAGATAGAGCAATTAAATTAAATTTTATAGGATCTCCTTCATATGTATTACATGGATTATCAATAAAAGTGGGAAGATTGTCTTCCATGGGTTGAGTTTGGGTATAATAACTCATATCAATCAACATTGAATATGGATCCATTTGAGGTGTTGTACAGAAGGAGGTGTAGAACACCAATCAATTGGGATAGGTTGTAATAAAAGATAGTCTTTGGACCTAAGATGCTTTCAAAAATGGAAGAGAAAGTTAGGAAAATAAAGTATAGGTTAGTTAAGATCAATTATAGACAAAAAAATTATGTCAATCTGAAGAGAACAACTAGGTAGTTTTCTATTGGCGATAAAGTGTTTCTACGGGTTAAGCCTCAAAAAAGCTTGATTAAATTTGGGAAGTCAGTGAAACTTTTGCTGAGATATGTGAGACCCTTCAAGGTTTTGGAAGTGATCAACACCATAGAATATAAGCTTGCATTACTACCAACTCTAACTCTTTTTCATAATGTCTTTCATGTGTCTTCTTGTAAAAAGTATATAGATGATCCTTCACATGTGTTGGATTAGAATGTTTTATAAGTTCTGGATCCCAAGGTGGTCATGGTAGAACCAATTAGAGTAATTGACACTCACAAAATTCATTTGTATGATAGAAAAGTGTTAGGATTATGGAGCTAAAAGCTTCACTGATGCAAATACAGAGGAGGTTACAGGAGAGTTGCTGAGTGTCAGAGACACCGGCATCGGTCAGGCCAACCAACGTCGGCAAAACAGGACAGGAAGGCAACCGACGTCGGTCAGAGATCGGCCGACGTCGGCAACCCCCAGGCAGACACGGACCGGCGTCGGTCGCCTGTGTGGTTTGACTGCGAGCTATTTACGGGCAGTTAGCTAACGAACCAAGTGTTTGCATGAAGAGATCTATTTTTAGACTGAGAGCTGCGGATCTAATTATTGTAATTAGATGTCTAATTATTATTTGGATGAGATCTATATAATAGACTCATGGTTGTATTGGAAAAGTGTGCTAGGGAGTAAGAGAGCATAATTATAAGCTCCTTCTGTGTGTGAGGTAGAGCAATGGTGCGTTCCTCCTAGTGCCACAGTACCAGGTGTGTTGGTGCTGGATTGGGGAACCAGCTGGGTTCTTCAAGAGTGTAGGATCTTGGTCACAGTTACATGGCCTATATAGGAGATCTACATGGTAAGTAAGATCGTTGATCTGCAGGTGTATGTGTGTGCAAGGTCGAGGTTCACAGGTGAGCAGAACCATTGTTTGATTTGTAGGTGTGCAAGGTCATACAGACAGCAACACAACAGGGAGCAGTATCAGGCAGGATCTACTTGGAGTACAGGTGTGTACTCGGATAGAGCAAGAAGAAGGCAAGGCAGTTCCTTCCATAAGTATGGTCTGTTGAAATTGCAGGTTGTTGCAGATTCATGGGAGATCTACTTGAAGTACCTTGAGTACTTGTGGAGCACGTGGAGTGCTTGTGGAGTGCGTGGAGCACTTGTGTTGTGCATGGAGCACGGGAGGTGAACACCAACTCTGTATTTGAGTTGGGTGTTGTGACCTGTGAGAGGGAGAGCTTTGGGGAGAAGAAGTACTGTTCACTTGAGGTGTGAGAAACCTCTGTAAGGTGGTGGAGAAGAAGTGGCATCTTCTTTATTGTACTCTTTTCTGTATAAAGTGTTAATACAAGTTGTGTATTGTCTCTCATATGCTGTGTTATTCTGAATTCTAGTTACTTAGTGAATCTGGTTTATTTCTGCATATTAAGTTGCTTGAAGTTTGGTAATCAATTGTATGTTTCCGGTTTCGCATCCTGACAAGTGGGATCAGAACATGTTTGTTGTTCTAGATTCCTGACAAGTGGTATCAGAGCTAAGGTTGCAGGAAGCAGGGTTGTGTTTTGGTTACAGGGCACTCTCAGGGGTTTCTGATTGAGTGGGAGTAGAGCAACGGCAGATCAAAGTAAGCTAAGAATGGAGGAGTTGAAAAGCACAGACGGTTACTCACGGTCCGATGGAAAGAAAGAGCAGGTAAAAGAAGATTGTTGGTTGGTAACAGATCAGCATGAAGAAACTGAAAATACAGATGTTGCAGGTGTTGTTGCACAGGATGTATTTGCAGGTTTCTTGGATAAAGTTGAATCTTGGTTAAAAGATTCGGTTGCCTCTTTCCATGCAGCCCTAGGTAGAGGAGCTGGTAAGCCTTGCCAAAGAATTGGCAAAGGGGAAGTGAAGCTGAAATTGCAGGCGGCCAACACACAGGTGTTGATGAAGGTCATGCAGGTCCCAGGTTTGGAGATATGGCTAATTTCTTCAGAAAGATTGGGTGATGAGAGATGCACAAGAACTCTCACAGTGGTAGCACTTGAATTAGCTGGTGGTAAGAAAACAGGTATACTTTATCTACTTGTTTATATTACTGATTCTTCTTCTGTTGCGGAGACGTGGCTTCGTAGGCTTGGTCACATGAGCAGGAAGGAGATGCATGTTCTTAAGCGGAAGACAGATATATTTGACAGGCTTAAGAACTGGAAAGCCTTGGTGTTCTTGGAGGAGATGGCGGACAGAGTTCAGTGGATGAGGCTGGATACATCTGAGCAGAGCAGTTTGGACATGTGTTTTGATCCAAAGGAGCTCACGGGTAAAAAGTCATCACTCACAGGCGAACACAGACACCAGCGTCGGTCAGGAGGAACCAGCATCGAACAGACAGGTGTCGATGTCGGTCATGTGCAGACCGAAGCCGGCAGTGTCGGGCAGGGTAAGACCGGCGTCGGTCATAAGACCGACGTCGGCAGTATGTAAGACCGATGTCGGTCAGGAGGACCGACATCGGCAGAAGGGACACCAGCGCTGGCAGGTTGGTAGTCAGGTACAGACGCATGGAACCGACGTCGGTCGGATGCAGACTGTGGGGTGATCGAGGTCGGTCACTGTAACAAATTTTGGGTGGACAACAAGCTGTCAAGGAGTCTCAAACACCCATATGGAGGACTGAAGGCGTAAGTAGGCCCTCAAATTCGTGTTCCTCTTCTTCATACTTGTTGCTGATTGTAGAGCAGGAAGGATCCAGGAAACAGGTGTGAGCTAGGCAGGATTATGATGCAGAACCAGACGGGAGTCTTGGTAGGTTTGCCAGCTGGATGAAAGCACAGAGATGAATGGATTCCTTAGTAGAAGAATAGAGAGAATGGATACGTGAGACGGAAGACCAGGCATATGGTCTTGAGGAGCTGCAGGATAGTGGTACCAGGTTTGACAGGTGGAGGACGAAGCATGGCTTCAGTCAGTGTCAGGTAACTACTGTGGTTTGCCTTACCAGGTGGATGATGAGTCGCGACATCATTCTGTTGCTGTATGTGGATGGTATATTTGCTAGCAGGGTTAGTACATACAGGGTTTTGCTGAGCTAAGGGTAAGATTAGTTCAGTGGCATGTCATGAGGAGTTTGGAGCAGCAGAATTCTTTGACATGGGAGGCATGGAGATCACAGGTTGATTTTGTCTCGAGTGGGAGTTGATGTGAATCAGGTGTTGGCGAGGTTCGGGATGCAGAACCGGAGCACACTAAGGGCTGGACAGGTACAGTGTCCGAAATCACATGAGGTCTGGTATAGACCTGAGTATTCCCATGCAGTGGGAGCTGTCAGAGTTAGGAGCCAATTCGGGGAAGTGGGTTCTCAGGTTTTCTGAGAGGGACCGGCAGCAGGTGTTGCTATGCAGGGTCAGGACTTCACTATAGGTGTTGTAGGTTCGGATGTGGTAGGTACTCGAATGACAGGAGGTACATCACAGGTTGTGTGGTGTGTTGTCTTCAGGTGGGAGCTTGGAGAGGAATACAAACCAGGAAACAGATTAGATAGAGTACAGGTACAGGTATAGTGCAGCTGTTTATCTCCAAGTGGGAGATTGTTAGGATTGTGGAGCTAAAAACTTCACTGATGTAGATACAGAGGAGGTTGTAGGAGAGTTGCTGAGTGTCAGAGACACCGGCGTCGGTCAGGCCAACCGACGTCGGCAGAACAGGACAGGAAGGCAACCGACGTCGATCAGAGATCGGCCGGCGTCGGCAACCCCCAGGCAGACAGGGACCGGCGTCGGTCGCCTGTGTGGTTTGACTGCGAGCTATTTACGGGCAGTTAGCTAACGAACCAAGTGTTTGCATGAAGAGATCTATTTTTAGACTGAGAGCTGTGGATCTAATTATTGTAATTAGATGTCTAATTATTGTTTGGATGAGATCTATATAATAGACTCATGGTTGTATTGGAAAAGTGTGCTAGGGAGTAAGAGAGCATAATTATAAGCTCCTTCTGTGTGTGAGGTAGAGCAATGGTGCATTCCTCCTAGTGCCACAGTACCAGGTGTGTTGGTGTTGGATTGGGGAGCCAGCTGGGTTCTTCAAGAGTGTAGGATCTTGGTCACAGTTGCATGGCCTATATAGGAGATCTACATGGTAAGTAAGATCGTTGATCTGCAGGTGTATGTGTGTGCAAGGTCGAGGTTCACAGGTGAGCAGAACCATTGTTTGATTTGTAGGTGTGCAAGGTCATACAGACAACAACACAACAGGGAGCAGTATCAGGCAGGATCTACTTGGAGTACAGGTGTGTACTCGGATAGAGCAAGAAGAAGGCAAGGCAGTTCCTTCCATAAGTATGGTCTGTTGAAATTGCAGGTTGTTGTAGATTCATGGGAGATCTACTTGAAGTACCTTGAGTACTTGTGGAGCACGTGGAGTGCTTGTGGAGTGCGTGGAGCACTTGTGTTGTGCGTGGAGCACGGGAGGTGAACACCAACTCTGTATTTGAGTTGGGTGTTGTGACCTGTGAGAGGGAGAGCTTTGGGGAGAAGAAGTATTGTTCACTTGAGGTGTGGGAAACCTCTGTAAGGTGGTGGAGAAGAAGTGGCATCTTCTTTATTGTACTCTTTTCTATATAATGTGTTAATATAAGTTGTGTATTGTCTCTCATATGCTGTGTTATTCTGAATTCTAGTTACTTGGTGAATCTGGTTTATTTCCGCATATTAAGTTGCTTGAAGTTTGGTAATCAATTGTATGTTTCCGGTTTCGTATCCTGACAAGTGGGATCAGAACATGTTTGTTGTTCTAGATTCCTGACAAGTGGTATTAGAGCTAAGGTTGCAGGAAGCAGGGTTGTGTTTTGGTTACAGGGCACTCTCAGGGGTTTCTGATTGAGTGGGAGTAGAGCAACGGCAGATCAAAGTAAGCTAAGAATGGAGGAGTTGAAAAGCACAGACAGTTACTCACGGTCCGATGGAAAGAAAGAGCAGGTAAAAGAAGATTGTTGGTTGGTAACAGATCAGCATGAAGAAACTGAAGATACAGATGTTACAGGTGTTGTTGCACAGGATGTATTTGCAGGTTTCTTGGATAAAGTTGAATCTTGGTTAAAAGATTCGGTTGCCTCTTTCCATGCAGCCCTAGGTAGAGGAGCTGGTAAGCCTTGCCAAAGAATTGGCAAAGGGGAAGTGAAGCTGAAATTGCAGGCGGCCAACACACAGGTGTTGATGAAGGTCATGCAGGTCCCAGGTTTGGAGATATGGCTAATTTCTTCAGAAAGATTGGGTGATGAGAGATGCACAAGAACTCTCACAGCGGTAGCACTTGAATTAGCTGGTGGTAAGAAAATAGGTATACTTTATCTACTTGTTTATATTACTGATTCTTCTTCTGTTGCAGAGATGTGGCTTCGTAGGCTTGGTCACATGAGTAGGAAGGAGATGCATGTTCTTAAGTGGAAGACAGATATATTTGACAGGCTTAAGAACTGGAAAGCCTTGGTGTTCTTGGAGGAGATGGCGGACAGAGTTCAGTGGATGAGGCTGGATACATCTGAGCAGAGCAGTTTGGACATGTGTTTTGATCCAAAAGAGCTCGCGGGTAAAAAGTCATCACTCACAGGCGAACACAGACACGGGCGTCGGTCAAGAGGAACCGGCGTCGAACAGACAGGTGCCGATGTCGGTCATGTGCAGACCGAAGCTGGCAGTGTCGGGCAGGGTAAGACCGGCGTCGGTCATAAGACCGACGTCGGCAGTATGTAAGACCGATGTCGGTCAGGAGGACCGACATCGGCAGAAGGGACACCAGCGCTGGCAGGTTGGTAGTCAGGTACAGACGCATGGAACCGACGTCGGTCGGATGCAGACTGTGGGGTGACCGAGGTCAGTCACTGTAACAAATTTTGGGTGGACAACAAGCTGTCAAGGAGTCTCAAACACCCATATGGAGGACTGAAGGCGTAAGTAGGCCCTCAAATTCGTGTTCCTCTTCTTCATACTTGTTGCTGATTGTAGAGCAGGAAGGATCCAGGAAACAGGTGTGAGCTAGGCAGGATTATGATGCAGAACCAGACGGGAGTCTTGGTAGGTTTGCCAGCTGGATGAAAGCACAGAGATGAATGGATTCCTTAGTAGAAGAATAGAGAGAACGGATATGTGAGACGGAAGACCAGGCATATGGTCTTGAGGAGCTGCAGGACAGTGGTACCAGGTTTGACAGGTGGAGGACGAAGCATGGCTTCAGTCAGTGTCAGGTAACTACTGTGGTTTGCCTTACCAGGTGGATGATGAGTCGCGACATCATTCTGTTGCTGTATGTGGATGGTATATTTGCTAGCAGGGTTAGTACATACAGGGTTTTGCTGAGCTAAGGGTAAGATTAGTTCAGTGGCATGTCATGAGGAGTTTGGAGCAGCAGAATTCTTTGACATGGGAGGCATGGAGATCACAGGTTGATTTTGTCTCGAGTGGGAGCTGATGTGAATCAGGTGTTGGCGAGGTTCAGGATGCAGAACCGGAGCACACTAAGGGCTGGACAGGTACAGTGTCCGAAATCACATGAGGTCTGGTATAGACCTGAGTATTCCCATGCAGTGGGAGCTGTCAGAGTTAGGAGCCAATTCGAGGAAGTGGGTTCTCAGGTTTTCTGAGAGGGACCGGCAGCAGGTGTTGCTATGCAGGGTCAGGACTTCACTACAAGTGTTGTAGGTTCGGATGTGGCAGGTACTCGGATGACAGGAGGTACATCACAGGTTGTGTGGTGTGTTGTCTTCAGGTGGGAGCTTGGAGAGGAATACAAACCAGGAAATAGATTAGACGGAGTACAGGTACAGGTACAGTGCAGCTGTTTATCTCCAAGTGGGAGATTGTTAGGATTGTGGAGCTAAAAACTTCACTGATGTAGATACAGAGGAGGTTGCAGGAGAGTTGCTGAGTGTCAGAGACACCGGCGTCGGTCAGGCCAACCGACGTCGGCAGAACAGGACAGGAAGGCAACCGACGTCGGTCAGAGATCGGCCGGCGTCGGCAACCCCCAGGCAGACAGGGACCGGCGTCGGTCGCCTGTGTGGTTCGACTGCGAGCTATTTACGGGCAGTTAGCTAACGAACCAAGTGTTTGCATGAAGAGATCTATTTTTAGACTGAGAGTTGTGAATCTAATTATTGTAATTAGATGTCTAATTATTGTTTGGATGAGATCTATATAATAGACTCATGGTTGTATTGGAAAAGTGTGCTAGGGAGTAAGAGAGCATAATTATAAGCTCCTTCTGTGTGTGAGGTAGAGCAATGGTGCGTTCCTCCTAGTGCCACAGTACCAGGTGTGTTGGTGCTGGATTAGGGAGCCAGCTGGGTTCTTCAAGAGTGTAGGATCTTGGTCACAGTTGTATGGCCTATATAGGAGATCTACATGGTAAGTAAGATCGTTGATCTGCAGGTGTATGTGTGTGCAAGGTCGAGGTTCACAGGTGAGCAAAACCATTGTTTGATTTGCAGGTGTGCAAGGTCATACAGACAGCAACACAACAGGGAGCAGTATCAGGCAGGATCTACTTGGAGTACAGGTGTGTACTCGGATAGAGCAAGAAGAAGGCAAGGTAGTTCCTTCCATAAGTATGGTCTGTTGAAATTGCAGGTTGTTGCAGATTCATGGGAGATCTACTTGAAGTACCTTGAGTACTTGTGGAGCACGTGGAGTGCTTGTGGAGTGCATGGAGCACTTGTGTTGTGCGTGGAGCACGGGAGGTGAACACCAACTCTGTATTTGAGTTGGGTGTTGTGACCTGTGAGAGGGAGAGCTTTGGGGAGAAGAAGTACTGTTCACTTGAGGTGTGGGAAACCTCTGCAAGGTGGTGGAGAAGAAGTGGCATCTTCTTTATTGTACTCTTTTTTGTATAAAGTGTTAATACAAGTTGTGTATTGTCTCTCATATGCTGTGTTATTCTGAATTCTAGTTACTTGGTGAATCTGGTTTATTTCCGCATATTAAGTTGCTTGAAGTTTGGTAATCAATTGTATGTTTCCGGTTTCGCATCCTGACAAGTGGGATCAGAACATGTTTGTTGTTCTAGATTCCTGACAAAAAGTGTCATAATGCAAGGTCTTATAGGACCAATATTTTGAGGATAGTTTCACTTGGGAGGACTATGATGAGTTTTATAAGCTATTTTCATATTTTTTTGCTTGATTTGTTACTGCTTATTTTATTATTTTTTGATGAATAATGTTTTAAATTCATAACTTGTGTTTAGATAAAAGTCATCAGGGTGATGACCAGATTTAGGGGGAAGGATGTCACATTTTGATTTATCTCTTAGCTAAATAACTTATTTAACCTATGGATTATTATAGTTTATTAATTAATATTTTATTAAGCTTGATGACATATGTTGATTATGGGATAGTCTATGTTGCTTAATTTACATGATTAGATGCTATGAGTTAGTGGTACTTTATATTCTATACTTTGAGATCATGTTTGATTATTATATAATATTATTTTATTAATATAATGATGTTATGAGCTAACTACATTGGCATGAAGTGGATGTAGGATAGATTCATCCATCAGATTATGACAGAGGGAGAGTATCATTGGAGAAAGTGGTTAGAAAGAGACATTGGGGGTCGACAGATAGTGAATCCAAAAACCCTTGCACACATCACTTAGCATATCCTATTTCATAATTATTTAATATGGATAACATACCATGTTTTATGTAATTTTTTAAAAGCTGATTGTTAATATGCTTTCTAGTTTAATCTTAATTAATGTTGATGATTATGTGATTGTTTGAGTGATTTCACTGTGTTTTGTGATCTTATGTAGCTCAACTTATTTGGATTAACAAAAGATTTTGGTTGTATCTACTTAAATATTTACCTTATTATGTTTGACTGAATAGTAAAGCATTATGATGTCTTGATGGATTTCATAATCATTATTTGATTTATAAGACATAAATAGTAATAGTTAAAGATTATTATTATAATAATAACATTATTTTTAAATAGATTATATTTAAGTAACCATTATTTTAAATATTTATATTCATATATAAAAATGGATATATTAATGCTAATTAATAAATGATCATAGAAGTCATTTTAATTAATATATGTTAGTGGATAACATTTAACGTAAGATCTATTGGGTGAATATTTTGTCGACTAGCTAATTGGTGAGCAAAATAGGTCCTATCACCATAGTAAGAAGATTAGTCATCCAAACGTGTAGGTTTACCACATCAGAAGGGGATTGATCTCTCCTCTCATCAAGGGAAGGTTCCCTATAAGTATGCTATATATATATATATATATATATATATATATATATATATATATATATATATATATATATATATATATATATATAAACAAAAAATAATACTCAAGGGTAAGACAAACCATCCATCTCTCTTTCTTCAGAGATGATGTATGCAAATTAAAGGAAAAACTCAAGGTAAATGACAAACAACACTCCTCTTCTTTCAGAAGTACTACTTGGCAAGACACAAGAATACTCCAAGTAGTAACAACAAAATGTAGCAAAAGATGTAATAACTAGCAAATTAAGATGCAACACAAAGTCTCCACCTGGATTGCTCAAGAATAAGATACAAAGAACAATGGGGGCACAAAGTCATCCCAAGGTCCTTTACACAAGAAAAAGAAAATACAAACACACTGAAAGTACTTGTGGGGGCACAAAGTCATCCCATAGTTGGTCTTCAAGACACCTTCCTAACCACTACTGCTAGTTCTACTTGTTAGATCAAATAAACAAGAATGCTTCTAGGAAATAGACATATGAAAAATTCCCTAAATAACATAGGCTATTTCTAGCACAAAGTCTGAAAAGGTCACTTGCTTTCTTATTCAAATGAAGAAAAATGATTAACAATTTGAGATCAAAGTCTCAGTAAATGCCTTTCAATTTGGGTAGAGTTTTTTGCTTCTATGGCAGAAAAAAGATATCCGTGAAATAAACAAAGAGATTACAATATATAGAGGCTGAGAGAGGTTTGGCACATTTATCCCATGGAACAGCTCATGTTGCGCATGTAATGCTTTGAATACACTTTTAGTTTTGTATTTTAACTTGACTGTCATCTCCTGGAACTGGACGATCCTCTTAGTTCCCTCTCTTGATTGCACCGTTGTTCACTTTGCCTTTATTCCCGAACAAGTCATGTCTTTTAAAGGCTCAAGAAATTTGCATCCATGTTTCTAGATTCAAGAGGTCTATCAGATCTAAACACTATGTTGACACTCCAGATTTTTTGTATTGTTTCTTTAGCTTCACAGTGATTAGGGCTCTCACACTTAAGTCTGCAAAAATCAACTGACACTTCATTGCCACCAATTTTGCATCCTCGAGTATGCCATCATTTGAAACATATCTCATGTATGGATACTCTTGGTTCTTTTCTTCATCATTCCTCCTTTTTTGGCTGTTGAATCAGGTCTTTAAATTGCCTCTCTATTCTTTGGTCACTTTTTGCTAAAAAATTGACACGTGGCAGCATCCGCTTAGAATTAGGCAAGGACACACAGTAGCTTTCACTACTATTAGAGGCTTTAGAAACATTTTTATGTGTCTAGAAGAAGATGACATGTGGTGGTTTTTGATGCTTTTTGAGAAATGCTTAGGAGAAGCTTATAAACTTGTTTGAAACTCAGACGCAAACACGTGTCACTCTCCACAGAGTTTTAAATGAATAGATGACAGCTTTTGCTTGTCTTTGGAGAGTCAAGTGGATGATGACACATGGAGTGTTCCACTTTCTTTAGTATCTCACTGGGGGTCCACCATAGTCTTTATGAAAACAAGAAATAGGAGGGAGAAATTGTGGAGATCGACACTTGTCAGCTTCCACCAAACTTTTGCAAGGGACACATGGCACGTTCCATGGCTTCTTTGAGAAATATTTATTGATAGAGGCTTTAAAACCTATTAGAAATTTAGAAATGTGAATGCATACACATGTTGCTCTCTGCAGAGTTACAATAGAAAAGGTGGTAGCCTCCACTTGCCTCTTGAGAATCCTGTGGAGGATGACACATGGTGGTCTCTGCTAAACTTTTAGCTGCCTTTGAAAAGTCTTCGGGACTTATTTTAGTTTCTCATAGAAGATGAAATGTGGAAAATTCTATGAGACCTTGAGATAGACAAAAACCCACGTAAAAATAAATACCTGTGCATTGAACTTCAGAATTATTGAAACTTCGAAGCTTCAAATGGAGACACTTGGAGGCTTATAACAAACTTTAGCAGGGACAAGTGGTATCTTCCATTATGATTAGAAACAAAGTGCAATGGGGCTTGGCAGATGACATGTGGTAGCTTTTGCTTGACTCATTCTTTTTAGGGTGCTCCTTTGAACCATTTTGGTTGAACTGACCAATTAAACCAACTTTGGTTCAACGGTTCAATGGTTTAATGTCTTGTTTTGGTTGAGTCCTTTTGATCTTCATTGAATCAAACATGTTGAACCTATTGAACCTTGATGAATCACTTAACTCTTGCCGATGACGTTGAACCTTTGAACTAAGGTGTTGAACCAATCCCAAAAATGACTAAGTGTTGAAAACTGATTCTTTTGATTGAACCTCCCTTTAGAAGCCTTTGAAACTATTAAACCATTAGTCCTTTGACTGAAAAAGCTTGAATAATTCCCAATTTTGAAAACTTAGAACAATTTTTTGAAATGAAAAGAGATATTTTGCTCTTTGCAAGACCAAAATAACTTAGCTATTGTCCTAAAAATGAGTGACATTTTTTTGGGGGACAACAGCTAGCTCTAGTTGGGGAACTTCCTTCAGTTGGAAATTTGAAATAGCTGAGGGGAGTAGGATCTAGAATCTCCAGTGTCTTCAAGTATGCCATTGGGTTACAGAGTCATGCTACCCTGAAATGAAAGGCATCAAAAATAGAAACAAACAAAACAAAATAGAATTAAAAACTATACAAATATACATATATACAGATGCAATGATCTGATACTTCAAGAGTTGAAGTGTTTTAGATGCTGCCCATTATGAGGCAGAGAAAAGGGTGTGCCATCTTGATATTTCAACAAGAAGCTATTTTCACCTTTGAGCTCATGAATAATAAAAGGGCCTCTCCATAGGGAATCAAATTTTCCATGCATTCCCTTTGGTTCTCTTCTCTTGTCCTACAACAGGACTTGATCTCCAACCTGGAAATCTCAACTCTTTGCTTTTTGGTCGAAGAGTTTCTTCACCAAGCTTTGATGGACTGCGATTCGGTCCACCACTACAGTTCTCTACTCTTCTAGCTTAGTTAGACACATAATTCTCTTATCAAGGGTGCTTTCATACGTTTGATCTTTAATTGCCTTGACCAATTTTAATACTGGCAATTCCAACATGATTGGTATCTCAACATTGATACCATAAAGAAGTTGGAAAGGAGACATACCAGTTGCCCTTTTGGGTGTAATTCTATCAGCCCACAAAGCATCAATCAATGCTTTGTGCCTTGTTCTTTGGTTGTCATCAACCAACTTCTTGATGATAGTCACTAGGTTCTTATTACTTGATTCAACTTGTCCATTCCCTTGTGGAAAGTAATCAGATGAGTGGGAGAGTGTAATTCCATAGTAGAAATAGAATTGAGTGATCTCCTAAAAAGTGAAACATGTTGCATTATTAGTGACAATCTTAGTCAAGACCCCAAACCTAGAAATGATGTTCTCTTTTAGGAAATTACACACTACTTCTGAAGTAGCATGCTTGGTTGGAATTGATTCCACCCACTTGAAGTAGTTTATGGCTGTGAGAAAATAATCATGTCCAACACTTGAAGATGGGTTTATAGCACCAATAAAATTGAGGCCCCATTGCTGAAATGGTTCTTCTATGACTACTAGCTTGAGAGGTAGGGTAGCTAACTTAGGTTTTCCAACAAACTGCTGGCATTGTTCACATTTCCTTACCCACTTATACACATCTTGAAAAAGAGTAGGCCAGTAATATCTAGCCTAAAGGATCTTATGGGTAGTCACAGGAGTAGAAAAATGTCCTCCATAGGCTCGATTGTGGAAAGATCTCAAAAGTTGGCTTTGCTTCTCCTTGTCCACGCAGCAAAGGAACACTCCATCAAGGCCCCTCTTATACAAGCCATTGTCCTAAAGGATGAAATTTGCCACTTTTAACTTGATAGTCCTTCTCTCTTTATAAGATAGGTGAGCAAGACATTCACCATAAGTAAGGAAGTGAGCAATACTTGAATACCACTCATCAGTGGTAAAGACAAAGAGGATTGTTGGCACTTTTGCTTCTTCTAATTTTTGATGCTCTGTTCCTTCTGGCTTGTTGTTAAAAATTAGTTAGCATAAGCCTTTTCCATGAACTATATTTGTTGGTTTGATGAGTAGATCAAACTCCTAAAGTTTTGCAACCTAATTGCCTCTTTTCATCTCAAACTCCTGCTAAGTTAGTATGGATTTGACTATTGTGTCAGGAACCAAGGTAGTAGTACATGAATTCAAGATGTAGAAGAAGAAATGCTTTACTGCCTTCACCACTGCATAAACACGCTTTTCCATATTCGAGTAGTTTAGCTCACGATCTTTGAGAGGAAAACTCACGAAGGAAATGGGAGAATCCATACCTTCTTTATTCTATTAAACCAGAATTGCTAAAAGCATGTGTTCTGAAGCATAACTGTACATGGTGAACTCTTTGTTATAGTTTGAACAAACTAGAATTGGGGCGTGAGCAATGGTAGTCTTGATATCTTTAAATGCTAACTTGTCTTCATTAGTCTAGCCAAAGGTGGGCTTTCCCTTCATCATGTTTACAATATGTGTAGTCTTCTCAGCAAAATATAGGATGAACCTTCATAAGAAATTCACTTTTCCAAAGAAAGAGTGAACATCAATCTTACTTATAGGCAAGGTAAGCTCTTGGATATACTTGACTCTATCTTCATCAATTTTTATGCCTTCTTTGGACACAATGTGTCCAAGAAGTTTTCCCTCTGTTACTCCAAAAATTGACTTCTTGGGGTTCAAGGAAATGCCATTCTGCCGGCAGCATTCTAACACTTATTGTAAGTGGCACACATAATCTGGATGATGCTTAGAGAAAATAGTCAAGTCATCAAGATAAACTATAATGAACTTGCCCATCTCATCCTTGAAAGTGAGGTCCATTTCTCTCTAAAAGGTGGTGCCAGCATTTATCAAGCCAAAAGGCATTCTCTTATAGGTGAAGGTGCCCCAAGGTGTGGTGAACGTAGTTTTATGCTGGTCTGCTTTAGCAACTTCAACCTGATTATATCTTGAGAAACTGTCTAGCATTGATAACATCTATGAACCAGTCACTATCTGAAGCACTTGATCCATGATTGGCAAAGGATAGTTATCCTTTAAGGATGACTGATTCAAATTCCTAAAATCCACACAAAGGTAAATTTTGCCATTCTTCTTCCTCACATGCACTATGTTTGCAATCCATGTGGAATGATGGCTTGGGAAAATAATCCTAGCATTTAACATCTTTTGTATCTCAGACAAAATAGTACCTGACATCTTTGGATTATGATACCTGGGTTTTTGCTTGTAAGGCACTAAGTTAGCCTTCAGAGGGATGTCATGTTAGATTTCATCAGGCCTGAGTGACTTCAGGTCATCATAGGAGTATGCTAAAATGTACATGTACTGTTTGAGTAGAGAAGTGAACTTGAATCTTTCCTCAAGAGTGCAACACTTTCCAATGTTCACCATCTTAGGGTCTTCCTTGGTACCCAGATTTACTTGATCAAAACCCTGAGGGGAGCTTGCCTTCGTTTGCTACTCTTTGATGAATCTGTCATGCTTATCAAACAATTTCTCAAGGGAGACTAGGCCTTTGGGGATCTTATTCCCTTTAAGTTGCATGAACTCTCCATATATGCTTAAACTTGATTTAGGGGTCAGTTCGAGTTCTTGAGGTTCACTACCTTCAAAATACAACCGTTTAAAACTATCCTTTTGCTCTAAGAAAGCAGTTATTTGGTTGTCATTATTGAACACCTACTAATGACTGGCATTATTAGGTACACTTGGTCGAGAGACTAGTTTAATAGTGTACCTATCTCCTTTGAAGTCTGAGTGGGGAACCAAAAGAGTGCTCGAGACAGTTAAAGTGTCAGCTCTATCATTGAATTCCCTGGAGACTGTAGAGATGCTGAAATCATCAAAGTTTTCAATTTGGTCCTAGAATAGATTGTGGTAATGGTGTAATCTCTCATTTTTGGTCTGATATAGGTTTCTTACCTAACAAACCACCAATTCAACGTCTCCCTTAACATGAAGAAGCTTGATACCTTTGTCTTGAGCAGCCTTTAATCCAAGCAATAGGGATTCATACTCAACTGTGTTATTAGTGTTGCTAAATTGCAACTTGTAAGATGAAGGAAAAATATCTCCTTGTGGAGATATCAACACAACCCTGGCTCCTGAACTGGTAGAGGAATAACTGCCATCAAATTCAAGGATCCATACCTCATTAGACACTAATTTTCCTTTGGGTCCTTCCTCATTTGGAGGTGGAGATTCTTCCCTAGTTCCAGCTGAACTAACCTTCAAGTCATCACCTTTGAGAGCTTCAACAGGCATTTCATGAACTTCTTTAGTGGATAAAAAGTAGTTACCCATGCCTAAAGATTCAAACAAAATTTGAGCTTCAGGTGCTGATGATTGGGTAACCACATATTTTGTTTCCTTTTCAGGAAGCAATCTTTTCATGATGCCTTTGAATGGGATTCTTGCCTCAAACAAGTCCATGTTTAATTTGCCACCAACATCTTTGTAGAAATTCCAGCCAAGAAGGATGCCATAAGATGCTGGGACATTGGCCACCAAGACAGTCATCCTGATTCGTTTGTCTGGGAACGCTGCAAATGCAAATTAGGCATCCTTAATTTTCCCTAGCAATGGTACCTAATTGTTTTCCATGGAAAACATCTACCAAATGTCCTGGTCAATGTAAGGCCAAATGATTCAACCACTTTGGCAGGCATGACATTGTTTGAAGCTCCAGAATCAATACTACAATTGTTCAGCTGATATCCATTTATTAACAGGGATACATAGAAAGGCTCTATTTTATTGAGAGCAGTAGGAGGAGCAATGACAAGATTGTTTGGGATAGACATGTTCCTTGGGGGATCATGAGTTTTTTTCTTAGCTTTTTGTCTTGCTAGGATGTTTTGTTTCTTCACACATTGAACCAATTTATCCAAGTGATTAGGGTTAGACTGTAGGAATTCAAATTCAAACATTTGAACTTTGGCTTTCTTTACATGATCAATAATGTTAAATGTCTGAAATGATCTAGGAATAGAGGATGGGAGCTCATCCTTTTGATTCTTGGTAGGGGGAGAACTGGACTACAAATTTGAAGTAGAAGGTGTAGAGGTATTTGGTGTACTTACCTTTCTTGTAGTCATCAAATATTTTAGCTAGAAGGGTAGAGTACTTCCATGCTTAGCAATTGAGATTGCTGGTTGAGGTTGCTCCTTCATCTTCTCTTTATCAGCTTCTTGAGCTGATTGATTCTTAGACTGGGTGAACACATCATAAGATCCCTCCATTGCATCACCTTCACTTCTGGGTTCATCTAGATAGTTTAGGAAACCAATGTTGGAGTCATCAACTAATTCTTCTTCTTCCTCAGTAAAGAGATTAGCATCATCTTTAGGGTTCAACTCAGGCTAGAATGAGAAACTCAAGTCAGCTTCAAGATATCCAACCACTGAGTTGGTTAGAGGTGCTTCAATGGCAAGGTTCCTCTATGGGGGAGGAAGATGATTCAACTGCCCTTGACCCTTGGTAGCATTGCCTTGGTATGTCTGATTCTAGAATGTCCTCCTTGGGATATCTTTGTATGCAGGAGCAGATGATGTCCCTTGGGTTATTTGTCTTCTGAGAGCCAGCAATTTGTTTGCCAGCTTCTGCACCATGGGATCAGTAGTGGCTTTAGATGAGTAATCAAAAGATGAATAAGATTTACCTCTATTTAGATCTCTTCTTATCTTCCCAACCAAGATAAGGTCATGTTCTACCTTAGTATCCAAGTTCTAAGCTTCAGCAAGGTCTATCTAGCTAGCACGTCTCAATAAAAAACTCACTTCAGGTAGTTGTGAGTTGATGAAGAAGCACTTGAGGTTTTTTGGGGTCAGCTGAGTGATTACAAGGATCCTATTCCTTAACTTATCAAATTTTGTGATAAAATCCCTCATTGGTTCCTGAGGTTCCTTCTTCATTTGTGTGAGCTAGGCTAGAAGGGCATGAGCATCTTTTTCAAGTTTAAATTTGGCTTCAAACTTGGTTTTGAGTGTGTCCCAATTAGTCACTAATCCAGCCTATAGATGGTAGAACTAATATGTAGTATTACCTTACAACATCTCTATAAACAGTCTGACTGCCACATCCTCAAATTCCATGCCTATCACATCACAGGCTATGCTGAAGGCTACAATGTGTTCATCAGGGTGAACCTTTCCATCACCAAAGAACTTATAGAAATTCTTCCTTGAACTACATGGAAGCTCATGCAGGGGTGGAGCAAGATTGAGTGGGCCAAAAGAGTTACTCCAGGGGCCTTGAACTGCCATGAGTGGATTATTGAAAGTAGGGATAAAAAATCTAGGTGGTGTATGTATAGGCAAAGTCCTACTAATAGCAGAAAAAGTAGCTCTACCTTGTGTTGGTGACTTGGTGTTGGTAGGAGGAAGACTCCTAGTTCGTTGAAGGTGAGGTTGTGGAGGAAACAACTCAAAATTGCTCTGTTGTAACAACTCAAAAATAGGGTCAACAACACCTTGGGATTTTTGGTTTCTATTATAGCATGAATTTGCCAAATTGTAGAACAAAAAAAGGAAAGAACCAGTCCTGCTTTAGCTTAAAACTTAAGGCCTCAAACTATGCGCTCTTTCCCCAGCGAAGTTGCCAAAAAATTATTGGGTGAATATTTTGTCGACCAGCTAACTGGTGAACAAAATAGGTCCTATCACCACAGTAGGAAGATTAGTCATCCAAATGTGTAGGTTTACCACATCAAAAGGGGACTGATCTCTCCTCTCATCAAGGGGAGGTTCCCTATAGGTATGCTATATATATATATATATATATATAAATAGAAAATAATACTCAAGGGTAGGACAAACCATCCATCTCTCTTTCTTTAGAGATGATATATGAAAATTAAAGGAAAAACTCAAGGTAAATGACAGACAACACTCCTCTTCTTTCAGAAGTACTACTCGGCAAGACACAAGAATACTCCAAGTAGTAATAGCAAAATGTAGCAAAAGATGTAATAACTAGAAAATCAAGATGCAGCACAAAGTCTCCACCTGGATTGCTCAAGAATAAGATATGAAGAACAATGGGGGCACAAAGTCATCCCAAGGTCCTTTACATAATAAAAATAAAATACAAACACACTGAAAGTACTTGTGGGGACACAAAGTCATCCCACAGTTGGTCTTTAGGACACCTTCCTAACCACTTCTGCTAGTTCTACTTATTAGATCAAATAAACAAGAACACTTCTAGGAAACAAACATATGAACAATTCCCTAAATAGCACAGGCTATTTCCAACATAAAGTGTAAAAAGGTCACTTGCTTTCTTATTCAAATGAAGAAAAATGATTAACAATCTGAGCTCAAAGTCTTAGTAAATGCCTTTCAATTTGGGTAGAGTTTTTTGCTTCTATGGCAGAAAATAGAGATCCATGAAACAATCAGAGAGATTACAATATATAGAGGTCAAGAGAGGTTTGGCATGTTTATCCCATATAATAGCTCATGCTACGCATGTAATTCTTTGAATGCACTTTTAGTTCTATATTTTAACTCGACTGTCATCTCCTGGAACTAGACGATCCTCTTAGTTCCCTCTCTTAAATACACCATTGTTCACTTTGTCTTTATTCCTGAACAAGTCATGTATTTTAAAGGCTCGAGAAATCTGTATCCACATTTCTATATTCAAGAGGTCAATTGGATCTAAACGCTGTGTTGACACTCTAGATCTTTCGTATTGTTTCCTCTACTTCATAGCGATTAGGGCTCTCACACTTAAGTCTACAAAAATCAACCAACACTTCATTGCCACCAATTTTACATCCTCAGGTCTACCTTCATTTGAAACATATCTCATGCATGGATACTCTTGGTTCTTTTCTTCATCATTCCTCTTTTTCTAGCTGTTGAACCAGGTCCTTAAATTGCCTCTATGTTCTTTGGTCGCTTTTTGCTAAAAAATTAACACATGGCAGCATCCACTTAGAATTAGGTAAGGACATGTGGCAGCTTCCACTATTATTAGAGGATTTAGAAACATTTTAATGTGTCTGGTAGAAGATGACACATGGCAATTTTTGATGCTCTTTGAAAAATGCTTAGGAGAAGCTTATAAACTTGTTTGAAACTCAGATGCAGACATGTGTTACTCTCCATAGAGTTATAAATGAATAGATGGCAGCTTCCACTTGTCTTTAGAGAGTTAGGCAGATGATGACACATGGTGAATTTTACTTTCTTTAGTAGCTCACTATGGGTCCACCACAGTCTTTATGAAAATAAGAAACAAGAGGGAGAAATTACGGAGATCGACACTTATCGACTTTCACCAAAATTTTGCAAGGGACACGTGGCATGTTTCATGGCTTCTTTAAGAAATATTTATTGATAGAGGCTTTAAAACCTATTAGAAATTTAGAAATACAAATGCATACACATGTCACTCTCTGCAGAGTTACAACGGAAAAGGTGGCAGCCTCTGCTTGCCTCTTGAGAATCCTACAGAGGATGACACGTGGTGGTCTCCACTAAAATTTTAGCTACCTTTGAAAAGTATTCAAGACTTATTTTAGTTTCTCATAGAAGATGACACATGGTGGCTTCCATTAGACCTTGAGATAGACAAAAACCCACATAGAAAGAAATACCCACATGTTGAACTTCAGAATTGTTGAAACTTCGAAGCTTCGGATGGAGACACTTAGAGGCTTTCGACAAACTTCAGCAGGGACATGTGGCATCTTCCATTGTGATTATAAACAAAGTGCGATGGGGCTTGGTAGATGACATGTGGTAGCTTCCACTTGACTCATTCTTTTCAGGGCACTCCTTTGAACCATTTTGGTTGAACCGATCGATTGAACCAACTTTGGTTCAATGGTTCAACAGTTTAATGTCTTGTTTTGGCAGAGTCCTTTTGATCTTCATTAAATCAAATGTGTTAAAACCATTTAACCTTGATGAAGCACTTAAATCTTGTTGATGATGTTGAACCTTTGAACTAAGGCGCTGAACCAATCCCAAAAATGACTAAGTGTTGGAAACTAATTCTTTTGATTGAACCCCCCTGTAGAAGCCTTTGAAACTGTTGAACCATTAGTTCTTTGACTGAAAAAGCTTGAATAATTTTCAATTTTGAAAGCTTAGAAAAAATATTTAAAATGAGAAGAGATATTTTGGTCTTTTCAAGACCAAAATAACTTAGCTGTTGTCCTAAAAATGAGTGACATTTTTTTGGGGGACAACTATATCTAAGTCTTATTATGCATAGTTGCATTGTCTAAAGTCATGTGATTTTTTTTTAGTCATTACAAGGGAAATACATTGGATAAATGACTAGTTTAAAAGTCTTGCATGGATTATAATATAAGGTGGTGACTTAAGTGAATAAAGTGGTCAAGGATGGTTTGTTTAAATCATAAGCATGTGGATTTTTTAATGGATTACAATATGTTTAATTAGGTTATTTTGGAAAGAAGCTTCAAGAATTATTAGTTCACTAATCATTCATTGACTTGAGTTAAGCATGGTTTTGGGAAGAAATCATGGGGTTTTGTTGCATATGCATGGAGACAGATTATGAGTAGTTAAGATATTTAGGCATGCAAAAATTATAAAGAGTTTAATCAGTTAAAGAAGATGGGTAGTGGAACTAATATAGAAGATAGAAAAATAGATATAAGCAGTGAGGGGGACTATGAACAAGGATTGCTCAAGACTCATGGCATTCTAAGAATAAAAAAGTAGGTGTAGAAAAGGAAGAAGAAGGAATTGGATGGCCATAAACTTGACATTCTTTGTCAATCATACATTTTAATAGGTCAGTTTTGTAATTGAATACCTATGTGTGTGATATGTTTTGTGAATGGGGTTTTAAATTGCTAAGTTACTAGTTATTCTATTGTAATGGTATTGAGAAATTTACTTTGGGATGTATATAGGGCCATGTGGAGGGATCAACCTCCACAAAACTCTATATCTAACCCAGGGTAACCTGAGAAGGTTAGGGATACATAGTAAGTATTGGCCATGATGTTAAGAGGCTTTGTAAATTATCCTATCCTTTCTTAGCAATTTGAATTCACTGTCCAAAATGAAGTTTTACTCTGTAGGGTATATATATAGTTTGGTTGATATGTTTATTTTGAACCAGGTTGTTATATATTCTATGGGGTATTTGAAAAATGGACTCAATTGTATATGTCTACATGATATATTCAATAGTTAAACAATTCATTCTTTTGGAGTTATAAATATAAGTTTTTTAGTGATATATATATATATATATATATATATATATATATATATATGAATATACATTTGACTATATATTCAATTAATTATAATTCTATATAAATGATATACTCACACACACACACATATCTGTGTGTGTACCAAAAGACATGTTTAAGAAATTGTCAAAATTAAATTCATATATATATATATATATAACACATAGTTTTATTAAATGACTTAACAACTTATGCACACACACACACACATACACACAATCATATTTAAGTTTAACAGTTGATTATAGGTATATATATACTCATATATATATATATATATATATATGTGAGTATATATATACCTATAATCAACTGTTAAACTTAAATATGATTGTGTGTGTGTGTGTGTGCGCGCGTGCACGTGCATAAGTTGTTAAGTCATTTAATAAAACTATATGTATTAAAGTTAGAGAATAATATTGTTATTTGACCGGGTTTGAATCTTAGTTGGACTTTGAAGCTCGGTTATAAAATCCTAAATACCCACAATAGATATTTACAAAATTATGATATTCTATGTAATCACTTGGTGTTACCCTGTTATAGGTAGATGAATAGTTTGTCTGTAGGATTACTTTTTTGGTTTTATAAAAATATAAAGATTAGGGACTGATAATGTTTTACAACTAAGTTAAGTTATGAACATTTCTAATATACATATGGGATTATATAGGTGAACTATGTATATATACTTTGCATAGATGTATAAGGACTAATAATATGAGTTACTATAGGTTTATTTGCATAGCAATTTGATTATTTGGTTATGTATTGAGTTTTTGCTAATTTGGCCAAATCTAGGAAATTAATGTCACTACCTGAGAAGGTATTTGACTCAGTGTTAAATTGATTTTTTTTGATTGAGTGTTATTAGAAGCTTTGAAAAAACTTGAATAGGGTGAAAGCGGTTGTGTTTAGTTATATTTGCACTTATATACAATAGGTGAAGCATGAAATATTATTTTGATTTAAAATTATTTGAATATATTGAAAGATACATGTGAAATAATTTAAATTATAGAAAATTTTATGTATCTACTTATTATGAGAAATAGAGTTTTTGCAGTTAAATAAAAATTTATGGGGCTTTGTTTAAAATTAATTGTATACTTCACATATATAGTATACACTAAGACAAAAGATAGTGGATGTCACCTTATTAGTGTACTGTATAAATGAAGTAGGTATAATATAATTGTTATAATATCAAATAATGGATTCATTATTTTGGTGTTTATAAAAGCATTGAAATATTTAAATATAAAGCATTCATTGTATTTATGAGATTAAATACATAACATAATTGTATGTAAGGACTAACTATTGTTATATGGAGAATATGAACAATTTATTGGCCAAAGTTATAATATTATTTTGTGAAAAAATAATATTATAAGTTGCTTAATGGATAAAGAAACTAGTGGTCTAAATATTCATTACCTGGATGGTGTGATATATTGAGTACTATTTTTGTATTATGTTTATTATTTTTAATAAACTAGATGATTGGATTTCATTCACTTCATTTGATGGATTAAATCAATGTTTGTGATATTTTTATATTAGCATATTTTGATTAGCTAAATAAAATATTAAGAATGAATATTTTGGTTTTTAATATTATTTTATTTACCAAATCTCACATTCATGACCCTAATTAAGCAGTGGATGGATTCCACTACCTTAATTAACACCATAAATGCAAGATAAGGGGTAATCTGATTAAGTGGTGTTTATGAATTTGACTGATCCTAAAGATCATTCATTATTGAAAATTTCGATCAAAGCAATGTTTGTTAAACATTATCATTTCATATGTTGATATAGTTTTCATATTTGTGTGATATCATATTAGAATATATTTATTTATGGTACACATTATGTATTAGATATCTTTAACACAAGGGTTCTAATTTGTTAGTTTAGATTCCCACATCGTTATTATCTACCCATCCGTGAAGGGAGGGACATCCCCTTGTTTAGGAGTTAATGTAGGGCATCTATGATCTATGGTTGGTGTGAGAAAGTGCTTGGATGGTACTCTTCCTCCTAGCTGGAGTACTCTACTTGAGACTACACTTGAGATTACATATTGATACTTAAGTCATGGAGACGCTTGAGTCATGAAGACTCTACTCAAAGGAGCTTTGTATCATGTTTTATCATTTGATATATTTTATGTATTGATGAAACTATAATATTTATGCATTGTAATTCCTATAGTAGAGGATATAATATTGTATCACCTGTGGCTAAACTTTTACTACATCATTTACATTGAAATGCAGTAATTATAGTTATTCAATTTGTTAATATTTTTTGTCTATACATGGTGATATTTATCTAAGTGGATTAGCTATAACCTTGATGTTTAACTAAATTAATGAATTTAGTTAAATATCACTAGTTAATATTTCTTTTGGTGAAATCTATATGTTTGAATTTGTGTATTTAATTTTAAAAAAATTGTAATATTTCGATAAAATCTAGTGGGGTTATTATACATGACAAGTTATGAAATTAGAATGCTAAATTAAAACCTTAATTAAAAACTAAACTAACTAAAAATAAATTCTATTATAATTTAAAATAGAGTCAAGATAATAAGTTTGACTCACTAATAAATTTTGGTTAACATGCAAGAATCCTTTCTTAACAAATAAGCAAAACATGCACACTAGACAAGCTAGGCACCTCAAATCCTTATAAATTATGAAATTAACTACAATAATTTTAATTTTAATTAAATAATCTATAAAAATACTTCCCCACCTATTGGGGATGAATGGATAAGGATTTTAGCTCAGTTAAGTACACATTCAATGCACTATACTCTAACTAGCACTTCTAGTTATTTTTAAAAATTTTCTTGAAAAGTGTTCAAAATTGATAAAAAAATAATATAAAATAAAAATTAATCAAATAAACACCCTAAAATAATGAAACTAATTCTAACATCAACTATAAAGTGATAACATTGGCATCATAATCAATATTCCCCCCTTTAATGTAAAGAGGTGACATGCTTATCATCTCCTTTGGACTTTCATGAATCTTGTTCAACAATCCCTTGATGAAAATATCATAAAAATTATCTTCACTTATGATGTACTCGATTAATTTTTTTTATAATTGATAAAGTATCTAAGAAAATGATGTTTTAGTTCAATATATTTTTCAAAATGTTTGGTTCTAACTCATAAAACTAGATTCTTGGACATTTGTATTGCCCCATTGTTATAAAAAAATGTTGGTTCAAGTTGAACGTCTCTAAAATTAGATAATATTCTTCTCAAACATAATCCATGTGTGAAAAATGATGTAAGGTTATATATTCAACTTTAGTAGAGGATAATTCAACTATAGGCTATTTCTTTGAAGACCATGAAACCAACCCACTTTCTAATGTGAAGGAATAACCTAAAGTTGACTTTTTGTCATCAAGAGATCCTTTTAAATATGAATTTGTGTATCAAATTATACTTAATTAACTTTTTTTTATATAATTAATACCATGATTATACATCCATATTACATATCTGAAAATTCTTTTCACTACTTACAAATGTTTGAGTGACAAATTGCCCATAAATCTAGAATCTAAAGAAAACTCATAAAAAATATCATGTATTATCATAGTGAGATACATAAAACCTCATAAAATTATTATAAAATTATTTTCATCATATTAATAACTCCCATCCTCTCTCATCATATTTTATCCACTTGCAATTATAGTGTCCATGGTCTTAGAATATTGAAGATTATGCTTATTTAACATGTCTTAGGCATATTTGGCTTGAAAAATGCACACTTTCTCTTTATTTTGATTGAATGCCATGAAAATAAATAAATTCATAAGTATAATATAAATAATCTCAAATTTTTATTTCATATCTTCCTTGAAGCTATTCAACATCTCCATAGAACTACCTATAAAAATCAAGTTATCTATATACAAATAAATATATAACACATTAGAACCAAATGCTTCTATGTAAAGAGTTGGTTTATTTTAAATTTTTACAAATAATTGATACAATAACCATATATAAATTATTTATTAACAATCTCTTTGATCTTGCTTCAACCCATAAATATCTTTCTTTAGCCAAAACACCCAAAACTCTTTACACTTTACCTCAAAACCTTGCGACTGCCCCACATATACTTTTTCTTTGATCACCCCATTTATGAATGCAATTTTGGAATATATTTTATGAGAATATATAGTAACATATAATATTATAATATCTTTATTTGTCATGAGTGCATAAGTTTCCTCATAGTCAATCCCATATTTTTGTGCAAACACTTTTGCAACTACTCTAGATTTATCTCGTTAATTATACCATCACTCTCTACTCTGGTCTTGTAGACCCACTTGGATCTACTTAAATTTTTATCATATGGAGGATGAATAATATTCCATATATCATTCAAATAATTTAATCCCTTTTAGTTTATATAACATCAACCCATTATTTATTTTGACTAGATGACTAGATTCTACATAACTTTTAGGTTCACTAACCACAAATGACAATGAAAACATAGTATTTTACTCATAAACATCATAAAAAATATTATCTTCCTGATTTTTAATTCTTATGATCCTCATGTAATTTTTATGATGTAATATCTAATTTCTTATATTTGGATTCAAAAAACACTTTTACTTGCTTGGAGTTGATGAAGATGGTTGACTAGTCTCTTATGAAGAACTAGTATTATTTCTTATTGAACTAGAAACATGTATAGGAAATTTTAAGACATCAAAATAAAATTCAAGAAGCTTACCCATTCACTTTTAACCTATTTATATATGTTACCATAATCAACATACGTCTCATTTTCAAAAAAAAAAAAAATACAATTCCTAGAAATAATTGTGGATTTGTTAGTATGATTATAAAAGTTGTATGCTTTCTTTTCATCACTATATCCTATGAATTTGTCATCAATACTCTTAAGATATATATTTTAATAATAATAATAATAATAATAATAATAATAATAATAATAATAATAAATAAATTATTTCACCCTTACTTTTAATTGTGGTTATTTCTGTGTTTCCCTTTCCTTCAACTTGGATGAACTTTCCATCTCCAATTAAATTGGATTTTGAAAGAATAGCCTAACTTGTTAAAAATGTACTTGTGATTTGTCATGTGATTTGAGAAAGTTGAATAAAGAGACAAAAAAATCATTACATCCTCTATTCCCAAAATACATGTGAGACAATAATCTAAATGTTATTTCTCCTCACTTTTTTTAGCTTGGAATACCTTCTCTTCATCCTCTTGGTTAACTTAATTCTCAACTGTCAATATTCTAAAATATTTTATAAAGTGTCTTGGGTTTTTGAAATAATGAGAAATAATTTATCTCTTGATTTTACCTATGAATTGGTCTTGATATTTTCCCTTTTAAATTGATTTTATTCAAATCCCTTGATTTTAATTTTTCTCTTTAAGCTTTGAAATTTTTACCTTGGT
This sequence comes from Torreya grandis, assembly GCA_037957365.1. Classification (NCBI taxonomy): domain Eukaryota; kingdom Viridiplantae; phylum Streptophyta; class Pinopsida; order Cupressales; family Taxaceae; genus Torreya; species Torreya grandis. The sequence continues at coordinate 2,684,134 of JARHVA010002171.1, read as the reverse complement.
TTCAAGATCATGTTCTAGATCTCTTGCATATAGTCTCATCTTATCCTCATGGGACAAGAGATAACCCACTAACTCATCAACACTTATAGTGTTCATGTACTTACAGACCTCGATAATGATAATAACATACAACCATTTTTGATTTAACTATCTCAAAATTTTCCTGACTATGATCCTATCTTCTATGGTTTCTCCATAAACCCTCATTTTATACACTACGTCATTTACACTTATGCAATATTATCCAACTCCTTAATTATTAAACATATATAATTTAATTTTAAGAGTTTGTATTTTTAATTATTTTACCTCAATAGAGACTTGATATGAATTATCCAAGGTATTCCATGCCTCACAGGTATTTTTTAATTTAGCAATTTTAGATAAATGCTTGGGTGTATGGCATTATGAAGATAGAAAGCAACTTGCACATCAACCTTTTCTTATTCCTTTTTGGATTTATTATGATCTTGAGATAAATTATTCTAATATATAGGTTGTATGTACCCATGGATAAAATTATCTTAAAATTGATTCCAAATAATTATTATCTTCAATTAATTTCTCCAATATCCAAAGTTGTCACCTTTGAAAATATAAATATTTACGAAAGCGTAATTCATTAAATCCAGGGTTTTCTTGATAATAGATTAAAACCCCTTTGAACCTTTATTAAATGAGGACCTGATACCAAATTAAGGTTTTTAATGTATGTATGGATTGAAAATACACTCTAACTTAATCTAAAAATGAAGCTATATATCATATAATTTGTACTAGAATTACTAATTATTAATCTAGCAGTGTTGTAAGTGTGATTGATGGAAAAATATACACTAAATAACTTCAAAATAAAATTATAAACTTGTTGGTTTTTGTTTGTGAATACCTAATATAAAAATTTAGAGAAAAAATATGCAAAAACATTTTTCAAGGATAACTATGGTGCCACACTATTTCAATATTCTTTATTAACAAGAAAGGATAAAACTATCCAATTACAAGTAACTCCCATAAAAAATTATGACAAGAAAATGATAAATTAAGACATTACTTAAAAAATAAGTCAACTAAAAATAGACTTATAAAAATAGACTCTAATATAATTAAAAATATACTCAAGATAACAAGTTTGACTCACTTATAAGATTTAGTTAACATGTAATAAGCCTTTCTTAACAAGAAAGAAAAACATGCACATTAGACAAGCTAGGTGCTACAAATCCATATAAATTAGAATATTTTAATAAAATTACTTGGATTTAAGTTAAATAAAAAATAAAAATTATGCCCCATCTCTTTGGGATGAATGGATAAGGATTTAATCTCAATTAAGTACACATTTAGTGAACTTCCCTGTATTTGACACTTCTAGCTATTTTTAAAGAAGTTCCAAAAAAGTGTAAAAAATTGAAAAAAAATTGATATAGGGAAAAACTAAATTAAATAAGCCTTATAAACTAATAAAATAATAATAAATCTAATTCTAACATCAACTATCAAGTGTTGGCATTTGCATCATACTCAACACCATATAGAGATCTTAAGTGTTTGAGAAATTTTAACAAATAAAAAAGTACAATAACAATAAAATTTATTGATCACTTTAAAATTATTTTCAAGTATAAATAATATAAAAATATTATGTTTTCACCTTATACAAATTTTACATTGAAACTATTGCATAATAAAGGAATACATTTTACAAGGACATCATAATATTTGGAGACATCTCAGAATTTTTAGGAAATAAGTAGTATTGAATTTGTCAAATATTTACAAGATTTACTATGCTTTTTTCAAGGCATAAAATAGATACATGTCACATAAAAATAGGTTTTACCAAAACTCAAAATAGACTTTAAATGCTTCTTCCAAGACCACTCCAAGTTAAGTCTCAAAATAACCAAGGGATGATGTGCTCACCTCCCAACCATATGACATCATTAAGTGGGGGAAATTAGTCAACCCAAAATCTATAAACTAATTACGTAAACATATGTAAACCAAATTAGGTAAGGTGAAGTAAATTTTTTTTTTTATAGATATGATTCTAATTTAATCTTCCTATAAACCACCAAGATTAATTTTTCTCTATTATCCCATGTCAAAACACACAAGATAGATATGAACACAAGTATAAATGAATTTTAGAAGTGTAAAACACTAAGGGGTTGGATAACCCATTATGAATAAGAACTATTCCACAATCTTGATTTTTTGACTTAGAAAGAGAATATAATACCTAAATAAGAGAGGGGTGGTGGTTTTACTAGCTTTCCCATACAAATACCATCCAAAAACCATGTGAAGTGAGTGGGAGGTGTTTTTTGAACCATATTTTGATACAAAACCAACTCTATGCCCCTTATCTTGATCCACAAGCTATTATTTTCCCATAATTTCTACCCTTTAACTCTTGACTTATGCTAGTCCAAATTGGGAAACTTTTACCAAATTTAACCAATATATACACATTAAAATAAACAATATATATTAGATAATATCCCTAAAAATAATCCAAATATTTGGTAAAAAATTAAAGGACTGAAGCCAAAATTTCATCTTTTTGTTCAATCCAAGATCTCCTTCCTAGTTACATTTATTAGATTAGATGCACTGAGCGATCTCACAAAATAATTGTGCAAATTGTGTCCACTCATTTTAGGATTGATACTAGGATAATATAGGGCATGAGATATAGGTATGGGACTCAATTATATATCCTTCTTAGAATATATATACAAGAGACACAATGCTACCACTAGAGGTCTAATACCAATTTTCTCATTGACTTACAATAGTTTAGGTTTTCATACCCAGCAGATCCTATAGTAGTTTTGACATATTGGCCATGAAATAAAAGGGAGTGTCATGGTGTGAGGGTTAAAATATTACTAGCAGATGTTCCTTGCCTATGGCCATGCTAGCAGATACATGGGGGATGATGGTGCTAGTGATAGTGAGAGGATATAATGGTAGTTAGAGGAGTGAGATATGATTATTGTTGCATAACATCAGATTTAGAGTGACCATGAAATTAGTGGAGACATAGAAAGGATCTAGTACAATCACATACATAGACACAAACACCACCATATGCACCACCATAGGGAGAGCCATAAGGAGATCTTATAATGTAGCCTACATTGAGTTGGTTGATTGTGAGGTGGATTCATAGTGTACCACATCATACTCAATTAAAATTCATCATAGTAATTGCAAATGCTTCACACCACTATGGATACATGATTCATATGAGGTACTTTATGGTCAAGCTGATAGGGGTACTATTGGTAAATAAATTGTAATTTGTTGAGATTGTGATAAATTGATAAACATGCTAGATAGATGTAGTATTTTGGAGATTTATATGTGATATCTAATGTATATTTGGCTTGCATTTTATAGATGTTGTGTCAGAGGAGGCTAGATGGTCATCCATGGTGGATAGAACACATCATGATATAATGGATGACATGTTACCTCAAAATGATATGACATAAATGATGGATCTAATGGTGCTTTCAACACCTATGTATACTAGTTGGTTTTGGTTGATGGTGTGGTAGATAGAGAGTTATAGAGATAATTTTATATAGCTTAATTGATATTATCACCAATTTTTAGTGATTTAGAGATATAAGCATGGCACCCATTAGCTACAAATCAAGCCACACATGTTGAGATGACTAGACAGTTGTCCCAGGTGCAGGTCCAAGTGGCTAATTTAAAAGGATAGGTGGAGGGAATATATACATGTATAGAGTCACTTTAGTGGATTATTCATAGAGGAAATTTTCATGCTTCTATAGGTAGTATAGCTCTTCCATTTATATATAAGAAGGATGGACTACCTCTATAGAGTTTTAGTTGTATTATGAGTGTATCATGTGATATTGTAACAAACATTTTTAGCCATTTGTATATACATATGTTATTTTTGATGCCTTATGTATGTTATAGATGTATTTATTTTATTTCTAGCACATATGTTTGATATTTATATATATTGTGGTAAAATATATGATGTATATGTTATTGTTTTCTAGCAAATGTGAACAAATGCATCATAAAAAATAATGATATGGAAACAATTTGAAAATGATAAAAATTTGGAAAAGATAACACCTATCAATCATGAAGAAAATGTAAATGAATATTATAATATAAGAATAAATACAATATTTATGTAAGGTAATATAAAAAAAATATGTTAAAAATAAGAAATAATAATGTAAACAAAGAAATGAAGATAAGGAAATATCCAATGTAAACAAATTCAAGAATATGTAAACAATGAAATATTGATCTAAACCAAAGGTCAATGTAAAAAAATATATGTAAACCAAAGTATGTGAATAATAAATATTAATGTAAAAAAAATCAAACTTAATTAAACAAAGATATGATAATAAGCGAGATATGAAATGTGTGAAAATAAAAGTAGTAATAATAATCAAAATCCAAACTTTAGGTTTTGTGTTAGTTAATAATATGAATGAGTAAAGTTATTTTGTGATAAAATATGGCACATAGTTTATATAGGAGAAACAAGATATTTTGTTAGGAAGGCCTAGTCCTATCAAAGGTCTTACACTGAAACTCACAAATGGATAACCAAGTGGTATTTATTTGTAGGGAAAAGGAAATTTCTTTGAGGAAGGCTTGGTCTTGTCCAAGGCCTTATATTGAAACTCAAAAAAGGATAACCAAAGAAGTATAATCAGTGTAGAAGGGATAGGCATCAAGGGGAGATTTTTAGGAATGATATTATGAAAACATGGAATGAAAATCTTGTACACAGGTTTTGTAACTACCATGATTAGAAATGAGACATACTAAGAACATGAGCAAGCACTTCAGATTATATTTGGATAATAGATAACTAAGATACTCTTATCGGTAAACATAAATTAGTTGACTAATGAGTGAAGTACCTAAATAATATCATGAAGATTATTTAAATAAAAAGTAAAATGAGCCTACCTCCCCATGACATGTTCCCCATTCCTCAAGAATACTTATAAAGTCATCAGTATACTATGGATATTGGGTATTTATGTGATGAAGTAGGTGGAAATAGATGTAATAACAAGACCTCCTATTCCAGTCTATTAGCCTAACAAACCCTAATGGAAATTTTCTCTATTATGAGACCAACTATGGAGTTTGATCTTAGAACAAAATAGGAGATGTGACAAAGGAGAATTATGTATTTTGGCATGATTTTGACATTTGAATTTTCATTTTTGAATTTTAACCATTGCATTTTTTTCAAATAATTTGGCTTTTAACTTTGATGGATTTTACTATTCCTCCTTTATATGGATTCAAAAGAATATTTGATGGGTGATATAATTGTCTAACACAAAAAATATTATACTTTGGTTATAAAATAGTACTACTTAAAACTATATCAGATTAAAAAATACTTAGACTTACCCACAAGTAAGTATGTAATCTCAAGATTAACCGTATGTGTACTTAAGATGAGGGAGATATAGGGGAAAAAATAGGGATCATGAGAGATCCATGTAATAAATGTTACAATGATGGATTGATTTGTAGCTTATCATATGGAAAATAAGATAGTATAAGGTGTGGTCTAAGTGCCATGTGACATAAATAACTATAATATTCAACAAGTGATCTAACATAAACATCTATGTAAGGAAAAATCATCTTGAAATAGGGGAAAAAAGTGTTTTCAAGAATATAAATAACTATAATTAAAGAATGGAAATTGAATGTATAAATATTGAGATGTGTAAAGCAAGAACCGTGAATGTGAAATTAAATATAGAGGAAGTAAAAAATATGATAAATGATAAGTAATACATCACCAATTGTATAATGAGGTACGAATATCAAAAACTAACCATGTAGAAGTATGAAGCATAATATGCCATGGAAAAATAATGCATTCATAAATATTTGTAGATTTCTTGGCATAAATCATCAATAACATCTAATAAATAATACTATAATTGGAATCTAACCTTAACCATAGTCTCATCTATCTTGATTGAGATATGTGTGAGGACTTCATATCACATTGTCTCAATGGAGAATGTAGGTATATTATAAGAAGAGGGTTATGTATGTGGCATCTCCTATGTAGGTAAATCAATGCAAGGAATGGTACTATAATGTGAGTGAAATCCTTTGATTTATGGGATTATGAAGGTGGTGGGGAAGAGTTAACCTTTGCCTATGAATGACTTTGGGTACATTATTGAGAATGTGATGGTGTACATTGTATAAAAACACAAAAGTGTTGTTTAAATAATATACACCTATCCATATGATGTGTAGCAAATTTATGCCAAAGGAAATATACCTCTCCATGTTTAAGAATGTACCATGGAATAATATTAGGTGGATATATAGTCTTATCAATATATTGTGCCTTAGCTAGATTAAGTGCATCAATATAGTACCAAAACTACCGGTAGTGTGTAAAGGTATGCATGGTTGTACCATGAAAATAAAAAGTATGTCTAGGATTAGTTAACTATGGAGGTATATTATCTATAGTAAGAATAAAACATGATGGCTATTTTTATTCTAAGAACCTCTTATGTTCATGATAATCTTTCTCCCAATGAAAAACAACCTTATAGAACTCAAAATATGGCTCATTACCCATCATGTAGGTATAGGATCAAGCTTAGGTGGAGGTAATATGCCATCACCATTAATAGTGAAACTAGGAGCAGGTTTTATGCTAGGATCAACAATTATGATAGATTCATGCAATGCAGGGTGGTGTAATGTAGCTAACATCTCAAGAGGGAGAAAACTTGAAGGATCATAAACCCTAGAGGACCAATTTATGGACCCATAATGTCATGATAAGAAAGCATACTCTAAAGAGGATCAATAGTGACTAGGTGAGAAGTAGTGTTTGTGCACTCTACCTCTAACTTGTAAACATCAAATGAAGAAGATATCATCTCAAATGCAATAAAAGGAGAAGAAACTAAACCAATAGAACTAATACTATGAAATGAGTGTTGTAAAAAAGAATGATATCTAAGTATTTATACATTTTTGGCTTGAGTGAAACCAACTAGAAAGGGGTTGTATACACATAATATTTTTAAACTTTATCATTTAAAAAAAAATTATCTTATAGTAACCTATAAATTTTAGTTCTCTCTTAGTGTATACCTTAAAGGGTACATTAATAAAGGGCTGGGCAGACCATTGATGCTTCAAAATATTGTTGGTAAAATTTATCATTACCTAAATCCACTAAAAATCCTATTGATTCAACTTCTAAGCAATCCAAACCTCATTCAACATTTCCCTAAGCATTTCTTATTTAAATTATCCCCTAACTAGGAAAATACCTTCTTTTTCTACTAAATTGGCTACGCTAATATTGTTATAAAGTATTAAGCACATGTTATGGAGATAAGTCAATGTGGCTAACTTATTTTTAACCCTAATGATAACTTTTTTTAATTAACGAGATGGAGTTGACCGATCTTATTAGATAAAATTATGGAAGGGTTGCATATCTCTTAAATTACCTAGTGACTCACATAAATGGGCATAGTGACTAACAATCAAATAATTATCCTTAAAGGGATCCACAATGTTAGGTTTTTCATGACCAAGGGTATGAGTAATGTTAGAAACCATATTAATCCACATGGTTAAAATCGTCAAAATAAATAGAGTATATAATTCAATATTATTATGTATCTCTTAATAAAAAAAAAATATAAGAAATAAACAACACAAATCAATTTTTAACCAAGATCCTTGGGTGTCACCAGTGTAAGGGGATTAATTGATAAATTTGGGTTATCAATTCTTCCATAAAGACCATCACATATAATATTATATCATGATTACACCATTCCTACCATCATTCTAGCTTCCTTAGAGTGTCTTGCCATTTACCTCTTCAATACTGTCTATGTTAAGTTGTGTTAGTTTCTCTATATCCTTCAACATCATCCTAGATTATAAAATATATTTAGTGCCTTTTACCATTCCTATATTATATCATCCAACCCAATATAGTTCTGAATATGTCTTTTGAAATCTACATTGTATCAAACAAGCTGATACCTTTGAGTGTTAGTCAACTTATTTCAACTTATATTGGTTAGGTTGATACCATAAACTTAGTGTTTAGGGTTTTTTTTACATATTGAAATAATATATATGGGTCACATTTCATTTCTAACATATCATATACACTCTATTCACTCTATTTTAACTAATACTTTTGCCTTAAGTCATATTTGGAGGAGTTTATGGTCTAGACCCTTATTTTGAGGAAGCTCATCTTGTGGTGTATTTGAAGCTCAATATGAGGAGTCATTAGGAGTTCCTAACTGAGGATATATTAAGTTTTTATCCAACCATTTTAATTCTTTAACTCATAACATCTCTTTCAAATCTCCACTTGAGCTAAGAGAGATTGATGTTTGATGGGTCCACCCCAAGATAAGTAATTCTAACCCTATACTTTTAATTATTTTCTTAGTAGAATATATGTTTGCTTCTTAGCAAATATATATGTGTATCCTTTTTTAGGAATTATCTACACCAAATAAGATAGTGTGGCTATAGTATTTATTAGACTTTCCATAATTCATTTTAGATTGCATAAACACCCTTTTGGTTGAACATTTCACCTTACCCAATTCAAATTTCTAACATTTATCCTTAATTTAGTTTACTTTAATTTCATACTTAAAATTACTACTTATAATAAATCTACTTTCATAGAGGTATAGTTAGAGCTACATCCTTTTATCATAGGATTAGGATTCAAAACCCTTTCCTCTTAACATTTGCATTGTAGGTAACCCTCTATTAGATCTATAAAATTCATAGGTCATTATGTAGTTATCCAAGTGTCACAAGGTCTATTTGATTGACTTTATTCGAGTATGAGTCTATTGATATGGGATATTTGTAGGTTAATCTTAGCCTTTTCATATATTCTACTGAGATTCACATGAATCTTATACAACATTCCTACCTTCAACTAAATGCATCGACCAACCTGATATAGTTTTCTATCAGTTAATTGCATCAGAGAACATGATTCAATTTTTTTCTATCTATAATGGTATTCGCTAATATAGTTCTATTTTGCGTTTTTACATACTATATCATCCAACTTGATAAAATTATGTTTGTGTTTATGAATATATCAACCAATGTGATATAATTTTGTTTGTTTCATTTTAGAATATTTAATTTTAACTATATTTTATATTCCAATATTATTATACACCTATTTATTTCAATCCATTGAATGTTGCAAATTGGTTTTTGACATTGATTTTTATTTAATTGATTTTAGAACTACTTAGTTGATGTCATTATGGGCCAAGTGATTGTATATTTTACCAATACTATAGTTTGTGGGGTATTTCCCCAATACTCAAGCCATTGTATATCACTAGACATGGACTTTAGTTTCCACACACCTCATGATATATTGAAAATGCCTAGGATTCCCCTTTTTTATTGAACCATAGGAAGCCAACCATTTTTTTAAATTTTTTCGTGCACCTGAAAGGAGTGTATCACCTAGGTAATTCAATCTCACTATAACCTCAAATATAGGATTGTGGGATACAACTATGATTTAGCCTATGTGGTTAGTTCTCTAAAACATTAGGATGATAATAGTCTATAAATGAGTAAGTATATTTGAGATACTAAAAAATAATTCAAATATTCTTAGTATATCTCCATGATATTGATTTTGAAATTAAGTTAGATTTAATTTACTACCCAATTTATTATTTTATTATAGACTCTATCAGCCAACCCAATACCATTTTATGTTATGTGTCTAAATTGTATCTACTGAATTGATATAGTCCCCTATGTGCAAACTACATAAGCCATTCCTATATATTTATTTGTGTTTATCTCCTTGAATTCATTGTTTATCTTGATATAATCAAATTTTTACCATCCTCCACCTATTTTACTTATCAACCCAATACATTTTATTCCTATCGTCTTACATATAATTGTATTAGCTATCCTAATACAATTTCTTTCTACCTTCCTAACTACATTGGCCTACCTGATACAATATGATTCACCTTTTTTTCCATCCTACTATATTATCCATCATGATATAGTCTAATTTACCTAGTTTCAATTCTTAACTACATTGACTGGGTTGATATAGTATGTATCCTATAAATTAACTACACTAGCTAGCTCAATATAATCAATCTTTTATCCTTAACTATGGATTACATATTTAATCAATTTGAAGACAAAACCAAATTAGATTTCATGGAACTAACCAACTACTATAAAACCTCTAAATACCATTTAAATTATAGTACCATAGAAGATAATTATTTGAGCAATTGTCATGTGGCCAATAGAACTACAAATTATGATCCACATAATAACTCAAAATTTCTCAACTGATAATACCCATCTAGATGTATGAGAATATAAGAGTATTATTGTAATTTCAAATATATTTCCAAAATTATCCTTTATCTTAATGAACATCCTAAGCATAGGGTAAATAACCCTATTTTGATCTACCATCTCATGATATCACCCCAAGTGGAAATTCCACTTTATCCTACTTTTAAATTTTCTACCGGACTTGGGGTAAGTCACTACATGACTTTATCCCATATCTTTTCCTCCACCATGCCCAGTGTTTCTAATAGCATGATGGGACTTTCTTATAGTGGTCCTAGTCAAAGTGTATATGTTAATATTTACATTAATGTCACAATTAGTGTATCTTAAAAAGATACTCAAGATTTTTCCTCTATCCAACAAGTTCTTGATCCTCATCAAATATTGCTACAATCCATAAAACAGAATTTTACCTTTCAAGACAATAATGTTGACCAGATGACACAAATGCAAAATTAAATATTATACTATAAAATCATCTCAATAGCTTCAATGGGAAGTGAAAAATATAAATTCCATACCCCTTCTCCCTCCTTCCCCCAACTCACTCAGTAGATGTGTTCATGACAGTATCATTATAAACCCTGCTATTAACAAAAAGTTAATCAAACATATTTAAAATGTAACATTGGATCCTAAAATTACAAACATAGACATAGGTAATACCACTCCTTTGATCACATATAATGGATCCACCAATCCCACTTTTCATTTGAAAGCTTTTGGAAATATTAAAAAATATTGTATTAAGCTAAACACCTTTGCAACTACCAAACTTCTAGCCCAAATGCTTTATAATGATGCCATAGATTAGTACAACCAACTCAAGTCTAAATCTATATCTAGTTTAGAATACTTAATCAATGCATTGGTGTAATAATTTTAAACCAATAATCATCCTACAATAGCTTATCCCATTTCATTAATTTCAATCAAGTAGATATCAAGACTACCCAAGCCTTCATCAAGTGTTGAAAAGCCTTAGCTAACAAGTCTAATCATAACATGTTAGAAGATAACTTGTTTACTAATGCTCTTCATCCCAAACTATAGTACATAGTTAGGAATCCATTGATATGAATAGACAACACATAGGGAAATATAATAACTAAATTTCATTTAAAATTTTAAACAATAAGGTAAGAATATAATATTCAACATTATCTATTTATAAAGGAGAGAAATCTTTAAATAATAATTCTCAAGGTAATTATTCTATGGGACACCCCAATGGGTTCAACCATTAAACCAAACTAACATTCATTTAATTTAATTAATTATAATAGTAACACTATTACTGACACATAAACATAAAGTAAATGAGATTGGATCAACCAACCAAAAAAATCCCCTTGATCCAAAAATGGGTATAGAAGATGATTTGGAGTTATGACTATGAAGTCATCAAAAGTATCTACCACACCTACAACTGACATATTGTACATCATAGTACTAATCATAACTAATTTCATTTCATACATAAACTTCCCCTATGATTTATGTCATAAAGGTCGATAAACATGATCAAGGCATGCTCATCCCTTGGAATAATTTATATCATATTGTAGTAGAACAAATCCCCTTGATATAAAAATGGGTATAAAATATGATTTGGAGCTATGAATATGAAGTCATCAAAAGTATCATCCATACCTACAAGTTGCACACTATACACCACGGTGGTGATCAAAATTAATGTTACTCCATGCATAATCCCACCCTATGATTTGTGGTATAAAGGCTAATGAACATGATCAAGGTCTACTCATACCTTAAGGTCATTTATACTATATTTTAGTATAAATGATCAAGGCCTGTTCAACCACATTGATCCACATAAGGTATCACATAAAAACCCATCCAAGTGACTATTCAACACTATGCATGGCACACATCTTTGATGTCTAACAAATGTTGACAAACCTTTGCTTAAAACTATGGTGTTAACAAATCTTATGTCAACTCATACAATCATTAATGATTGATTGAAGTCCATGTAAGAAATTCCCCTCATTAGGTGAGAGGTGAGAATACGTTGCATTAAAAAACCAAATGAAAAATAATAAATCTACTCCTCATCATGAATATAAATGAAGTGAAGAAAACCAAAAATGAAACTGAAATAAACATACTATTACCACCAAAAATTTCATTCAAATATTTCACCCAAACTCTAAGTAAATAGATAAATGGAGAAATGGAATAGTCTTATAGCCTCCAACAGATCCTCTAACCTCCATTTCAACATTTATATTTTTTCAATCACAAGGATCCTAATGGACCTATAATGGATAATATGTTCTCTGATAGCACAAGTGTAGGATGAAATTTTGAAACTCATTATTTTGGTGTTAGTTTTCATCAAAAAATTAACTTTATACATCATTTTCAATACATTTGTTACAAGTATATTATAAATAAGTTTAAAATAATATAATTTACCATTATGATGTGTTTTAAATATTAAAAAACCTATAAATTGATTGGTCACACAATTACCTTTACACAAAATAGTGAGTAGTCAAAAAATGGCCACAATACAATGTTCATAATAACAAATGCGAAAAAATGAAACACAACCAAAAGTAAAAAATTTAGAGTTTTGAAATCTTAACCTCTCTTTTTGGAAATTACATATAAAATGGCACTAAATAGTTCTTCTACAAGTACTTTAGAAACATGTGCAAAATATATTCTATTTAAAGTGTATATTTCCAAAATAAAAATAAAATGTGTGCATGAAAAATATTTTTATTCTAAAATATTTTCATCCATGAATTTATTGAATTAAAATATATTACTTATTTCTTTTGGATAAAAATTAACTTCATATAATGAAAAATCAAATAAAACACCAATATTTCATTATTGCATTATGTTATGGCTTTTATAAGATGCTTCACTACTACAAATCAATGCAAAACCACTCTAAAGATGTCCAAAAATCCATAAAGATGCCATCTATCAAGGTTAATGTCATAAAAGGCTATAAAATTAGAGATTTATCTAAATTTTTAGCTTACCAGTAGTGATTAAACATATTTAGATTAGATTGGGATGTTGTTACTGCATATGGAGGATCTTACAACTACATTGATTGCTTCAACATGTCATACAACACTAAAACTAGAGTTTTTAGGTTGTATAATATGACATTTTAATATTCCAAATTTTAAATGGAGGTCTTAAAACTTATTTTTGGACTTTAGATGGCCATACAACTTGGATTTTAGGGTGTTTTAACCTTATATATTTATTTTAAACACATACAATAAAAAATTGATCCTCGCCATAGGAGGGAGAGTTTGAGCATTAAAAAATGGATTTAAATTTAATTTCATGAGACATCAGGTCATACATATAATATATGACTATAAAAAAGGTTGTACAAGAACTTTTTTGAATCCTAGAATTTGTACAAATAGCAAAAGAGAATTCAAACTTGAATTTAAGTCGTACAAATATTAATACAAAGTTAACCTTGGCCTTACAATTTTTATCAAGGCTTATAGAATAGGTTTTGATTGTTATTGGAAAGATTGATGCCATATAATTTTGAAAGAATAAGGTTTTTGATAAAGGTAGGAATATAAAAAAAATATTGGTAGAAAATAAATGCTCATACTTTTGGTAAAAAATGATTTATCTCTCTTACACATCATTCACCTTCATATGTATCTTCAAATATTTCAATGATAAATTATTTTTAATTGGTTTTGATACCACTGATAGGATTAGGAAATTCATAGCTAAAGAAAATAATCACATTGCATTTACAAGTTGTATCACAAAGGTAAAAATGTATTATTAAACATTATTTATTTACAGAGGAGATAAATATTTAAATAAGCTTTCTCAAGGTGTTTATTCTAGGGTACACCCCAATACATTCAACCACCTAAACCAAGCTAACATTTATTTACTAACATTAATAATATTACTAACACACAAACATAATTAAATGAAATTTGATCAACCAACCCAACATCTCTCTCCAAAATCATTGGAAGAATCCCTTGATCAATATAAACATCAAGACTTCCTCATAAGATAATTTGAGCCTTCCAAACCCAAGTCTAGAAATAGTGTGCTTATGAAGTCTAAAAAAAAAGTTACCAATGATGGTGTGTCAAATACATAAAACTCCACAAGAACCATAAGAATTTCTGACAAAGTGACCCTTTCCCAACTTATCAATAAAATTCCCTTATAACTTGTTGGTTCCCAATTGTATACCTCTCTAATTTGGCTTTACACACTTGAATAAAATGGAAAACAATGATGAGAAACCTGTTAGTAGATCATTATAGCTGGAGAAAGGTTGGGCATAAAAAATGGAAAATATTGAGAAAAATGATTGAGAGGCACCTACAAAGGTATTGGTCAGATCCTTATTGATTCTAGCTCTATCTGAACCAAGGTGAGAGGACCTACGGGGTAGCTTGCTCACATGGAGAGATTTTGCAACTCAACCTGCATGGGGATTATTGGCACAAAGAGACATAGATGTGACTAAGACACAACCAAACTTGCACACTCCACCTGGGAAGGGTTGTCAAAAGGAATGCATAAACTCACTAGGTCACATTCAAGCTACTGAAGATAGATATGTATATGACTACAACTTCCATTTTGAAGAATCTTCAAGATATAGGTCGAATGGAAAATTGTAGCACTAGTATTCAAGGAATGAAATGCAAATACATGTTCGGTAAGCAATATATTATGCATTTTCAGTGTAAATAATAATCATAATATGTAAAGGATGTATTATATGCAAGGTGGAAAGAGGTAAGATAGTTAGATGATTATATAAAATGGAAGGTGCATGTTGGTGGCTTGTTCAAACAACAGGGTCTCTTAAAATGTTCATGACATTATCCTTAGAAAAATATGTATAAAAGACTCAAATATAAGATAATGGGAAATACCAAATTGTCCTTTAAAACCTATAGCATACATTGCAACTAAAATTTTAAGAAACTTTTTCCTGTCAAATCTGTAGACCTAGGGTTCCCTAAAAGGTCATTCAATAACACATTTTCAAAGTTAAACTATAGAAAGGGATTTAAAACCTATACCTATGCTCAAGATGACAAAAATTAATTAACATAAGCCTAAATATCCAATCATTAAGACTTGTAAGATATATTACTACACTTCGTCAACAAGAAAGAGCAAAGAACCACAAGCATTTTCATTAATCTTGAATAGAAACTTTACATACATCAATTGTTTAAAATGCTACCAAGGGGAAAAGCATGGTGAATTTTCTATTTTAATAAGGGAGACAAATAAACATGCTCCCAAAGCTTGCTAATGGATATACAACCACAACCACTTTAGCAAGGAGGATAGAATATTCACACAACAATTGATCCAAGCTAATTTTTTTGCAAAACCTAGACTTAGTGAAAAAGAACAACTAAAACAACAATCAATAACCACCTTGAAATAGAAGAAAAGCCTTATAATCATACATTATAATCTTGGGACTATGGGTCACAATTTTCAAAATTAAAAAACAGCCCCAAGTCTACCAAGATGCTTCCAAATGGAAAATATTCCCTTGCCACACCTAAAATCTTCATCCATTTGTAATAAAATCACAACTCTAACTACCTCTATAGGGAATGATGAAGATTATATAAAAAACTATTTGATTTCTTAATTGGAGATGCCTTCAAATAAACTAGAAGGATAATATTCATGGTGTAGGCAAACAAACCATTTGTCTTTATGCATAATTGCCTGAGGATCACCTTGATCACTTGCTTAGTCAACTTGAGATTTCTAGATATCTTCCCTCTCCCTCATGCACATCATGGAATAAACTAATATTTTAATGATGACTAAAAAATATTCTTGATCCATGGCCCCTTGAATGATCTTCTTTGGAGTGACCCACCTTGATCTTGTAAACCTAGAATATTTCTCCTAGTGGAGGAGCCTAGACAAACAAAGTAGATGAAAAATGCCAAACTTAGGTTAAAATAACCTCTTTATTATTTTGTCTCCAATCTACTTTTTCACATAGTTACACTTTTAAAATTCACCTTTTTCACATATATAAATCTTCACATTTGTCTTTATACAAATTTGGGTTTTTATGATTTCCTTCATATTTTGTAATGCATAAATGCATTATTTTAACTTTTGATTTATTGGGGAAATTTTGACCCCACTTGGTAATTTTTAATTTATTAAATTGGAACTTATATATTCCCCATGGGAATTTACCATAGTTAATTATCAAGTGAGCACATAAGGGGTTAGTAAAGCCATTTTGAATTATAATGCACTGAACATAGGCTTTTCATTCTTTTAAAATTCCCTATCATATAGGCTCTACCCAATATCTACACAGAGGTAATTAATTATATGAACATAATCCCCTTCATATCCTATACATGATAAAGTCATGTAATATATTTTTATTGCAGTCAAAAATGGGATTTATGCATTATCTAATTATCAGGGCCACACTTTAGAACCAATATTTGACATATCTAAAAACCCACTCTCTGCCCTAACTTTATACTTCAGCAAAAGTGCCCTTATCTCCTTACCATGGAAATATAGTGATATGATTAACATTCAACCTCTATTTTATTCACAACAACCCTATGGAATACATTATGAGCCTCTAGATAAGGGACCTATGGCTACTCAATCAACTTATGCCCTATGGCTACAAAAGTGCCTTTAAACTTCCTATGGAGATCCCATGGTTCATTTAAAACTTTCTTAATCAATCTGCTTATCACTAGTGAAAGATCCATGAACTACTCTACATAGGACCTTTGAATATGAAATGTATGCCTATGTGGCATTCACCATGTCACATTGTTCATTATCTTGAAATGTGACCTTTGCCCATAGGACACATGTCAACACTTCATTGGGTCCATATCTTCAAAAAGTCTACCCAAGACTAGCACTGCCAGATCTTTATCTTCATGAGGAATGCTAGTGTTCCACTTGGTATCTATACAATTATTTTTCCCTCTACTCAGTTGATCTCTATTGGGATAGTTCCCTTATGCCATGTGGTCTATCTTAAATTTTCTTGGAGCTTCGCTGAATAGTCCACCATCATCATGCACCGTTGATCTTAAAGCCTAATGGAACATGGCCTATCGATCTAGATCTAAAGGATTAAATGCCACTAGGTATCCATTATGGCTTAAATTTGACATTTTCATGCCCATAATTTGATTTCTATGTGAACATATTTTATGGGTGCATGACCATCAAATCTAAGCCCTAATGAATAATTATCATGGCTTAAATTTAATGTTTACATGCCTATCATTTAACATTCACATGAATGCTAATGACATCCATATTAACTTCAAATTTAAGCCCCAAATGTATACTAACTGAGCTTAATTTTTATGTCTTTATGACCATCAAAGACATTTGCATGGTCATCACACTACTAGTTCCACTCATCAAGAGCTTAACATGTGTCTTCTTCACATTCCTATAGAGGTTCTTTTAACTTTATTAACCCCTACATTCCATTGGATCATTAGATAACCCACCAAGATGGTGACATTTGTCACTCTCACATGGATCTTGGATATTTTGACAATTTAACACTATTCCTGTATTGTTTGATCAATCTACTCTACATTGATGTGTATTGTGCGATAGTGATCTACTAGCCTAGTCATGATTAGCTCAAATTGGACAAAGAAAAGTGCCAAGTTCAATCTTGGGACATAAAAACTTAGGACAAAGGATTTATCCTAAGGTTTTGGGGCATTGATAAATATCAAGGGGACCTAGGACTTTTACGCTAAGCGTATAACAAAGAGACCAAACATTACTTAGACCATGATAATAAATAAAATGGACCACAAGCATTAGCTAGACCATGTAAATAAATAAATAAAAGGGACTAGGCTATGAGATACAAAAAGGGACCTAATATGAATTTTATATTAAGGTTTGATTATGTTAATAAACATGACCAAGCCTTAATACTAAAAAAAAACTCAGTCCTTGGCATATTTAAAATGTCCCTGCTTAAATTGATCCCACCAAATTTAATTTTAAATCAATAGGTCTTAGCTAGGGCAATTGGAACAAGTATTTCAAAATGCTTAGACATGAACTCACTTGGATTTTTTATAGACCAAAGGCACTTAAAAATTAGAATTGGGCAAAAAACTTAGGCATTCATACTTGACAAGGGCTCAATTGCTTCAGTGTAATTTTGGGCACTAACATAACCTCCTCATTTCTCACAAGTTAACCTTTGTGAAATTCATCACCCTCTCTCTAACTAAAATAAATAAGTGTATTCCCAAACTCTCACCTAGATATTTGGATATTTATCATGCCATTGCTTATTTGTATGATTCACAATTTTTTTTTTTGATATCACATAAATTGTGTACATTTCCATGATACATGTTGAAAAATTAATAACCTTGATTTTGAATTCCTACTCAATCACAACTTTTATCATGAAGACATGATCTAAGAGAAAAATCAAGCTTATGAAAAGGTAACAAAATATTGATTCTAAAGTCAAGCATGATGCCCTTCATCGAGCTAATGCTCATATTTATATATACTTAGATCCACTTTTTAAGCATAGTAAAAACTAACAACCTAATCCCAATCACCTTACCACCACCAATGTTTTGAAACCATGGCTAATTTCTACTCTTCTACCAATGAAGAAAACCTAGTTAATATGAAAAACATGAAGCATGTAACCTCCTTTATTGATCTTTATCCTCATTTGACTCATACTTCTTATCCTATATACATAATAGTTTAGGATACTCTTGGCCTTATTTTTTAGATGTTGAGTATGAGGAAATCATAACCTCTATTATTTCAAATCACCCAATTGTATTAGATAACCTGATGTAATCATATTTCTTTACAACTATCTAGCTACATCAGCTAGCTAATGTAGTTTGTTAGTCTTCAAAGTTTTATGAAAACTATATCAATCAATCTAATATAGTCAATTTATCCCAACCTAAAATCTAATACATTGGATATATCGATACAATCACTTTATATTCTTAGTTCTATCCCTATTAGATTAGTTATCTTGATGCAATCAATCTCTATAACCAATTATGATGTTATTATATCGAGAAGGTTGATACAACCTCATCCTAGTGTTTTTGTGTACTAAAATACATTATACAAGTTGGCATAGTCTGCTTACCCTACCCCTACCATATCGATTAGGCCAAAACCACATAGTTCTATTCCTAACCAATTTTAGTCCATATTTTCTCATTCCAAAACTAATCCGATTCATAATTAAACACTTTTCTCTCAGTCTTATCTATCTCACCTTTTATTTTACAAATAATATGTCATTGAATAAATTTCTAAGTTCCCTTCTCAAATTACATTAATTGAGTTCATGAGGACTTCTTTGCATCATCAAAATTAATTGACATAGTTTTTTTTTGAAATGAGCATTCCTTTACCACCACCTATGGGGAAGGAAGCTACTATTCTTGGGTATGAGGATAGTATCTTAAAATAGTGTGAAGATATGTCCATTCAAGTTGATGAAACTTTAGATTATTCTCTTTCACTTAAGTTTACTATCACTTATATGATCCTTGATGAAATATTAATTCATGTGGATTCCCTTCCTATTTTTATTAGAGTTTAATTTGGTAACATCTAAGTTAAGCATGCCTTGATAGATGAAGGGTCCAACACATATGTAATACCCTTAATTTCATTAAAACCCTTGGATACTTTGAATTCAAAATTAATTATACCCAAATCACATGCTAAAGATATGATAAAATAAAAATTCTTCCCTTTAGATGTGTGTGGCTCCTAATCATAGTTCTTTCCTTTATAGTTAGGGTTAAGGTTATGATATTTAACTTTCTATTATCCTATACTATCTTTCTTGTTCAACCTTGGACTCATCACATGAGGTAAGTCACTTCCTATACATACCAGTGTGAAGTTTCTTCATAAAGGTGTTATATAAAATATTTAAGGTGATACCAACCCTTGGAATTCATAACAATTCCAAGAGAGTGGATTCCTTAAAATAGCACCCTTGAACCTTTGCCTAGAATTTCCATTCAATAATACCACTACTTTAACTATCTCATAAATTCTAATTGAGGTTATAATGATCACCTCAAAATTATGGGAAACATACTCCCTAACCTATTAGATTCAAATGATGACAATACCAATGAGATCAACCTTGTGATCAAAACATTGGATCTCCCTTCTTGCATCATATCTTAGTTTCCTCCTTCCTTGCGACCTCATTATTTTAATAATATGCCTAATGAGTTTCTTACTTCTATTATCATTCCTAATAATCATACTTTACATTCTTACTCTAGTGTCATGGTAGTCAAATCCCTTCATATTTATCTTCATACCCTAGATTAAAATGATGATTATTCCCTTGATAAACCATGATGCTCAAGCTAAGGATGTGAAATTCCTCCATTATTGATCCTCTCTTCAACACTCCTACAAGACATATTTATTTTCTTATTGTATTTACTTAGTTAATATCATTTGTTCTCCTTTTAATTTACCTAAAAATATTCTTCCTTTGATTGATGTTCACAAGTCATAAATGAAGCATGTTCTAGCTTTGTCCTATCCTACCTTAGTTATTGTTGAGCCTTTCTAGAACATGCTTCTTAATTGTGCCATGATTGGACCCTACTAATTTTCCATAATTTATGATCCTTGAAGCATGTTTGATTTTGATATTTTGGATCCTTTGATAGAGCCCACATTGAAATTGTCTAAAAAAAAGTAGCTTAAACACCAATTTCTGAACCTACCCATAGATGATTCAATAATGATGACTATTTTTATGAGGTTTTAGATAGACTTGATATGATTATCTACCTATGTTTGATTTAGTTCCACTCTAAATCACACAAGAATAAAAGTCATATTATGATTTTTACATGGTGACCAATCACTTAGCTAAAGATTATGAGCATATCAGATATTTCTAGCATAGTATAAGCTAAAAGTCTCAATTCCCACCATATATATTTGACCACCTCAGTTATCTAATCCTAGGCATCTTTGTTGTTTCCATAATATGAGAAATCACTCTTTTACCCATTGTTGAACCATTCAATAATAGATAGGTGTGCTTTATCCCAAAGAAATCTAGGTTTCCAATATCTTGAACATGCCACCTCCAAATATATATCCATATTACATACCCAAACAAGGGGACATATATTTTAAATTTGTAATTAGTGAAATACACATAATATAAATATATTTAGATTACTCTAGTAGTATTTTCATGATTTTTTGAGGCCCATGCTTTAGCCTTATCAATAACGCTCACACAGTCATTTTTGGATAAATAGAAGTCCTTTTCCATGATTAGATACTTCTAGTAGATCATTGAATGTTCATAAACTAATGCTATAATTTTCTTAAAATAATTATTATTTATAGGAGGACCCATAACCTCCTCCTTCCAATGTTCCTACTATCTCCATAAAGGCCATCTACTAAGTAGTCTTCGCATGACTTTTCAAGAGTATAGATGAGATGATGATTAGAGATAGGTACCAGTTTTAATGAGATTTATTAGATGTTATAGATGATGTATTATGAGGTATTTCATGCCATTTATTAGTAAATATTTGATTCATATCATATTTTCACATTTTCACATGAGTGTATTTCATATTTATTATTTTTATCATTTGTGATGCTTGTTTTATATGGATTGCTTATATCATGTTTCTTATTCATTTTAATAACTTTAATTTTAGACATATATGCCTTATTTTATCATTTTACATTCACTTTAATTTCAGCCTTTATTTCTATTATAGACCTTACTACCACCTTTCTATTTTATTTCTATCACATTCATCAGGTTTTATCATTTTTGCATTAGTCTTGTTGAGATTCATTGGTCATTATTAATTTTTCCCTCTTTTGGGATGACTACTGATTTCATCAATAGTTATACTAGATATTTTTTGGTTAGTAAGGCTCACCTAGTGACATGACTATCATAACATATCCCCATCCCTTTTGAATCATTTTTTCACTCATTATGCTCAATCGTAATTATATTCTTCATTGTATCCATTCCTTCCTTTCACTTTGAGGCACATTTGTGTCAATTTTGAGATTTCAAACTTACACATGGTGCAAGTCTAATATTATTTAGGCATCATGGAATTTAGGTTCTCCCTTATAGTGGCCAAGCATAGCTTTGTTGTGTTGGCTATATATTTCACCCATGTTTACTTTTTTGAATCATTGTGAAGGAGTAACATAAAAATCCTAAATTTAATATCAAAATAAGATCAAATGGAAAATTATATTACAAGAATTAAATCACACCAAAATATGTGATATTTATTTTTTACATCTATCTTAATCAGAGATCGACCTCCACAATTAGTCTCATGATCTAATCAATATTCATTAGGGTGTGGTAGGATAGTAGACTAGGTAGGATGTCTTATATAATTTCATTATTATATATTCCTAAATTTTATTACCGCCTATTTTCTCACACAAGTACCTAATATTTGTAGTAGGGTGAAAAATCTACAAGGAGTCATAAGGAGTGGGGAATATATTGTGGGAAGGTAGGATCATTTTATTTTCATGCATATCACCCTCATGGGATTAGCTATGTACTAAATTTTTTATCCCAATATTTATGTTGTCTAGCTGGAGTGTCCTATGTCCTTGATGTCAATAATTCTTAGCCTTGACCACTTTTCTAGTGTGTCTCATTCCTGCTAAGGATTTCATGTAATTAGTGTGGTACCTTGCATTCCTTCTTTACACGATATTTCTCCTGATATACCTTGATGGGTATCAATTTTAACTAATCAAATCTTTGATCATATCTATAACACATTATTATCATACTTATGTCACTTGACTTTTAATTTAAGAGTTACATTATAAGACATTGGGGAATAAACTAGGCCTTCCTCTTAAAAACCCATCACCATTTTATTTTCCACACCATCTCATCATCATCCTTATCATTTATTTAGGTGGTTGTGTTTTCCTAAATCACATTTTAGTGAAAAAAATAAGTTTGAGTTGTCATTCTTTATAAGTTTTTATTTTCATTTATCCATCATTTTATTGTTTGATTTTTTATGGACTTCACTTATCTTACATGGGACCTTTTTCATAATATCATATATGTTTTTATTTATGGTTGAATTGAAATGCTTGTCTTACATTTTGAATTAAATTTTTTTACAGTGTTTTGTGTTTACTTTATGTTTGAATTGATATGCTTGTATTACATTTTGAAATACATTTTATTAACAATTATATATTTTTTATTCATTGTTGATTTGAAATGCTTATATTACATGATATCAAATTCTTTACTTACGTATATTTATTTGATTTTTATTGCATTGATATTTTATTTACTTGTAATGCTTTAGATATCACATCTATTAGGTGTATTTTATAATCAATTTTATCATTTAATTCATCATTTTTCACGTCTTCATTTCATTTATTTTCTATATACTTACCTAAGATTCCATTTTATTCCACTTATTTCTTGTTATTTTTTACCATGAATTTGATCACATTTTCTTGAAAAGAATAAAATATACATTATAGATGACAATATTTTCCCATAGCATGATATTAAATAGTAATCCATGCTATAAAAATAAACAACTTAGTATGGTTTAACCAACACCTCCATTTTTATAGAATAAAAGGGTACCTCTATATTGGAAAAATCTTAAAATTTTCAACACCCAAATTGAGCCCCAATTGGTCATTATTTTCATAAAAATCCCAATATCTGTTCAATCTTAATCAAAATGGTCTCATGTAGCCTAACCATGATTTGTTTATTGCATCTAATTTTTTTTCCATATATATATATATATATATATATATAAATTATAGTTTATCCCCCTATGCTCTTGAAATATTTCCATAGTCATTTTTTGATCCAACTATGTTTATATAGAAGTTTTTGTGTGTAATATTTTCTTGGAGTTGTAGTCCTAGACTCCAAGTTGTCACTCTCTAGGGAGTCTATTAGGTTGACAAGTAAGTGTCTCTTTGGTTATGGGGAAATTTCAGCGACTTAGAATTTTTACATATTATGCATATTCTATATCTAGTGAGAAAGCACCCATAGCTTTTGTCACTTTGCAATGTCAAACTTGTCAAAGCGCTGGGAAATTCCAAAGCATTAGAGGTGTCAAATTTTTTCAGATCCTAGAGCTAATGAGAAGGCACCACATGGATTCTATTACTTATAAAAATTTAGACTTGTCAAATCCCTAGGAGGTTATAAGAATAATAGATCTTAGATACAATGAGAAGGTACCATGTGGCTTTTGACACTCCCACAAAGTCAAATTTTTAGAGCCTTGAGAGGTCCCAAAACATTAGTGGAATTGGAGCTATTAGGTCTTGAAGCTAATGAGAAGGTACCACATAGATGTTTTCACTCCCACAGTGTCAAATTTTTTATATCCCTAGGAGGTCTTTATGCTTTAGAGGCATCAGAGGTATCAAATATCAGAGCCAATGAGAAATTACCATGTGTCCCTCCATACACTTTGGTTGTAGAAGGTACTGAAAGGATGTGGGAAGGTTAGAATAGAGTATATATTAGGACCTCAATCCAATGAAAATATGTCACGTGTAAATGAATCACCCAAATGACTGATTAAGTATGTAAACATGTTAAGACATGGGGTTCCTTGCTATACCAAGATGATGTAGTACTCATCAAGCCCATCGACCATAGATTGACACATGGATAACCTAAAGATCAGTCATAATGCCACAAGGGATAGATAAGTACATGCTCCCTAGACTCCTTATATTTATTAATTAAACCAAGGGAGGATCATGATTTGATGGCTCGATGAGTCACATTATCATTAACCAAATCTGAAGTAGGGGTTATTTTAAAAATCACAAAATTAATGCTAAATTGAGAAATGGATAACCTAAAATCATACCATAAAATGATAGCTTAATTCACCTAATGTGAGCTCATCAAAATCCATTACTACCAAATTTAATTTAGAACTCTATAAGATCTTATTGAATCAAATTTTCCATTATCAATTACTTATGCACTCAAATCACTCCAATCTCTTTGTATCAAATTCACCAAAAATTTCAAAGAATACAATGTGATCAAGAATTATGTGCATCAATATCACATATTTTGACAATGGTATCCTCATCCTTGAACCCTAGACCAAATCCAAAGTACTAAAACACTACTTTCCTAAAAGTCATAATTCAATTCAAGCACTATAATTAATTATTCAATACAATTGAGGATATTTAGAGTCTAAATTTAAATGATAAGGTTGATGATGATGAAATAAAATACAAAGATGATCTCATCACCATCAAAGAATCGATAATATATGTGGCTATGACCAAACATGATATTTAAATTAGTGATAACCTATTTTATAACCTATTTCTCTCTTATAAATGCATTTCAATATATCATGAGGTTTCCCAATTCTAGGTATGAAATTATAGACATCTTAAAACCTACATTCAATAATTATTATAATCTCTCAGACTACACCATGACCTATGATAAGGAGTTCAAGGATACTTGGATGTAGACGTAAAACATCTATGATGTCCTCGAAGATTAGGAAAAGGATGTGTCAATAAAGAATATCTTGGTTCACATATAATCAAAACCTTCTAAGAAGGTGTACACATAGGCACACTCTTAATTAACTACCTATATGGGGTAAGTGACATAATTCACGTCAAAACCTAGTATCAACCCCTACTTGTTTCCCCTTCTCATTTTCATCTTAAAGGATGAGGAGGTCCTAGATTTGGATAACTTTATCATGTTCAACATCACTAGATAAGTGACTGTAACTGACATAGGTGGTAAATTTTACATGATGTCATATGTGGGTAGAGACCATCTACACTACCTTATAATTAATGTGCTTTTTGTTTCCTTGATGGGTACCAATAAGATCCATGGTAGATTTGGTGCTCTATAAAATCAACCTCTACCATTTATGAAGTAACATTTAGAACATATATGACTACTTATACCTGGTCATATATCAAGCAATCAATGATAGGCCCATGTGCAGGCTCTCAAATGAGATCTAGCTTCATTTCAACCCATTTACACATATTGGTACTACATGGATAGAACCATAATATGAGTGTAAGACACTCATGAGGATCCTCTATTATTTATATACATAATTATAAAATGCTTCATAGAGCAAGAGATTGTTACCAACTCGTTCATGGTGTATCTAGCCACTACTTTGGCCATAAATAGAAACTATATTCACCATTCCCTATGATAAAAGGGTATTATGATTATAATAATCTAATGTAACTACAATGTCCCAACATTAGGGCTCATATATCTAGGGTAGAGCATACAATAGGCTATGGTATCTTAATGAAATAGTACAGACCCATGTGTCAAATAACTAGTAAAGATAAAAATTACTTACCACCATGATACACACCCTAATGATGAGCTCCACCTCAACCTTGATAATGACATAGAGGTGGTCAAAAATATTGAGGCTACTCATCATCTAAAATATCAAGCTCCTACTCTACCATATTGAAGAGATATAATCCCCT
Source organism: Torreya grandis (assembly GCA_037957365.1). Classification (NCBI taxonomy): domain Eukaryota; kingdom Viridiplantae; phylum Streptophyta; class Pinopsida; order Cupressales; family Taxaceae; genus Torreya; species Torreya grandis. Next base: position 2,657,053 of record JARHVA010002171.1, on the reverse strand, counting down.
CTATGATAAGATCCCACACATCCAACCACTAAAGTTCAAGAAACCACGAGGGGAATTTATAGACATATTGATAAGGGAGTCCCAATAGCTTCCACTTCACATAAATTGACATATATTGCACTTGTACCACCTCCTTATGTAATCTAACCTCATGATTTACATTTTGATAGTAGTATTGAGTCCAATTTAACTATGGACTAGTCTATGGATACCTTGAGATAATCCCCCTAAACTATTAGCATTTACAAAATATTTAATATCTCCCCCAAGTTTATCCATCCTAGCACAACCTATACCTATTATGCCTTCCCCTGCTTAGGTGATCCCCAATTCCCAATTCCCTCTTGCTTCCTTTAGTATGAACTTGATTAGCATCCCAAGTATTCAAGTTCCCCTAGTTCATCTAGAAGCCCAATTTTAGTCCTCATAACTTCACTAACATGATATGCTCCCTTCAAAACTCTCCACCTAGTCTCACATGTTAGGTCTACCCTGGGTAGATCTCAAATTCATAGTGCTCCTACATTCTCAGTGACCCTAACAAGTTTAATCACCAATGTAGTAGTGGTCTCCCTAAGCATCCCAAAAAAACTTGGTATCTCCTATTAATTCTAGTACTCATATCTTCACAAATCCTACTATTCTCACTACTCCCACTACATTTTTAGGCTAAATAGTGTATGTTTAGCCTCCATAAACATCATCTAGGATTGCTTCTACTACTCATGCCTCCATGCCCACAACACAAATAGACCTGAGCAAGATACAAAAGAAGAAGTACATGTTGATTACTCCAAGGTGTATTAGGCCTCCTCTTGTAACATATACAACTCCTTCTAAAACCCCTCTAGCCATCACCTTGGGGCCTCAAATATTTGGATTTAACCAGCCAATTTCATTATTCATCATGAATATATAAATCTTGGGTTCCATCATTACTCAATTCTCTATGACCCTAGAATAATGGTAGTCTCATATGTTCCTTTGGGGCTCATTTTAGTTCTTCCCTTTTCCCCCATGTCACCCCAACCATCCTTTTTCCACTTCCCTCTCCATCTTCCATCCCATTTTTGATGCCTCTTCCACTCTTGCTTCCTTCATTATTTCCTCCACATTCTATGTTAGTTGTGTCCACCCTTAATATTCTACCTTATACCACTTTAGAAACTAAATTTAGGTAGGGATAGACCTAGCCCATTGAATCCTCAAGTGCACATAGACCAGACATGGTTTATCATTGAGACCTAGAAATCTAGTGGCAATTCAATAGGTAATCTGAGAGGATAAAGAGAGTTCTAACTTGAACATTCACTCAATAAGGTGACCTAATCATCTGTAATATTGATCAAGACCTATTCTCACTCATTAATATGATAAATACAAGTGGAGAAGATAAATTTGTAAAAGATCCAATATTAGCACTATAGGCCACTAATGACCTTACATAGAAGTTGATAGAGGACATGAAGGAACAAGTGAGAGTGTTAGAGTCTTAGGTAAATAATAATTTCATTATGAGTTTAATTTTAAAATAAGATGTATCACTCACATAGTTGTTCACCATCCTTGATGAGGTGACTAAATCCCTTTTTAAAATTAAGGAGCTTTTCCAAAGAACATAGGCATACTATGAGAGGATTATCAAGATGGATAATAAGTGTAAGAAGTTTGAAATGTTTATTAATAAAAGAATGTTCTTGGACTTAAAATTGATTGCCCTTGTGGATTTAAATTTATATCATACCTTTGTGGGTACTATGAATACATCCATTGAGTTATAGAAAAGCACAACCCAAGTAACCATTGAGCCATTACATAAAAGTAAGGGTCAAATCCTTACTTATTTAAAGGAGGTCAACATCTTAGTGCTCTTTCAACTTGATGGCACTCTGGTAGAAAGGGATGAGTTTGGGGTCCACTTGGAACACCTCAATGAAATTATGAATATAAAGGTGTCTAAGGATAGCAAATATGGAACCAAGGATATTTAGAATTAGCCATGTAGTCTACAATGATCATCAATCAGGTCCAAGAGGTGAAAGTCTCCTTGGAGGCCACAAACAAAGATCATGAGAGAATGTTGATTTAGGTGAAGGTGTTCTTCCAAGATCCACCTGTCAACTTGTATAAGCTCAACCTATAATATGTCCTCATTGATTAATCATTGGTAGCTCAATAAGGTCTACTAGAGTAGTTAGGAAGTGTCCCACATTTGATCTCTTCTTCATTCTCTTTTAATGTGCCTTGAGAATTATGTTTTCTTTTTTAGAGATGGGGAATATTTTGATGTAATTTAATTCTAATAATTTTAGGCTATGATGGCCAAGGATGAGATATTATAATACTAGGAGGAAGGTCCCATCCCTTTCCTATAAGTACTAATGTGTATATTTTCTAAAATGTCAAATCTATTGTAAACAAACACTTTTATATTAATGCTAATTTGGTTTCTATGTTTAAATCTATCTAGATTCTATGTATGTCCTCCACACTCTTTTTTCTTTAATGGATGAACACTAATGTTAAGAAATTATAATATGTGCCTTTATATAAAGTTTATGTGTTAATTAGGATGAGTTATTCTAATTAATTTATTTTATTCTTTTTGATTTATTTAGAATATGTGAGGGCATGTGTGTAATTAGATATAGGTTTGTATGCATTTATTAATAAAATGGATCCCTAAAAAAAACATTCACCATACTCCTTAGACACTTTCCTTGTGTGAGTGAAGCTTGAGCCTTCATGAAACTTAACATATAGTGGTATAATTGTAGTTGGGTGTGATTTTGGTTTCTTAAATTATTTGTGTTTCCATTTGTTCATGAAGACTCCTTTTTACTCTAATCTATGTCTCCATTTTTTATGTTTGTTTGTAATCAAGTGATCCTTCCCCTTTATGTAAAAATAGTGAAGTGGAAAAAGTAAGTATTGGTTGGTATAATATGTTTCAATTGATTTAATTAATGATAAAGATAATTTATTTAGTGAGAAAATAGGAATTAGATCTTTGGTGCTAATACTACATCTCTTGGAGATCTATTTAAAGTAGGATATTTAATGGATCCCAATACCTATAACTCATGCCATATATTGTCTCAGTAGTAATCCTAAAATGAGAAGATGAATTTTCCTTATTATTCCCAAATATCACTTATCTTAATGCATCTAACTTAATAGATACATCTGGAAGAATGAGATATTGGACCAAACAACAATTGGCACTAAAAGGAGGGCCCCTTTTCTCATTGAATAACAAATATTTTAGATCTTAAATAATCCAAGAGTAAGTTAGAGCCTACTATGTTGATCTAGTCTCAAGTGATTGATAATATCACATTTTCAAATCCATAAGAGAACTGGATCTACTAGAGGAAGACTGAGACGTGGTTACCTTAACTAGCTCATCCTTTTAGTATGTAAAACATAGCCTTACATATGGATTCCACTATGTCATGGTTATTTGGGTATACCATTTGTTATAGGTATAATTAGTGAGAGGGGGAGGTGAATCAATGATGCAAGATAATCCTAACTTCAATTCCAATCTTATCAAACCCTTAATCAATAACCACAAGAATTCATAAAGCAAACAAATCATTCATAATAATGAACAAGGAAGATGATGCAAGATCAAGCACACAACACATGAATTATTTGGGAAACCCTCATGAGGAATGAAACCCAATCTCAATATTGCAAACACATGGAATACTTGTCTTATAAAATGATCACAAACATGAGACCTTTTATTAAATCACCAACTTCACAAGGAACACCCACCCTTAAGCATGAACAAACACCAACTTTTTCTATTTATTGAGCACCCACACAACACTTATGAAATTAATATATGTAGAAATTTTATTTCCTTTCAATATAATGGATAAATAATTTATAACATATCTCTTTAAAACCTTCACACTCTCTCAAGATTACACACACAAACAATGGATCCAAAACACCCTTTTGGATCACTCTAGACCTCTTTGCTCATCCTCAATATTTAGTTATATAAGTACACTATTATGACATAAAAATTATGACCTATAGGTCATACACACAATCCTTAATCTTCTCTACTCTTTAATACATCTTCTAGGCACACTTATTCTCTTTTCATTCACCACACTTCATCTCTAGAAACCATCACCTTTGATTTCACTCTTTATAGATCCTTCATGAATATCATATTCTTGGTTGGCCATAATAATTTAATTAACTCTTAAAATTTATATAACACTAATACATATCTCAATACCACCCCCATAATTTGGCCATGGATCACCCTTAAGTGGCTACACCTTTCAAATAGGCCTAAGTAGCCCTTATAGTTCTCATGGAGACCTATGCACCTCTTTAGCAGTTCAATGAGAAAATTAAGAACATAATACCAATTAAAAAATCATATGTCTATTTCACATGAACCCTAATACACCTTCAAGTGATTACATCCATCACTACACTCCTTTGCATATGCACAATCTACTCAAACATTAGTTTTGTATGAAATAACACCAAGAATGAACAAATAGTCAAATTTTAGGCATTTTTTCACACTAAATATGGATTTTTAAAACCTATAAAATCTACAAAAATTATACTTATGGAGTATACAACATTATCCAATATTTAATTCACCTTGAAACATTCAAACACCATCAAGACAAATACAAACATCCTTCTTGGGTCACTTACAGAAGATGGTCAAATACACATTAAAATTTGAAGCTCAATAACTAAAATTGTATTAATATTCAAACCTTATAACCAATTTTTATAGATATCCCTTGGAGTCCTTTACAACTTTGCTTTTTATACCATCTTCAAATCCATCTTCCATCACAATATATATCTCAAACAATACAAACTAGTTTTCTTTTATTAATTTGAATATTCAAATTCCAATGGTCACTGTGTAATTTAAAAACTTTAGACACATTTATTCATATCATGCCCCCTATAAACTTGATCAAATACACTCCATCGATCTCCTCATGAGTCTCTTATCCTTAAATTTGAATGCTAGCCATTAATGATTGATCTAAGCTTCTAAGATTATGACACTTGGCATCCCCATGTGACTTCTATGTACCCTACTATTTAAAATTCTTACCTCTTATGATTATTGACTTATTTCCTTGATTTTCACCATCGATCTACTACTAAATCACCATGTTTATGACATATGTCACCATCACATTCAATCTCAAGAACCTTTGACTTATTGACCGTGTAATTGCCATTAGATCTTCATCTGCATGATTAAACACTAACCATTAGATATTTAATCTGATAAAGTGAGGTTTCAACACTTGGTAGCCCTATAAAATAGTCACTTGATATTGTAAAATTGACTAAGTATGAAAACTATTGAAATTTACTTGCAAGGCCAACTTTACACCTTGATATCATTTATTACACACCACCTTATTACTTGAAACTTGAACCATAATATCTTGGTACAAAATTTATTAGACCCATGTGACCAAATCCTTTTGAATCTACCATACATGTGAGTTCTAATGTCATCAATCTACTCACTCAACCTGATTTACCAAGATGACTAGGAGAACCTAGACCTTCACAAGATTATTTTGATGAATACCTTTCACTTTCACAAGAGCATAAATCCTTATTGTCACCTCATATAACCTATAAAATAGGGACATAACATCAAAAACATTTTTTATCATCCCAAAGACATACACACATGATATTCACTCTCAAATTCACTTGGAACCTATCACTTTATCATTAATGCATTATGTACTAAGATCATGTTGACATCAACGACAATTAATGCATATTCAATAACATGATCAACAATATCCCCCTTTTTCATTGATGGCAAACACATTTCAAAAATATCTCTCCAAAAGTGAACAACTCCTTTATTCTGAACTTTCTCCCCCTTTGACATTAAAGACAAAGGGTATATTTGTCAACATGACAACTTGGTATTTAGACCTAAAAAACTATTCACATAGCTTATAAAGCTCCCCCTAACATCATGCTCATCTCATATAACCTATTCTCAAACCACACTCAATCACACTAACTCTTTAGAACTGAAACATCTCACATATGTTCCCCCTCACTCTATGCATACCTTACATATTATCAATTAAAGAGAACATAACTCTATCTGAATTTCTCCTTTATTCTTATCTTATAGAAAACATGCCCAAAATTTACATAATCCTCAAGAAACCTCTTGTATTGATAGTTTCATTTGGTTGATCACTTAGACTATGCATACTTGCTTCTACATATGACATATGTCTCCTAAGAAGCATAAATAGAGACACCCATTTGTCATGAGAGACTAATAGTCCCAAAACTCAGGAGACTTCCACATCTCCATAATCATACTTGATTTTTAATCTTGCCTCATCATTATATTGACTTTGAATGAGTCCTTAAATTCACTTTTTATTTTTAACTCAGAGTCTTATTTGATCTCTTTATCCATTTGGGTAGATAAGGCTTACTCTTTGATACTTGGACTTGTTTCTTGTCCTGTCATGACAAATAACCCATTCACCTCCTTGGGTCTCTATTAATTATATCTTATTTTCTTCATGTTAGGACTGATTTTATTTGAAGTGATAGACTAACCATTCCTAAGGAACCTTGTTATGTGACCTCTCTTTTGACACTTGTTAACAAACCATACTTAGGAAAAACTCATTATTTCTTACCTTGTTAGGATAAAATCTTAAAATGTACCTGATGTCATAGTAGCTATAACATTCAACTTCACTTACACCACTTGTCTGATAATTCATATCATAGTTCCAATCAAATTTTTTCCTTAAGGGTCTTTTACATTCTCTTTATCTATGATCAAATTGATTGTAGGAGTAACACTAACCATTAAAATTTGCATACCTCATAGCATTTGGTTATTTGATATGATTTAATTTCAATATCTTAGTACCATCATTCCTTAATTTATCATTGACCTTTAATGTCTAATTATTCTTGTTCATATTAGCCTTCTCTTTATCTTGAGTTGTAACCTTTTGTTCCTTTTCAAAACCTAGACCAGATCTATCACTTGTAGACATTTGACCACTTAAAATGTTTTCAAGATCATTATCACTCTTTTAAAACTAAAAAAAAGACCTTACCTTGCTATATGTCTTCTCCAACTCAACCTTTAATGACTCAATTTCAATCATATACCTAGAGCATTCATTTTTTTTAGTTTTTAGGCTTATAGACACAATTTCCAACTGAGTATTAACATGCTTGACTGTATCTTCATATTCATTAGTGTTATCATTTATTGTTACCTCAAACACATTGAATTACTCTTTATAGTACTTGATTTGTGACATCATATTATTTTTATATTTCTTCTCAATCTTTAGAACTTCAAGAGCATTCATTAATTTAGCCTCATTATTTACCTTAGTTTATTTATGATGTGAATCACCAAATGTATCTATGTTTATCATGAGATCATCTCTTTTAGAGATGATTGCTTATAACTTTTGATACGTTTCAAGATTACTAATATCTTGATTTCATTTCATCTATAAAGAGTCCATCTCTGATTGATACATGATACATTCTTCATCCTTACTCTTTACCTCTTCATCAAGAGTACAAACTTGAGTTTCAAGATATTGAGTGATATCATCATGTTCCTTGGCTTCATTACACAACCATCTTTCAAAAAGGATAATTTTTTCCTCATAGTATTTGATCAAAGAAGCTTGTTTTTTAGCCTTGCCTTGTAGTAGCTTCATTTCTTCTATAGTGTTTAGATGTCTGTCTTCAAGTGTAACTTTCTCATCTTCTTCCTCTGATCTATCTCCTCTAAAGACATCTTTTATTAAAGAACATTCACCTTCATTATAACTAAGATCCATGAATAGTGTATCCTTTTCCTAATTATGAAATGAATCATCACTGTCTGATGTGTTTTCTTCTTCTTCTATAGATGAGTTACTATCTTCTTCATGGCAAAGAATCCTACTACCTTTGTATGATTCCTTCTTGCCATTTCTCTTATTGAATAATTTTTGTACTTGATAGAACCCTTATATTTCTTGTGTTCATCCTCATGAGATTCCTTATGAGCTTATTTATGTTCAAACTTGCATCTATCTAGGCATCTAGCTAAAAAATAACCAACTTTACCACATGAAAAACATTTGAAAGGAATCTTTCCTTCATACTTACTTGATCATACATTCAATTTCCTTGCAATCATGGCTTAAATTTGATATTAATTAAGTGTAAAGTATTCAATAATTAACTTGTTCTTTCTAGCTTTTGTCTCCTTGATCACCTTGAAGGCTTCTTCCTTGTTAGAAGGTTTGTCCTCATTAACTCTCATCTCATAGGTAATAAAGATCCCTTGCAATTTATCCATCTTCATCTAGGTAAGATCATGACTTTATTCTGCAATATATACTTTTGAATAAAATTTGAGAGTGAGAGACCTCAATACATTTTGTACTATAGTATCTTATTAAATATTCTCTCCAAGACCTTTGATCATGTTTACTATCTCATCAACCCCTCAAAATTGTCTTTAATAAGTCTATAATTTAGCCAACTTAACTTTTGAATCTCCTTCATAAATAGTTTGAAATTTGACCTAAATTTCCTTGGTAGACTTACAATGGATGCCCTTGGTGAAATCAATCTCTGAAAGACCATAAATGATGGCATTCATTGCCTTTGAATTATTTTCACTTAGCTTCTTATCATCTGCACTAGTTGGAGGAATAGTTGGTGTAGTATAACCATCCATAATAGACTACCAAATATCAAACCTTAGAGACATGATGTATGTCCTCATTATTTTACTCCAAAAATCATAATTAGACCCATTGAATAATGGTGTTTTTTTTGTAGAGAAACCCTACATATGTTGACTTGCCATATTATACCTTAGATCACCTTCAAGTGGTTAAAATTACAAATAAGGTGTGGATCTGATACCAATTATTAGAGGTAAAATCACTGGGGGTGAATCAGTGATACAAGATAATCCAAACTTCAATTCAAATTCTTTCAAACCCTTAATCAATAACCACAAGCATTCATAAAACATACAATTCATTCATAATAATGAACAAGAAAGATGGTACAAGCTCAAACACACAACACATGAATTATGTGGGAAATCATCATGGGGAATAAAACCCACTCTCAATCCTAAAAGCACATGGACTACTTGTCGTATAAAATTATCACAAACATGAGACCTTTTAGTGAAGCACCAACTTCACAAGGAGCACCCACCCCTAAGCATGAACATTTACCAGCTTGTTTTAGTTGTTGAGCACCCACACATGACCTATGAAATAAACAACTCTAAAAGTTGTATTTCTTTTAAATATGATGGAGAAATAATGTATAACATCTCTCTTTCAACCCTTAACACACTCTCAATCTTGCACACACAAGTAATGCATCTAAAACACCCTTTTGAATCACTTAGACCTCTTCACTCACCTCAATCTTTAGTTATATAAGTACACTAATATGACACTAGAATTATGACCTACAAGTCATACACACAATATTTAATCTTCTCTATGATTTAATCCATCTTCTAGGCACACTTATTCTCTTTTCATTAGCCACACTTCATCTCTGAAAACCATCACCTTTGATTTCACTCTTTATAGAGTCTTCATGAATATCATCTTCTTAGTCAAAAATAAGAATTTCCTTAACCCTTAAGGATTTTATAACACTATTAAATATCTCAATACCACCCTTATAAGTCAGCCATAACATCTATGGATCATCCTTAAGTGGCTACACCTTTCAAATAGGCCTAAGTAGCCCTTATAGTTCTCATGGAGAGCTATTCACCTATTTAGCACTTCAATGAGAAAATTAGGAACAAAAGAACACTTAAAAAAGCATAATTATATTGCACATGACTCCTAAGACACATTCAATTGATTACATCCATCACTATACTCCTCTACATATGCATAATCTACTCAAACATTAGTCTTGTACAAAAGAGCACCATGAACAAATAAATAGTCAGCTTATAGGCATTTTTTATACTAAATATGGATTGGTAAAACCTAAAAAATTCCACATATATGATCTTCATGGAGTCTAAACCATTATACAATAGTTAATTCACTTTGAAACATTCAAACACCATCAAGACAAATACAAACATCCTTCTTAGGTCACTTGCAAAAGATGGTCAAATATACATTCAAATTTGAAGCTCAATAACTAAAAATGTTTGAATATTCAAAACTTATAACCAATTTTTATGGATATCCATTGAGTTATTTTACAAATTTACTTTTTATACCACCTTTAAATTCATCTTCCATCAAAAGATATAGCTCAAACAATATAGATTGGTTTTCCTTTGTTAATTTAAATATTCAAATTCCAATGGTCTTTGTGTAATGCAAAAACTTTAGACATGTATATTCATCTCATGCCCCATATAAAATTTATAAAATATGATCCATTGATCTCCTTGTGAGTCTCCTATCCTTGAATTTCAATTCTGGCCATTGATCATTGATTTGAGCTTCTAAGATTATAACACTTGGCAGCCCCACATGCCTTCTATGTACCCTACTATTTAATGCTTATACAACACTTGGAATCCCATTGTACCTCATATAATTATTTACTTATTTAATTTATTTTAACCATTGATGTGCTACTAAATCACCATGTTTGTGACATATGTCACCATCACATTCAATCTCATAAACCTTTAACTTATTGACCTTGTGCTCATTGTTAGATATTCATATACACAATTGAATGCTCACCATTATATCTTTGATCTAATCAAGTGATATTTCAACACTTGGAATCCCTATAAAATGGTCACTTGAAATTACAAAATTGACTAAATATGGAAACTATTAAAATCTACTTAGGAGGATAACTTTGCACCTTGATATCATTTGCTACACACCACCTCATGACCTAAAACTTGAACCATAAGATATTGGTAAAAAATAATTAGACCCATGTGAACAACTCATTTTGAATCTACCATACATGAAAATTATAACATAATCAATATTCTCACTTTCCCTAATTTTCCAAGATGGTTAGGAGAACCTAGACCTTCACAAGACTATTTTGATGAATTCCTTTCACTTCCACAAGATCACAAAACCCTCTTAGTACCTCATATAACCTTTGAAATAGGAACATAACATAAAAAATATTCTCTATCATCCCAAGGACCTTAAAACATGATATGTACTCTCAAATCCACTTGGAACCTATCACTTTGTCATTAATGCATTATGTACTAAGATCACCTTAACATCAATGAAAATCAATGTATCTTCAAGAACATGCTCAACACCATTAATGTTCTTCAAGTTTTTCATGATCTAAATAGAATAATGGATAAATACCTCCCATGATTCACACCAAGTGTGGGGCATAATGCCAAAGAACATGTGACCTCATATAAATCTACTCTCAAGATTTTAAATTTAAAACATGATGATGTTTCCTATAGGTTGTTCCCATTCACTTTGATGGACATGATCTATGATTCATTCCTAAACCTCCCTAAAAACTCTAACACATGTTGGGACCAGTATAGTAACACATTCTTATCCTATTTTAGGTAATTAGATGACTCAAGTGTGTTATACCAATAGTTTTACTACATTAAGAGAGAACCAAACAAACCCATTATAAATTTCAATGATAGGTTATAAAATATGTATAGTCAAGTCATTATGTTGTATAGGATGGATTCCCAATAATATCTCAAAATGCACAAGAATCCATTATACCCATGGACTACTATTTTCCTATGTAGAAACCTATTGGTGGTAGGCTTACCCCTGGCCTATGCTAAGGCCATCAAAGTAGATAGATAGTTGAACCCTTAAGGCAAGATGGTACCTACCATCTTGAATATGTTATCAAATATACCTACCCTAAATATTTTATTTATGATCATCTATAATGTACCTATGCTATAGCCTACACTTGTGACAAACTAGATTCCCTTGAGTAATGCTACTTTTAACTAGAACTTGGGCTTCCTTAACCCAAGTAGTAATGAAGTAGTGCCACTTTTTCACTATCAAGTGTTGGTCCATGCCATGAAAAATTCAAAATATACCCTAAGAATCCACTAAGAACAAGTTGGTGCTATACAATGCATAGTGAGAAAGCTTATTAATGACTTCTTAGGCCTCTAAAAACAAGTTGGTAAGGCTAGTGATGATAATTAAATATTAAATTTCACCTACTAGAAATACAATCATCCCCATAAACACTTTAATAACCAACTAGATCCCTTACCTAATAAATTACCTGAGATAAATATTTGTGATTTGACCTTGCCAAATTAGTTTCATGTGCACAACACAACCCAATATGGGGATCTTGATTCTATCAAGTTCTACAACACATTCAAAATCAATTAAAGAGAAATGGAAGAATATGAGGTGGTTCCAAACCATCCCAATGTAAATAATCATGATCAGGACCTTATCACTTTAAGACCCTTGAGCATTTATATGATATTATAACCTTAGATTTACATAGCCAAGAGGATAATGAGATAAAATAGGCCACCAATGAGGTTCATGCTTTATATTAGTTCCAATAGAGTAACTACACTTTTAGGAATTGTACATAGTAATAGCCCCTTACCATGTCCGCTCCTAATAATGGAGTAACCCCTCTTGATCCTAGGGAAATAAATTATCCTTCATCCCCAAAATCTAATATCCCTAATATCCCCAAAGAACCCCAACCCACTCCTTGAAATTTAGAGTATAATATAGTTAAAGACATGGACAAGATTTAGGTAAACATTACACTACATGAGCTTGCCAAAATAATTGAGCAAAGAGATATCTTCTTGAAGTCCATGATAGACAAAAAACTCAACCCAAACTTAAAATTACACACACTAACATGTTAATACATAATAACAAAGTTAAGGTCCCTTCATTTCTTCTTATAGTCTAGTTGTTTAGCTAGAACATTCATAATTGTCTAGTTGACTTGGGAGCCTCTATAAATATCATTCTTACCAAAATTTACTAAATATTGGGGTTAACACCCATTAAGTTAGATAATATATTAGTTCAACTAGACAAGTCTAAGGTTAAGGCAATGGGCAAGATATTAAATGTGTATATGTAATTGGAATCTAAACTAAGGGTGCAACTATTTATATACATTAAAGTGATAGAGATCCCATAAGCTTACAAGATGTTGCTCAATAGAGATTGGTCCAATACCCTTAATGGGTACATGGCTATAGACATCTTCCATATGTGGCTATTGTGGAGAGGTGTGTTAAATCAAATAAATGTAGACATTGAAACTAGGGTGAAACACATGATCATAAAATACAATGCATTCAACAAAAAGGTAAACTAATATCCTCTAACATAGGCATTTACACTCTATCTACAAAAAGTGTTGAGGGCCAAACCCATGATAACCTTGTGATTTTAGGTTTATGGTCCTTATACTTTAATGGAAACCTTTCAAAGCAAGATTTTGGATAAATAGTTTTACTTATTGATCCACAAGGGAGGTGACACCTAACTACCTATAAGATATAGTTCCCCTATACCAATAACCTTACATAATATGATTCCTTGATCTTAGGACTGTAGTTTACCTTGAAACATAAATTTAAGGAACTAAAAGTGTTTGTGGATTCCAATTTAGTAAGCAAAAAGGTTAGGAAAAAGTTTCAATGTAAGTTGTCTTATTTGAGAAAGTAGAACCATTAGGCATTGGATTGGATAGAAATGTTCAGTGTTTTAAATGTCATCCCCATTTATAAACACTAAAAAACCATACACTATGAATCTAAATGTCGCATTAACCTTTAAACCACCCATTGGCCCTCTTTGGGTTAGATTATTTACCAATTCTCCCATTATTAAACTTAGACCATTTCCCAAGAATTTTAATAACTAATCATTGGTAGATTAGCCAATTTTGACTATGTCCTCTCAACAACCAACAACCATCCCTTGACCATTGACATTTGAGAAGACCAATAGTGGTTACTTGAACTCTTGCATGATCAAAGATGTCAACTACAACTCAAACACAACTCAATCATTGATTACCAATTATCTAATTTTAGTTTTTTATTTGTATGATCAATACATGTTAGATTATTTGATAAACTATTTGTTAAACTCTTCATTTTAACCTTCCTTTTCTCTATATTAAGAGATGGAGAGGAGGTTGAATGGTAGAGGTAGGTGTAAGAGATTTTGACTCTCAACCAAATCCAAAATCTTCCCAGTGAACCAGGAACCAAGCCAAAGACTTAGGGTGCTTATGCAACTCAATATCTTGAGCCAAGATACCATTACTCTACTAAAATTTCTCTAGGATCCACAATAGTTTTCAGCCAACCTTAACATTCCTCAGGCCAAAAACACCTAAAATCTATCCATGTTTTTTTTATCAAGATTTAGTAATTAAATTTATTTATTTCAGTGCTTAGGCCATTCCCATTCTTTTCACTTCATTCCCTATGTTAGAGTTTTACGACTCTAGACACTTCATCTCCTACCCAAAACCACCCATAGTCTATTCCAATCACCCAAACACCCAAATCCCAAACTAGATACCTCTGATCATTATTTTATATCTCAAAACCAACATTTAACCCAAACGCCACTCGTAGATCCTCTCTACAACTCTCCCTAATAGATTTATTTTCCCAAACCAAATTCTATAATAACCACCAATAATTTTACCTAACCACCAATGATCTTACCATACCATCGATAGTTAATAACCACTGATAGTCACCTAACCATTGATGGTCACTATGTGTCATTTTATAACAACAAGCTAATTTAACCCATATACTCATATCTAAATCCTAGTTCATGATTTTTTAATTTATCACAAGGCTTTAACTTATTTTTTGAATCAAGTTTGAGTAATTTAGCATTAGTATTCAATCATTTATTTATATTTTTAGTCAAAATCACTTATCTCTCTTTTATCATTTCTTGTATTTAATTTCAATACCTTTTTTAATTTCATGCAAGCATCTATTTTTAGTTTACTATAACTTAAGTGTTTTAATATTGTGGATTGATAGCCTCTATGGAAGCTTGTGATTCTTGGATCTATCTCACACTAGGCATTCCACCATACTATCTCACTAATCCACCATTTTTTAGATTGGTTTCTTATCTGCAGGTCATCTTCCCCAAACAAAGAAGAGTATCGACAATCATCTAAATTATGGAGCACAAACCAAATCTAGGTTATACTAACTTCACCCTTATTTTAAGCTTTACATCTTTCTTAAACAAGAAAAAAAGGTAAAATTTTAGTGAAACATTCTGGTACACCTGATTGGACCCTTGATATTTTTATTGGGTTCATAGTTATAGGACATTTATTTACATTAGATTAAATTCATCCATTGTATTTTTTAAAAAAATTAAAATTTACTTATTTCCTTTCTTCCTTTCTAAAATGGAAGTTCTAGTTTCTTTTGCTTTCTTTAAAAAAAGTAAAAATTGTCATTCTTGCTTTCATTTCTAAAAATCAAAACTACTCATTCTAGGCCTAGGATTTGCATTATCATATCAAATATAGATTAATATTAGTTATTTTGTATTCATTTGAAAAGATACAAAAAATTCTTTTGGATTAAAATTAACTTTACATCCATTATTTTCTTATATTTATTAGCTCACATAGCTTAATTTAATCAAGTAAATTAATCATAGTCTCAATTCTTATCACACACATAATACCAAACCACACATTCAATAAAACATCAAAACATTAACATAAGGCCCGATTGGGTTTTCATCACCTAGAGGTCACCTTTCCTCAACTATCCTACTTGGATTTCACCACCAAGGGGAGAACCAACTTAGTACGTTGGTTGAGTATAATATCTAGTAACTCAGTATATTTTGGCTAAGCACCCAACACCCTTATCACTGTGGTGTGTGAGGTGAGGGGGTAGGCCCTAATATCAATCCATGTACTAAGTTATAGTACAAATCTTGAGAGCCTTTAAATCCCTGAAACCATCCTTAGACATCTTCTTCTAGTACCCACTCTACAAGCCCAAGTTTGTCTTCATAAACTCTTTAAAATTGAGGCATAAGACTAAAGAGAGATAAAAGGTATTTTAGGATTTAAATTTACTTTAGTGTATGTCTATTTTCTTTGATATATATTTATTTTTATTGCTTCTCTTTTGAGATTATGAGATAACTTTTATCATTTATTTCCTCCTCCTTTGCATGGTGTTGACAAGATAACAACTAAGAAACCAAGCAAATCCACCTCCCAACCACCCATCATCCTCTTCTTCTTCATCCATGGAGTATGTCTCACATATAGAAGGTTATACCCATCTTTTTGGAAGTCATAGTATCCCTCAGATGGTTACATAAGGTGATACAAATTTCACCACCTTTCTAGATAACAATCCCATAGACCTTCAACATTACCTCAATATTATGTCTTACCATACCCCTGCTTTCATTCCACCCATTGAGCCACCCTATGGCAAGCCACCCCATATTATGGGTATCACCTCTATTATTTCCACCCAGCCTTTAGTCACCCAAGCATCTTCTTCTACCAAAAATCCCTCTAATACCACCATCCAAAACCAACCCATCCAACCAACCAACACCCAAACACCTTCCATCCCAATGAATAGTTCTCCTAGTATAAGAACAACCTAGCCTTTGTTCACTTATACTCCAATTACCATTGGAGTACCCTCTACTAGTGTTTCCACCCTTCCTATTGTTATCTCTAACCCACCAACTTCCACTCCATTCCAAATCTTGGTAATTTCCATACCTTTTACCCTTCCACCCATTATTACCAATGTTACCACCTATCCTCAACCTATCAATCCAAAAATACCTCTAACCCATCCCATGTCAATTCTTCAAAAATTTCCCATTGCACCCAACCCAAGCTATATTCCTAACTCACAAGGGTATATGGATATACCTTCTACCCAACCTCATATATCCACTTACACATACATGGCATCTTCCTAACCATCCATGTCCACATACCAATATGTGGCATCCTCTCAACCTTACACTAACTATATATATATATATGTTTCACATACCCAACCCTAAAAAGAACATATTGTAAAACTATGGGAGTGCACAACCACAAACTAATCTAGTTAAGATGTTAATGGACAATATGACCAATTTAGAGTCATCTATTTCTGCTGCCCATAAATTCTTATCATACAGTCAAATTTAAAATGAACCAATTCATCCATTTATCCCAATCCAACCTTATCCTCAATGAGAACTAAAATTTTTAAAATTTTAGAGAAAGGAAGATCATCAACATCTTAGAGAATTTAGGCACTCTTGTTATTTGATTGCTTATGATGATGCTCTCATTATTTACACCTTTCCCATGTCCCTATTCGGTTTGGCATTAGATTGGTATAGTGCTATTACCAAGAACTCCCTCTTTTGTTTTGCCCAATTAGCTCAAACCTTCTTAGATCATTTTTCCATAAATATATCTAAGAAAGTTTCCATCACCGATCTCTACTCCATTCAAAAATTTGAGGATGAGTCAACTATTGATTTTGTTGCCCATTGAAGAGGTTTGATAAACTAACTATATTTCTCTTTGCCCCAACCTAAATTGATTGAGATTTTCTCTTGGTCTTATGCCAAACATATTTCCTCCACTTTATAGGTTCAGACTTTCAAGATCTTTGATGAATATTTCACCATGGCATGGAAATTAGAGATTAGAGCCATTGATGAGGGGAAGCTAAAATTGAGAAACAAGAACTCTAGTTTCAAGTCAAATGAAACTTCCTCCTCCAAAACCACTAGCCACTCTAACACCAACACCAAAACCAAGGGAACCATGAATACAGTTGTCCTTAAAACCACCCCTCCTCTAGTTGTTAGCCAACCCAACTCTTTTAATTCTTCTAACTAGAATACCTAAAAGCAAAACCATAATAGCCAAAATCAATATACTCTGATAAGGGAGTCATATGCTTTAGTATTGGAAAATTTGTTGAAATCAAATATCATAAAACATCCTCCAATTAAACCCCCACAATAATTTGATTCCTCTCATCTTATACCCGACTGGTATAAAGAGAACAAATTGTGTGGTTAACCCCTTGTCAATCAATCCTTGGACAATGTTTTTGAAAGTATTGCATCTACTAACATCATGCTGAATGCACTACCAAATAAATCACTTGATATTTTTAGGTACCCATTCCCCAACCATGTCCCTTCCATGAATAATGAAAATAATAAACTGAAATCCTATCATAACCATGAGGTCCATAATGTTAATATGGTCCTTAGTGAGCTCATTGTTGAGGAAACCATTGACAAAACCACTTATTATTACCCTCCACTTATTTAAGTAGTAGAGTCACCTTCTATCTCTTTGGAAACCAAAACAAAGGAAGCAACTATTCCCCTTTTTCCACTTATTGAGGTAGTGGAGCTACCAACCTCTCCTTTGGAAGACATACCAAAGGAGGCAACCATTACTACCATACCTTTCTCCTCCATCATAGAGCAATCCACTCTTCCTTTGTAAATCATTCCTAAGGGAGAGGTCACCTTATCTACCCCTCATATGGAAGAATCACCTTCCAAAACCTTGGAACCTTTGATTGAGGAAAAGGACAAGGTAACTGCTCCCCTCTCTCAACCTATAAGCTGATCCTTTGAATTCCATACCAAAGGAACCAAACCCATCTATAAGACTTTCTATAGATTGGTTCAAACCTTAGAGTTCCTATCCCAACCATATTTTGGTATCATCTTAGGCTCTCCTATCCAACCAAGTAAGATCCCTTGACCATACCATTGTCAACCCAACCTTCTACTTCCACTAGTGAACCCACAATCATCTCAACCAAAACATTGAAAATATATAACTCCTAAACTGTAGGCAAACCTTCCAACCCAACTCCACCTAAATTAATCCAAGCACCTTCTACCATCCCAACAAAGCCCATCAAAAACCTAGGAATGCTTCCCATTTAGAACTTTACTCACCCTCCATTAAAATTGGATTTAATAAAATCTAGCTCATCAAAGGAACCCTGAGTTAAGCCAACCAAGAAAGTGGAGACACCTAGGATCCTAAAAACCAAAACCTTGCCACCTATTTCTACCTTGACTTCCATTTTAAGACTGCGTCCTTCTTCCATCCTAGGACTTAATCCTTATTTTAATGAAATAAGTCTCTAAAAGATAACCCAAACCCAACCTCAACTTTTAGCTATATCTCTACCTATTCTTTCCACACCTTCTACCTCCAAACCATCGACTACCAAGCCTTTGACTTTTAACCCTTCTATTTCCAAACAATTCACTACCAAGTCTTCTACTTATAAACCTTCCACCTCTAAACCATTAACCCCTAAGAAATCTCCTCCAAAACCACCTACCAAGAATATTCCACCACCCAAAACTCCCATTGTGAAGCCTACTCCTAAGAAGGTTTACACCCCAAAAGTCAAAGCCAAAACCCAAACACCCTTGCCATATTTTCTTGAGTCTTACTCAACCATTTACAAGCTTATTTCTTGACTTTGTTTCCTATCAAACCATTTGACCCTCATTGTCTTAAGCCATCCTAGTTTAATGATAATCTGATTTATTCATACCATAGAATGTCAAGACATGATATAGATAATTGCAAAGCTCTCCAAATCATAGTCCACCAACTATGTGATGAGGATGAATTATTATCAAAAGAGCCTCTCATGAGCTCACCACCAATCTGAAAACCAAAAGTAACCATCCCAAACTTACCTACCCCCACACTCTCATTTAAGATTGAGGAGGAACTAAAGTAGAATGTTATCCCAACTCATCTTGAAATCCATATTATCCATTTAGTCACATGATCACAAGCCCAAAAAAATGATAAAGGGAAGGTAAAGGTGCCCCTTTTATGGACATACCCTTCCTCCACTACCCAATCATCCAACTAAACCCAAACACCTTCACCTACACCCAAACCCAAGGTGTCTATTTTGGGTGCCTCCTAATCCAACCCTTCCAAGTCAATCTAAAGAGTAGTTTTAAAGAAACTTCACTAAAAACTAGTGAAGATGAGTTTATATGAACTTATAAATACCTCTCTCCATCACCACCAGGTGATGATAGAGGATTTGTAGTCCATAGAGGTTCAACTATAAGATCTACAACCTCTAGCATCCTTCATTTGATCCCTTCAACTTTCAATCCTTATTAGCTTTAAGGATTAAAAAATACCCTCCATTCATCCCCATAATCTAGATCCTCCCCTCTTCATTACCACATACATCAACCAAACCCACATCAAAAGGGTTATGATTGATGGAAAAAATAACATCAACATTATCTCCTCTCATGCATATGACCAGCTAAAATTATTGGAGAACATTATGTTGAAAACCATATCGATGTTGTATTCCTTTAATGAAACTATGGAAACAACTCTAGGAGCTATCATCCTCCACATTCATTTAGGACCTCACATGCTTCTTGAGATCTTTTATGTATTATAAATTGAGTTCTAGTACAATGTTATGTTTGGATTCCCTTAGATCCATTCCATGAATTATGTGCCATCTACCCTACATTAGTGTGTCAAGTTTGAGTAGAAGGGTCAATTAGTTACCATACAAGCTGACCCAAGTCCTTTTACATCATGCAACATGACATATAAGTCAAACAATTTTCTCTTTCTTCCATCAACCAAACCTTCACTAACCAAAGATGACTCCACCTCTTCCATCAACCAAGCTTTGAATAGCTCATCCATCCCTTCTAACCAAATCCCCATGAAAGACCCATTTAAATCAACATTCTAACATATCTCACTTTGGGAGTATCTCCTCTTGACCTTGGACGCCTTCCCTACTCCTTAAGAGTACAAGAACCTTGACTAAAATCTTGGTTATGATTCTAATATTAGAACCATTATTCCTTTTGGGCCTCCTAATATCTAGACTAATCTTATCTATGGGGGACTTGATCAAATACTTTCTACCTCCTCTATCTCCTCTTCTCCTTGACCATTCACCTCTAATTTCTCCTATTTAGATAAATCAAAGTTTGCCAAGACATACATCCATAGGAGAAATTTTAAGGGATTCAATTTATGGAATTATGAATATGGAACACATGAGTTATTTCTATGTAAGACCCAAAATCCTCATGAGAGATTTGGTATTAGATTCATTCCACTTGAAGAGCCAACCAATCTGCCTCCCATTACCATCATTGATGAGGAAGTTCTATCCTTACCAATCCCTTCAAAATCAAAATTTGAGGATCTCTAAATCATTACTCCTAATTTTTTTTTATCAACATGATTAAATTGGGACCCTTGACTTATCAAAAGGATGGGGAGACCGTAACAAATCCTTTGACTCATCTTGAGATAGTAGAAGATGACTCTCTTATCATTAATACCATTCAGTGTTAGGATGATGATTCCCTTCTGACCTACCTTGGTGTATAATATTCCTCTATAAATAAATCTTTCCCTCCTGATAATTAAACCATGTTGAATGAATCCACCATGTATGTCAACTTGGGTATTTAGGATAATCCACACATTGTCAAAATTATCCAATCACTAGATTCCTCAGAGCTTTAAGATTTCCCCTCTTTTCTATAAGACTATAACAGAACATTTTTTTGGTCTTATAGAAACATGCCATAAATAAACCCTTCCATTACTACCCATTATATCATTACTATCCATGATGCCAAGCCTTTCAATCAGAAGCTTTGTCAGATGCACCCTTAAAGAACTTCAATGCCTCCTATTCATAAATTTCATCCAACCCATTGATTAGCCCTAATGGGTCTGTAATGTCATCCCTATCACTAAAATAATAGGGGGACTTTCAATTTGTGTGGATTTCCATAATCTTAACCTTGCATTGACTAACTCATTGATCTTACAGCCAACCATGAGATGCTATCTCTTATGGATGGGTTCTCAAGTTATAATCAGATCTTGATTGCCCCTGAAGATCAACATAAAACTACCTTTATTACCCCTTGGGGGACTTTCTACTATAGGGTTATGCCTTTTGGTCTAAATAACACTGGTGAAACTTACCATCATGCTATGACCTAAATATTCCAAGACCTTATTCACAAAATTGTAGAGGATTATGTAGATGACCTTATTAAGAGATCTAAATGTCATAATGATCATTTAGTAGTTTTCAAGGTTATTTTCAAATGCCTCATCCATTACCATGTTCACCTTAACCTCAAGAAATGCATTTTTGGAGTTTTCTTCAAAAATATTCTAGGCTTTATCATCTTTCTTCAAGGAATCAAAGTTGATCCTGCCATATTCAAAGTGATATTTGACATGCATCCTCTAACGAACCTCAAACAACTCTGTAGTTTGTAGGGGAAGATCCAATCCATTCATCACTTCATTTCTCAGCTATCTGACAAATGTTAACCTTTCCATCACCTTCTTAAGAAAGATATATATTTTAAGTGGAATAAATAATGTCAAAAGGACTTTGAATCACTTAAACAATACCTTATTTCCCCACCCATTCTCATTCCTTTAAAAGAGGATCAACCCTTCTACCTATACATTTCCACCATTAACCACTCTTTAGAAGCAATGCTTGCACATTGAGATGAGAACCATAAAGAGAAAGATATTTACTATATAAGTCAAATGCTTATAGAGTATGAAACTTGATACACCCATACTGAAAAACTTTACCTCACCTTAGTCTTTGTGGCTTCTAAACTCTGCCACTACCTTCTCAACCATAAGACCTATATCATAACCAACACTGACCCAATCAAGTATATGCATTCCAAGCCATACCAAAGCTAGTGTATGGATAAATAGATCATGCTTTTAGCTATGATTGATCTTGATTTCCTCAAATAAAAGTCAATTAAAGGGTAATTCATCATCAGCCAATTGGCTGAAGGAACTTTAGTGAATAACCAACCTTATCCTCTTGAGTTTCTCGATGAGTCCATCATGACTCTTTCTAAAGAGGACATAACCTATAAAATTACCATGTTCATCGATGGATCAAAGTGTCAATGTGGTGGGGGTTCTATTATAATTCTTATCCCCCTTGATGGTGAACCCCTTCCTTTATCTTTCAAGCTTGATTTTACTTGCACTGATGACATGGCTGAGTATAAAGCCCTAATGATAGGTCTCCAAATTGATTTAGCCTTAGGAGTCAAGATGATCAGTATTTTTGGTGAGTCCCAACTCATGGTCAATAAAATCAATGGATTTTATTAATGTAAAAATGATGTCTTACAATAGTATAAATATCTAGTTAATGTACTCTTAGCATCATTTAAACATTACCTTATCCAAGCCACTTCATAATCTATGAACAAGTTCATCGATATAATGGCTTCCCATGCTTCCTATATCCCATTTGAACCTTCTGATTCTAGAATTTTTGTCACTATCCATTAGATTACCAAGCATTATTATAACAAATTAGACCTTCCTTCCATTTCTAGTGTGGAAGAAGCCCCATCTGATAATTAGTATAAGTAGCTCTTCCACTATCTCAACCTAGGCATTGTTCCCTCTAATATTTTTAGGAATGATCAAAGATCATTTATTTAGAGTACCTCTAATTATACCATATTAGGGGGAATTATTTAAAATCATGGCTTTGATGGTCTCCTTTTTTGTTTCCTACATAGTCCTGAAATTTCTCATGCTATCAAAGAAATGCATGACAAGATTTTTGGGGGATACTTTATATGCAATCAAAAATACATCATGTTTATAAATCAATCCTGGCTTAGAGAAGATAGAGCATACCTACACTTCTAACTGGTAATATAGTTTTAAAATGGGATCATGACCAATATGGGGATCTTCTAGACCTGATTAGGGGATCACTTATCACAATACACCATGTAAGGTAGGGTTCCAAAGCTTACAATCTAACACAATCATGAAACAAACCTAAAAGAGTCCTAGGTTTAATATTTCACCTATGCTAATAAACAAAAAATCTAATCTAATCTATTGCACACCAAATACTGTGTCACAAAGTGGGGGTTAGAAATAAAATAAATAAATAAACTAAACTTGCATAGAAAACATATACTCACATCAATGTATATAGAATTTTAATACATGGGAAGAGAAACACAAATACATTATCTATCTTCTCTTAAAAAGGATAAATAAAGTTTGGAATACTTACCTTTGAAAACAAACCCATTGAACCTCAATCTCTCCATTGGCCAAGGTGCTTCATAAGAGATTATTGTGGTATGTAAGGATAATAAAGACAAATCAGCTCTAGGTTACATAGCTTATATATGCATCCAAAAGAATTTTCCACGAGATAAGATCCATATCTATAAATAAATTATGGAACCCTAATATTTATTCCTCAAGTAGAATGGTCAATACTTAGATGTTCATTTTCACTTATTTTTCTTTGCTTCTCTTCTTACAAATGGTTGGAAATGAGCTTGTATATATAGGTGGATCTTTCCCTAGATCCTCCCCAAAATGTTAGCTGTTTAGGGTCGAACATGGTCGACCTTGTATGTTTTTAGGGATAATTCACTAGGTCTAAAATAGGTCAACCAAAAGGCTAGCAAACCCCAAATTTGAAAAATACCCCTAAACTATACAGGGTTGACCATGGTTGACCTAGTATAGATGATAGTCCAAAAGGGAATTAAAAAATGAAAAAGAGGATGGAAAGAGGAAAATGACTGGAATGGGTAAGGATAAGAAGAATAAGCTTAGGGTTAATCATTTTTAGGATATGCATGTGTATATGGTAAGTAGAAAAAAGGACAACAATCTTACGAAACACTGATGATCTACCTACCCTTTTCCTAGTGCACCCTTTAAGGCACGCACTAAGAGAGATTGAGACTCAACAAGTTCTTACAAGATACAAAGTGTCAGTAATCAATAATTTTTTTAAAATATTATGTGTATACATATGCCTCACTCGAAGCTCATCACGTGTCACATGAGTATAACATGGGATGGTGCTTTAAGAAATAGAACATGATAGCACACAATGCTGATGCTAAGTAAAGTGAAGTATCAAATAAGATAAAGGAAAGGACAAAATTGAAAAACACATACCTTTACTTACCTTAGTGTTGTAATTAAATAAGTAGACTGCAAGTGAAAGTGAAGGCATCCAATGTGAAGAACATTAGGTGAACCTATAGGAGTTAGTGCAAAAAATAGCCAAAAATAAAAAAAATTAGAAAATAGGCATATGATAGTGGAAAATAATTTATACATCATCAAGAATCCAATGCTTTTTATGGTTTTGAAAATGGATGAGTAAAAACAAAGATATAGATAAAAGAAGGAATTTGTAGGACAATAATTGAAGAATTTAAATTTTGAAAAGTGTTTTTAAATAAGGGAAAAGACAATTCATTTGTTACTTTTACTTGTGAAAGAGAGAAAAAATATCTCTAGAGACCAAACAAGCTAGGATGGCAAGGAAATGATAGGCTAGACAGGGAGAGGCTCCAGAGGTAGTAATGGGTGCACTACATATATGAAACTATGAATCTCAAACCAGTTTTTGAAATTTGTATTTAATTAAGTGTATTTTTAGTAATTTTGAATTTTAAGCATTTATAGATATTAGAATGAGACAAAATTACATTCTATGGGTAGAAAATATCAAGATGAGAAATGGGTTTAGAGGAATTAGGAAGAAAGTGTTAGGGTGTGGAGCTAAAAACTTCACCAAGGAGCATTCATTATCAGGTTCGGATCTACATAGACACCGGCATCGGTCAGGAGCGACTGACGTCGGTCACAGGTAGTTGCAGAGACGCTGACATCGGCAAAGGATCGGCAGACGACGGTCACAGGCGAGCAGGCAGGAACTGACGTCGGTTACCTGCGTGTCCAGAAAGCGATTTTCGAGGATAGAAGCGAGTGTTTGCATGATGAGTTTGAGTTGTAGACTCAAGCTTGCGTCTCTATTATTAGCATTACTATTTTTAGAGCCCTTGTTTAAGTGGTTTAACTATTTGTTGGAAGTACATGCTCAAGTCTCCTAATTCTATATGAAGAATTAGATCTTCCTAGCTTAGTAGTTGAATTGTAGAGGAATTCATTGTGTGTGAAGAACAGTACAGAATTGAATCAATCCAGGTCTGTTGGAATTGGTTGTTCTTGAGAGAGGTAGCTCTTGAGGAATAGAAATCTAGTGAGAGATCTATACATCTAGGAGAGGTGTGGAAGAACGAAGGTTCTTCAATTGTATTCCTATTGTAAAGAGTTTATTAATACAAGTTTTCAGGGTGTTTTCTTATATCTCTTGTTCTTGCCATTTATCATTCTAGTTACTTGTCTATCTGATTTAATTCCGTGTTTATTGCTGTCACAATTGTAATCTATTATTGGTTTGATCCCCTAACAAGTGGTATCAGAGCCTTGGTTACAGGTTCAGAGCTTGATAATTGGTATCAGAGCTTAGGTTCACTAACAGGTGGTTCAGATCTGTGTAGTGTGTATTGATTACAGGTTCTCACAGAGGTTTCTGCAGGGATTTCTATTTGAGTGGGAGAAGCAATGGCAGATGAAAGTAAGCTTAGAATGGAAAAGTTCAATGGCAAAAATTACCAACACTGGAGAATGCAGATAGAGGACTATCTGTATCAGAAAGATCTCTACTTACCATTAGGTGGGGTTGCAAAGAAGCCCAAAGACATGGAGGATGAAGAATGGGAAATTCTTGATAGAAAGGCTCTAGGTTCTATAAGACTGAGTCTAGCATCCACTATGATATCCAATTTATCAAAGGCAAAGTCTACGGTAGAGTTGATGACTACGTTAGCAAATTTGTATGAAAAACCCTCAGCTTCCAATAAGGTATATCTTATGAAGCAGTTATTTAATTTGCATATGAATGAAGGTGGATCTGTTTCTACTCATCTGAATGATTTCAATGGTATTGTGAATCAATTAAGTTCAGTGAATATAGTGTTTGATGATGAGATAAAAGCTCTTTTGATATTATGTTCTTTGCCTGAAAGCTGGCATGGCTTAGTAATGGCAGTAAGTAATACTGCATCTGCATCAAATATTTTGAAAGTAGAGGATGTTGTTAGTGTTATCTTGAATGAGGAAATATGCAGGAAAAGCACAGAAGAGGCATCCGGGAATGCTTTAAGTTTTGAGAGCAGGGGAAGGCAGAAAGAGAAGAGCAAGAAAGGCAGATCAAGATCCAAATCAAAGGGGAAAGGCAAATCTAAATCCAAAAATGGCGGAAGGCCACAATGCTGGAATTGTGGAAAGATGGGGCACATAAGCAGAGATTGTTGGTCAAAGCCCAAGGAGGACAACCAGCACAAAGGAAAGGAAGAAGCCAAGATTGCAGGTATTGCATAGGATGCTTTAATTTTCTCTCTGCATAATAATATAGAATCTTGGGTATTAGATTCTGGTGCATCTTTTCATGCTACTCCTAACAGGGAATATTTCAGTGACTATATCCATGGAGATTTTGGAATAGTGTATCTAGGGGATGATGAGCCCTGTAAAATAATTGGCAAAGGTAAAGTGTAGCTGAAGATGCAGAATAGCAACACATGGGTGTTGAGAGACGTGATGCATGTTCCTAGCTTGAAGAGAAATTTGATTTTTGCAGGAAAGTTAGGGGATGAGGGTTGTACTATAAATCTCACAGTAGAATCTTGGAAAGTGACCAAGGGTGCACTTGTTATGGCCAGAGGTAAGAGAGAAGGTACTCTCTATTTGTGTAATTGTGTTACTAACAAATCTCCTTCTGTGTTATCTACTTCAGATGTGGATGCTAAATTGTGGCACTCAAGGCTTGGCCACATGAGTGAGAAGGGGATGTCAATTCTTAAGTCTAAAGGTATGCTTTTAGATTTAAAAGGCATAGATCTAGAGTTTTGTGAGCACTGTGTATTTGGAAAATAGAAAAGGGTTAGTTTTCTCAAAACTGGGTCTACTAAGAAGAGGCACAAGTTGGAGCTTGTTCACACAGATGTGTGGGGACCGGCTCAGGTTGCTTCCATTGGAGGATCACAGTACTATGTATCTTTCATAGATGATGCCACAAGGAAGGTATGGATCTATTGTATTAAAAAGAAATTTGATGTATTTGATACTTTTAAAGTTTGGAAAGCTATGGTTGAGAATGAAACAGGTAAAAGATTAAAGTGCCTAAGATCAGACAATGGTGGTGAGTTCTGCAGTCATAAGTTCAGAGATTATTGTTACATGCATGTAATTCGTAGGCAAAAGACGGTTCCAAGGACACCTCAGCAGAATGGTATTGCTGAAAGGATGAACAGGACAATAATGGAGCATGCAAGATGTATGAGATTGCATGCCGGTTTGCCCTTACAGTTTTGGGCACAAGCTGTTGACACTACAGTGTACTTGATTAACAGAGGACCCTCTACAGCTCTGGATGGTGGTATTCTAGAAGAGGCATGGACAGGTAAAAAGGTTGATCTCTCATATCTCAAAGTTTTTGGTTGTGAAGCCTTTGTGCACATAGATAAAGAAAATAGGAAGAAGCTTGATGCTAAGTCTATGAGATGCACGTTTATTGGCTATGGCTCAGATGATTTTGGTTACAGATTGTGGAATCTAGAAACTAACAAGGTAATCAGGAGCCATGATGTTGTTTTCAATGAAAGAGTGATGTATTGTGATCAGCTAAGGAAGTTGAATCAATCTGAGCAGAGCAATGGTGAATTGGATGAGGTAAAAGTCCAAGATGAGCTCGCGGGAAAAAGAAATAATCACTTACAGGAAAACATAGAGACCGACATCGGCAGGTTAGGAACCGGCGTCGGCAGGACAGAAACCGGCGTCGGCCATACAGAGACCGACGTCGGCCGTATAGGTATCGAGGTCGGTCAGGAAGAACCGACGTCGGCCAGTAACAGGTCTGGAGTCACCCGAGATCGGTCACTGTCAGAGAATTTGGGTGGACAGCGTGTTGTGGACGAGTCTCAGACACCCATCAAGAGGTCAGAAAGGGTGAGTAAGCCTCTGATTAGATATTCTCCTTCTTTATTTTATTTATTGCTAACTAATGGTGGAGAACCAGAGAGTTTTGAAGAAGCAATACAGGTGGAGTCGAAGAGTGAGTGGGAGCGTGGCATGGTTGAGGAGATGGAGTCCTTAAGAGAGAACCAAACATGGGATTTGGTTGAATTGCCAGCTGGTAAGAGAACACTTAAGAACAGATGGACCTACAGGTTGAAGGAAGGTGAGAATGGACAGATGCGATATAAGGCCAGATTAGTGGTAAAAGGATTTACACAAAAGTTAGGTATTGACTTTGGTGAGATTTTTTCTCCTATTGTTAAAATGACTTCAATAAGGGTTGTTTTGTCTTTGGTTGCTTTTGAGGATTTGCATCTTGAGCAGCTAGATGTTAAGACAACATTTCTTCATGGAGATTTGGATGAGGAAATATATATGGAATAGCCAGAAGGATTCGAGGTCAAGGGTAAGGAGAAGTTTGTGTGCAGGTTGAAGAAAAGCTTGTATGGCCTCAAGCAAGCTCCTAGGCAATGGTACTTAAAATTTGATAGGTTTATGACTGAGCATGGCTACAGTAGGTGTCAATCAGACCATTGTGTGTATTTCAAGAGATTTGATAATGGTAGATATATTATTCTATTGTTGTATGTAGATGACATGTTGGTTGCAGGATCACATATGCAGGATATCTCAGAGCTTAAGGTGAAGTTAGCTCAAACGTTTGCTATGAAGGATTTGGGAGCAGTGAAGAAAATCCTTGGTATGAGCATAAAGAGAGATAGGAAAAATCACAGGTTGATATTGTCTCAAGAAGATTATGTGGACAAGGTGTTGAAATGGTTCAATATGCAGGATGCTAAACCGATAAGCACACCTTTGGCTGGACATTTTAAGTTAAGTAAAGAACAATGTCCTAATTCATATGAAGAGGTAGAGTACATGAGTAAGGTTCCATATTCTTCTACAGTAGGGAGTTTGATGTATGTAATGGTGTGTACTAGACCGGATATTGCCCAAGGAATGGGAGTTGTAAGTAAGTATATGGCCAATCTAGGTAAGGAACATTGGAAAGCAGTTCAATGGATCCTTAGATATCTGAGAGGAACCAACAGTAGGCACTTATGCTTTGGAGGTTCAGATACTTCTCTACATGGTTATGTAGATTCAGATATGGCAAGTGATTTGGATGGCAGGAGGAGCACTACAGGTTATGTTTTTACTGTAGGTGGAACAGCGGTTAGTTGGATATCTAAGTTGCAGAAGGTTGTTGCCTTGTCAACTACAGAATCTGAGTATATTGCAGCCACAGAGGCTAGCAAGGAGATGATATGGATGACACAGTTCATGGATGAGCTTAGTAGGGAGCATGAGAGTTGCAGATTGTATAGTGACAGTCAGAGTGTAGTCCATTTGGCCAAGAATTCAGCCTTTCATTCAAGAACAAAGCACATACAGCTAAGGTACCATTTCATACGTTAGGTATTGGAAGATGGGGAGTTGAAGCTGGAGAAAATCCATACAGATAGGAATCTAGCTGATATGTTAACCAAGCCGGTTACAAAGGAGAAGTTGAACTTGCATTCAACTTCTATTGGTCTTCATGATTGAGTTGAAGATGGAGGAGCTAGAAGATGTTGCTATACAGGTATTGGTGCAGCTGTTTATCTCCAAGTGGGAGATTGTTAGGCTGTGGAGCTAAAAACTTCACCAAGGAGCATTCATTATTAGGTTTGGGTCTACACAGACACCAGCGTCGGTCAGGAGTGACCGACGTCGGTCACAGGCAGTTGTAGAGATGCGGACATCGGTAGAGGATCGGCTGACGACGGTCACAAGCGAGCAGGCAGGAACCGACGTCGATTACCTGCGTGTCCAGAAAGCAATTTTTGAGGACAGAAGCGAGTGTTTGCATGATGAGTTTGAGTTGTAGACTCAAGATTGCATCTCTATTATTAGCATTACTATTTTTAGAGCCCTTGTTTAAGTGGTTTAACTATTTGTTGGAAGTACATGCTCAAGTCTCCTAATTCTATATGAAGAATTAGATCTTCCTAGCTTAATAGTTGAATTGTAGAGGAATTCATTGTGTGTGAAGAACAGTACAAAATTGAATCAATCCAGGTCTATTGGAATTGGTTGTTCTTGAGAGAGGTAGCTCTTGAGGAATAGAGATCTAGTGAGAGATCTATACATCTAGGAGAGGTGTGGAAGAACGAAGGTTCTTCAATTGTATTCCTATTGTAAAGAGTTTATTAATACAAGTTTTCAGGGTGTTTTCTTGTATCTCTTGTTCTTGCCATTTATCATTCTAGTTACTTGTCTATCTAATTTAATTCCGCGTTTATTGCTGTCACAATTGTAATCTATTATTGGTTTGATCCCCCAACAGAAAGTAGAAAAATGCACTTTTTAAGGAAA
This sequence comes from Torreya grandis, assembly GCA_037957365.1. Lineage (NCBI taxonomy): Eukaryota > Viridiplantae > Streptophyta > Pinopsida > Cupressales > Taxaceae > Torreya > Torreya grandis. The sequence goes on along the minus strand of JARHVA010002171.1, from coordinate 2,625,580 downwards.
ATGTAAGTGGTCAATAGGCAAATTGAACTAGGTTGACCCAATTGAGCTAGTAGGCTAAAACTATGTAAAATCTATAGTGTTGACCTAGTAGTTATGGGTCGACCCTATACATTATGTAGGCTACCAACCTAATTTAGTTTGCCAACTAATTTGAAAGGTCTAGAATGATAATGCAACACCAAAAAGGGGAAATAAGAGGTTTGGCTAAGATTTTAAAGTCAAGTAGGGAAAAAATAGGGGAATTTTGACTAAGATCAATGTTATCCCTAATGAACCAAAAAAGAAGCCAAAGGAGGGATGGATGATAGAGAGACTACTCAGGTGTAGGTTGAGATTAATGCAAGCCATGATAGAGGGATTTGAGATAAGGATGCAACCTATAGAGGAAGTAATAGGAGGCCACATAGATGGGGATACTATGCTAGGTGGTCATGTAAATGGTGAGACCATAGTAGCTGAGACACAAATAAGTAATAAAATATGGTTAAATTATTTCTTTAAGTTTTTATTTGGAAGTAGAGATAGATAGATATTTTGAGATATAACAATGATCTAATATCCATCTAGTGATATTTTATAGGTGTGGCTAAGAATGTAGAGGAGAGATGGGGGTCCCCAATGAGGGGAACATTACATGATGTCTTAGATGAGACTCTGTATCTATATGACTTGATTACATTGGAGTATCCTAGAGTACCATTTGCCCTAATTCAAGAGAGTTGGTTTAGACTAGATAAAGAGGTAGAGAGATAAATATGAGCATAGAGAGAGGATGTAGCCACTAGTAAAGATGGGTATAGGTGAGATACATGCATGGTAGGCCCTAGATGAGGAGAGAGCTATGCATCTAGATATAGTGATACATATGATCAAGATCTAGACCTATCTAATGTAGTCATAGGTGCAAGTAGCTTACCTACAGGGATAGGTAGAGGGATTGAGATCTCAAATGACCTCTTTACAATATACAATTCAAAGAAGTCAGATGAAGGCCTCAGTAGGTAGTGTGGCTAGGCCATAGGATAAATAAGATGGAGCCTAACCATAGAGATAGAACATTGTATATGATTATATTTATTGTATCAAACTCATTATATATATGGATCATTTGGGCATATTGTTGTTGGTTATGCATGTTATCATTATGGTTTATTATTGTTGAGGCTATGGATGTTTTGGATATATTTATTTATATCACATGTATTTAGCTTTGTTGTATATGCTATAGGAAATATATGAGACGTGGTTTCTTTTCTAGCATTATGAAAAACACATGCATGGTTAAAAAAATAAGAAAAAGGGACTTGGAACAATATAATCAATCAAGAAAATGTACTACACACTATTTCAATCTGGAAAATGTGTAATAACAAGAAATGACTAAGTATAAAGAACCAATAAATGATAAATAATATGGTAAAAAGGGATTTGTTTTAAAAACAAAGTGAAGGATTTTTACACCAAATTAAAAAAAGGAAAATCATACTAATTTATGTTGGGAAGTATGACAACAATGTAATAAAATGGAAGGTATGTAAAAGGGCACAAATGGGATAAAAAAATCAATGAAATCAATCAATTATACTAAATCATGTTGGGAAGTATAAAAGAAAAACAAAATTGTTAAAAAATTGATCTTAAATTTATCACACTAATTCAAGCTGGAAAGTATGAAAAATCCAAGAAATGGTTGTATTCTTACATGCACTTGGAAAATAAGAAGATAAAAAGATGAAAGAGAAATGAAGTATAAAACATACTAAATCAAGCTGGGAAGCATGTCAATGATGTGTAACTTCATAATCAATTGAATTTTATCTCATATTTGACACATGTAATTTTAGATTGTGACTTGGGTATTGGAAAATTTTGTGAGGAATATCAGGTCTCATGGTCTTACACTAAAACTCACAAAAATAACACCACTGGGGTGGAATGAATAGGAAAAATTAGGTAATCAAGGATGTGGGTAATAGGAAGGGAAAAGGTTGTAATTTATGAGGATGGTTAGGTCCTATCCATGGTCTTATAATGTAACTCACAAATGAAATCCCAAGGGAATTGATTAGTAGACAAAACAATATTTCTAAAGAGGAAATATGAATGATATAGGGTATGAAAAAGGGAATGTAAAAATAAATACTTAGGTATCTTATGAGAAGACCTTAGGAGACAGGAGGCATACTAAGGACATGAGAAGATACTAAGTGATTAATGGTCATCTATGTATAAATTAAACTTGTTTGCTATAGACATAAAGCTTTGTAGGAAAATAGGCATGCTACTAAGATCAAATCATGAAGGTATATTAGTACAAGAAAAAATAAAATGGACCTACCTTCCCATGATGTGTTCTTTTTTCTTTAGGACTCATTACAGAGCCATTAGTTTAATGTTAATATTGGGTACTTAAGATTGGTTGAGGTTTTTTATTCTCCTCTTCTAATATATTGGCCTACCACACCAAAAGGACCTAGGCTCTACCATGAGGCCAACTATGGAGTTTTATCTTTGACTAGAAGAAGGAGATGTGCTTTGAATCATGTATTTTTATGTGATTTGACTTTTAAGAATAATCTTGCCTTTTGTATCATTTCTATTTGTTTAAATGATTTAGCTTTTAACTTTTTATGGATTTTTAAGATTCCTCCTCCATATGGATTTGGATTGACCAATCATGAGAGATATAGTGATATACATAAATGAGCTATAGGTTAAGGCTAAATGAAGCTAAATAACCAAAGAAAAAGACTGACTAGGACACTTAGGGTTGACAATGAACTAACATGTGATCTCAAGTCTCAACCGTGTATATGCTTAATTTATAAAAAAGGAAGAAGGGAAAAAAGAGATATAAAAAGTGGATGAGTGTAAGGATATAGTAATTATTAGCATTATTTTCTAACTGATCACATGGTAAAAAGGAGATAATGACCAAAGGGAACAGGGTTTGTATAACCAAGTCATAATGATAATTAATCATGAAAAATGGAGATAAGAAAGCAAACAATCATGAAGAGGAAAGAAAAGAGTTTTGATAAAAACTCAAGCAAGAGAGAAATAAATGATAAATAAAGATAATCATATGAAAAATATAAATGATAAGATAAGAAAGATATAGTACAATAAGTAAGAAATCACCATAAATGATAAGGAAAAGTTTGACACAGTGTTAAATTATACAATATAATAGATAGATAAAGATAATATTGGGGCACATGTCCAACCCAAAATAAAATGTGAAAGAACCATGCATGTGCTCATAAATACTGATAAATTTATCCACACACATTATCCAAGGCATCAAATAAATATTTATAAAGTTGAAGATGAACTGTTGCTAATGTCTCATCAATATTTAATGAATACTAGGCAAATATTTCTCTTCTAATATCCTCCACAAAAAAAGGAGGAATGTTTGAAGGATCATGATGAGGAGGGAAAGTAGGAAAGGGATGGTTAGGAAAATGTATGGGAGTAGGATCTATGAGAGAGGTGGGAATCACCAGTGGAAAAGGATGTATAGGTGAGGGAAGGTCCATGGGTGAAGGAGTCATAGGTGGAGGCACAAAAGATGGTGAAAGGACCACAGGAGGTGATGGAACATAAGAGGTGGAGACATGGGAGAAGGAGGATCCTTATTGTGGGAAGAACCTATGGGAGGAGTGATATAAGGTTTGGGAATGACTATAAGGTGATCTTTAAGATGTTTTTGAAGGATGTGGTAATGATTGGTATGATGGGTGCCACATAAAAGCCATATACAATATACGTCACCATACTTGGGTAGATATTTAGGACATACCTTTGAGGGAGGTATGACTTTTTATAATGATAAGGAAGAAGGATTCAAGGTATCAATCTATTGTTTCAACTCATGACAATGGGTGGAAGAATGATTATTTATCCCATGGAAGTAATAGATACACTTGTGAGTGGTTTTAGTAGAAGAACTCATGAAAGGAGGTGTAACAGGGGTGGAATAAGTCATAGAAAACTTTTCATCCCATTTGGTGGGTAAAAGAGACATCTTAGGAAAAGGAAACAAACCATCACCAAAGGAAGGTGGTGATGGAGAAGGAATGGAACTAGGCTCAATGGAAGGAGTAATGGAATTGGAAATAGGGGTAGGTTTATCAAAAATAGGAGCAGAAATAGGCTCAACTATAGTAGGAGTGGGAAGAGTCTCAATTGTAGTGGGCTATACTAAGGGAGTAATGAGATCTACATAAGGTATAAGGAGAGTTTCACTAACCTTAGGGGTAAACTAGTTATGAGGGCCAGGGTACCTAGTAAAATGGTAAGGCCTAGTCATAGCATGATCCATGAACATAGTCCTACGTGGCTCCTCATAAATTGAAGGTGATGACACAATCTATACCTTATGATAAAGGGGAAAAATAAAAAAATTAGGAACTATAAGTGAAGGAAAATTATGAAATGCATTAAAAGACTCAAGTAAAAAAGAATGATAATGGATAATCTCAACATCATGGGCCTTTACAAGACCACATAATAATGGATCATCTAAAGAATAGCCATCATCATAATATAGGGTGTGAAGGTCAATGATGCAAGTAGGGATGACCTTATCATCCAATGAAGTATGGTGAATAAAATTCCTAGTCTTCGTTAAGACTATGGGAATGTCATCGTAAGGAGACTTATGAGAGTGAGGTCATAAGGAAATAAGAAGTTATAAGATTAGATGAGGTGAGAGATTGAAAGTCTTGATATTTAGTTTAATCTCATCAACCTCATCATAATCAAAATCTAAGAGTTAATAAGAATGTTACCAATGAGCTCAAGATGCCCACTATAACCTCTAGTTGAATTAACAGGAAAGTTGAGACATTATGACTCATAAAATGGAACACTTAGCAAAGGCTCAAGAGTAGGAATATTGAATACACCACTATCTTGGAATTATTTGAAATTAAAAGGGTTACTATCACCTTAAATCTTGTAAATCACTCCATTATGAGGGAATTTAATGCATTGGCAGGTAGAAGAAGCAATAGCTCTCACGCAGTGAGTCCATAGCCTACCAAGAAAGATATTATAAGAAAGGAGGAAGTTAAAGATCATCACCTTCACATGGATGGTGACAGGTGGGATAGTAATGAGAAGCTACATGCAACCTATAAGATGCATTTGCCTTTTATCATATCCTTAGGATGTGTAACATGTAAACTTGAGATTGCATTCTGAATACCCAAGAGTCTTAATAAAATTGAGAGAAGTAACACACGTGTCAGAACCCTCATCAATCAATGCATTCTTAAATTATATATCACCTATTTAGACATTATTAAGTAAGGGAGGATCATCCATACAAAGTAGAATCTCATTGGGAATAATAGAAGCTATGGTAAATTTTAAGGAAAGAGAAGTGTTTATAGTTTCATCAACATTGATAGACATCTCTTCACATTATTGTAATATACTATCTTCAAAACCAGATAAAGTTACCTCCCATCCTATTAGAGGAGGGTGAGGAACATTCATATCAAATAGTAGTTTCATAAGATGGTTTCTATGATGGGGATAAGCCATCATGAGCTCAAGGAATGAAATTTGGTATGGGATATTAGTGATCTCTATAACGGGATCCCACTGATCATAACCTATAAGAGGGTTATTAGATATAGGTGCATAATGATTAAGGAGATCCTCAAAAGGAGGAGCCAAAGTACATTATAATTTTTGTTGATAAGAATGAGAAGAAGGTTTGGGATAAGGTTAAAAATCATGTTGAGATGATGAAGTAGTTGGTTCAAGTTGATTATGAGAATTGGTAGAAGAAGTGTTAGTAGAATCTTGATTATCATTAGTATTGGAAGATGGTGAAAGAATGGTAGAAATATAATGGGAAGTGTTATCCAAGGGATAATCTTAAATCTGATTGTCAAAGGTAATAAGGTCATCTTGCCCCAACTCATTTAAATGAGTTGGAGAAGAATCTTGGATAACATGATATGTTCTAGATGAAGGAGGAGTGTATATAGGTTAGGAATCAATGAAAGACACCACCCTTCATATATTAGTCATGATAACCACATTCTCTTTGGAATTTGGTTCAACAAGACTTTCAACATTGTTGGTGGAAGGGGTGGGCTTGTCTTGGGTGTCTTGAATCAGTTAATTATTAAGGAGAGGGTCTTTGTAAATAGCTAAATGAGTGTTTGCTTGATTTAAGGCTTGAGTTTTTTCATGTGATTTATAGTCTTTAAAAACAATTTCATAAGCTTATTGGTGTTGTTTAATGATATAATCATGATAAAAATTATGTCCAAGAATAAATTCCATAGATAAATTATTAAGATATCTTCAAGTCTCATGAGAATGACCGCAACTAGCATGAAACCAACAAAACTTGTTAGTATCATACCAAGATTTCATAGGATGAGTAGGGTCAAGCTCTCATGGAAGAGGCCTAGGTATATGCTTAATAAATTTAGCTAAGGATAGAGGTTTGGGAATGTTGACGTTATTTAGTGAAGAGAAATGAGGATTAGTATATTGTTGAGAAGAGGGAACTAGTTTCGAATATTGGTTAGGAATGACAACTTAAACATTATGAATGGTGTCATAAGAATCTATAACACCATCTTTGGTAATATTGTAGTTTTTGTTCTTAAGTAAGAGATGAGGACTAATATAAGGTTGGGGTGGCTTGAATTGATGCATAAGGAAATCTTGTCATTTAACTTGGTCAATAGCCTCCTCCAAAGTATGAGGAGAGAGAGAGAGAGAGTATGGACTCAATATTGTAACTTAGGAAAGACGGCATTGGTAAAGAGATGAAAAATATTATTATCAACCATATTATTTTCACATTTATTTGACAAAGTCTTCCATATTTTAACAAAGGCTTGAGCAGTTTCATTTTCATTTTGTTTTCCATTTATGAAATGGGCCAAAGTGTTTTTTGGGAAGATCACTAGTTGAGAATTCTTGCACTAAAACATTCACTAAATATTCTAAACTAGTATTGGAATGTGGTCTATGTTGATTTTACTAATTAAAGGAATCACATGTGAGGGTTTTGGCAAGGATCTTGGTATAAGCAAAGGTGTTTAATTTGACCCAATCATTATAAATATTTCCAAATGTCTTAATATTAAGGGTAGGATCAGTTGATCCATTATAAGAAATTGTAGGTGTTATACCTCCTATGCCAATGTTAGTAATTTGAGTAATGAGAGGTTAATTTTGAAGATGATTAATGGTATTTTTGATTAAATGAGGCTAAGGAATGATATTTCCTTGAGAATATTGAAGAGGAGGAGGGGGAACATTGTTATTATGTGTGCCCCAAGCCATTAGTTGTGGATGTGATTGAAGGTGATTTTGAATTCTCATCATTTGATTTGTGTTATAAGCTTGAAATGTATTCATTTGAGTGAGAGTTTAAAACAAAATTTGATGTGTTTGATTAGCATTAGTAGAAGCATTAGAGTTGGTATTAGTGGATTGGGTACCACTATTGGTATTGATAGGAGTTTGAGAGTTATTATGAGAGTGTGATTCACTAGTGGCAAAATTTACTTGTGTAGCAAAAGATGGACTAGTGAATGGTTGAGAGGAGGAAGCACTAGAATCATGATTTCCTTAGGTAGTAAACAAATAACTATTATATGGATTAAGGATAATGGATCTTAAGAGAGACCCACTAGATGTAGAACATACCATATTAATTGAGATACTAGGCATGGAAGTGGAAGAAGTTAGAAAAGAAGAGGTAATGGTATGAGAAGGGGTCATAATCAAAGGAAGAGGCTGAGAATCAAAGAAAGTGGTACCCCCAAATCTAGTTGAGAATGTAGGAGTAGGTGAATGAGGCTCTTTAACTTGACCACTAATCATAAGATTGTAAATGGTAAAAGGATCATTTCTTTGATGCTGAGGAAATTCAGAGATAAAGAAAAGTATTTCAAGAGTATAATCTAACTTAGGTTGATATTCTAATGAGAAAAGAGGATTATGTTGTGAAGAGGTATTAAGATGGGTCTCATAGTTCATTGTGTGAGTGAAAATATGAACATTACTAACATCCAAGAGAGGAGCCCTACTCTGTCTATGGGAGACCCTATGAGGATTGGTATGATTCATCATGTTTGTTGACTGTAACTCAGTGTCACTATTAAGAAGAAAGTTCATAATTAAGTGAAAGGAAGAGAGATTAGAAAGAAAATAACTAGGAAGTGACTAAAATAATATAGGGTTGAATGTGTTGACCTAACACAAAAATAGGGACTATAAAATTGTATAGGGTCAATTGGGTCGATCTAGTAAAATACATAAAGATTGGAGAAAGAGGTAAAAGGGGCTACAAATAGTATAGGGTCAACTAGGTTGATCCTGTATAGTGCATAGAGGTTGTAAAAAGGTACAAGGTTGACTAGGTTGACATAGTACATTAGATAGGGAAAAAGAAAAGGTTGATAACAATTTGTGAATTGAAACAAGATAATTTTTGTAGTTAATCTATGAAATTAATAATTGAAGAGAAACAAATAGTCAATTGGATCAACACTGACCAATCTAATTGAAGCACACAATATAAAACCTTTCACTAAGACTGGCTAATGTAATTTTTTACACACACAATTAAGAAAAGAGCAAACAATCAACTTGAAAAGTAAAGAGACAACTAATTGGTCAACCTAAGATGTTTTATTAGATTATTACTAAATGATTTTAAATGTGATGGGAAGTTAGATATAAGCAAGGAACTAAATAGTAATCTAAGGATGGTTTTAGGTAGTTTTGGATGAAAGGGATTGTAGTTTTAATAGTACAGGCTTGGTATTGGGTCCTACCCTATCACTTCACACATTGCAACAATAAAGGTGTTAGGTGCTTAGCCAAAATATACCATTATCCATGCTTTATACTTAACCAGAGTATCAAGTCAGCTTCCCCCTTGGTGATGAAATCCAAGTAGGCTATCTTTGGGTAGACAAATGTTAAAATGCTTGTTTATATTGTGTGATTTGGCCATATGTGCATAAAATATAAATAGTGAAACTAAATGGTTAATTAAGAAATCCATAATTAGACTATGTGAACTATTATAAGCATGTAAGAAATAATAAAATAAAGGTGTGAACTAATTAATAACATATAGAGATTAATTTTAACTTAAAACAAGGTATAGTGTTGACACTATATGCAAAAAATGTATAACAGGGTCGACATGGTCAAACCTATACTGCAGAATCAAGGTCTAAAAATGAACAAGGTTAGCCAAGGTCAACCCAATTATTCAGACATCACACAAAATTGGGTTGATAGGGTCGATCCAATTGACAGTGCATGGGCAATTTTGAAGACTATAAATTGTGAAAGGAAAGAAAAAAAGAGACATAGAGATACAAAGGAACCTTGGTGGATCATAGATGTTGAGAATGAATATTTTTTAGTCAAAAACATTGGAATATGCTTGAAAACTCTACTAACTAGGTTGATCATGCTTTACAAAATCTTGCTACTGAGTGCCTAGAATGTATAAGGTTGATTGGGTCAACCTAATAGCTAAATTTAGATGCCTGAGAGTGTATAGGGTTGATTGGGTTAACCTAGTAGTCTAAACTAGAAGTCTAAAAACCTATACTGGGTCATCTGAGTTAATCAAGTTATTTGTTCCTAAAAACTTGTGCACATAGATTAAAATTGGGTTGATAGAGTTGATCTTGTATGATAGATATATGATAAAAAAGAATGAAAGTGAAATAAATATTGAAAGGTTAACTTCATGTCAAGTTCACCATAATTTATGCAATAGAAAATGCATCATGTCTATAAATTGATCCTGGCTTAGAGGAGATAGAGCATACCTACACTTTTGATTGGGAATACATTTGTTAAACATGAGTATGACCAATATGGGGATCTGCTAGACCTGATTAGGGGATCATTTGTCACAATAAACCATGTGAGGTAGGGTTATAAAGCTTATAGTCTAACATAATCATGTAATAACCCTAAAAGAGTCCTAGGTTTGATATTTCACCTATGCTAATAAACAAAAAAGTAAATATAATATAGTGCACATCAAATCTTGTGGCACAATGTTTGGGTTAGAAAAAAAAACAACTAAAATAAACATGCATAGAAAACATATACTCACATCAATGTATATGGAATCATAATGCATGGGAAGAGAAGCACAACTATATTATCTATCTACTCTTACAAAGGAAAAATAAAGTTAGGAATACTTACCTTTGAAGATGAACCCACTGATCTTCAATCTCTCCCTTAGATAAGGTGTTTCATAAGAGATTATTATGGTATGTAAGGATAACAAAGACAAATCAGCTCTAGGCTACACAACCTATCTATGCATCCAAAAGACTTCTCCATAAGAAAAGATCCATATATCCAAATAAAGTAGGGAACCCTAAGATTTTTTCCTTTATTAGAATGGTTAATACGTATATGTTTATTTTCACTTATTCTTCTTCACTTCTATTCTTACAAATGGTTGGAAATGAACTTTTATATATAAGTGGACCTTGCCCTAAATCCTTCCAAAAATGTCAGTTGTATAGGGTCGGCCATAGTCAACCATGTATGTTTTCAAGGATAATTCACTAGGTTTGAGATAGGTCAAATGAAAGGCTAACAAACCCAAAAAGTGAAAAATACCCCTAAACTATACAGGGTTAACCATGGTCGAACTAGTACAGTTGACAGTCTAAAAGGGAATTAAGGCAAGAAAAGGAGGATGGAAAGAGGAAAATAACTAAAATGGGTAATGTTGAGAAGAATAATCTTAGGGTTAATGGTTTTTAAGAGATGAGTGTGTAGATGGTATTCAACAAAAGGGACAACAATCTTACAATCTACCCACCCCTTTCCCAGTGTACCCCTTAAGGCATGCACTCAGAGAGATTAAGACTCGATAGGTTTTTGCAAGATATAAAGTGTTAGTAATCACTAAAATTTTGAAAATATTATGTGTATACACACTTTATTGGCCTAGTTATTAATAAATGTATCCTTTTCCCTTGCTACTAATGGCCCACCCTTAACCAAGAATATTATGATTATATGAATAAGTGTGTTAAATGTCAACAACATGCCAATTTATATCATTTATCAAGTCATCGTCTCCTAGTATCCAAGGATGTATGGCCCTTATCCTATTGGGGACTTGATCTTATTGGTGAAATTAAGCCCAATTCTTTGCAATGACACCAATCTATCATCATTGTAACCAAATATTTCACCAAATGGGTGGAGGCTATTCCTCTCATTTTAACTAAAGCCAAAAATGTTGTCAATTTTATTAATAATCACATTATCTATCATCTCAGTGTTCCTTATAAGATAATCATCAATAATGGTAAATCTTTTAAAAATAAAAAATTCTAAATTCTTTGTCATGAATTTGGCATTAAGTTAAGTTTTTCCTTGCCTTATCATTCATAAACTAATAGATATGCTAAAGCTTATAACAAAACCCTTAACAACATGCTAACTAAAATAGTTAATGCATCCAGTTGGGATTAGAATTTACACATCCCTTTCACCTTATGGGTATATATTACTAGAATTTGAACCCTTATAGATTCTACCCCTCTTTCTCTTGTGTTTGGAGTAGAGGCTATCTTTCCTCTTGAATTCCAAATTCCCTCTCTTTGCATATCCATATAGGATATCATTTTCAAGGGTGATTATCATTAGGAACATTTATCTCAACTTGATTTACTTGATAAGCATCATTTGGCTGCACTTAAGCATCTTTATGTCTATCAAGAATGAATCAAGTGTGCCTAGAAAGAACACCTAAGAGAATGAGAATTCAATATTAGATACCTCATCTTAAATAAAATCAACATGTAGCAAATATGGAAAACAAAAAATGAGGTAAGTTTGCTTTCAATTGGCTTGGACCTTATATCATAATGCACAAATATGGATTGATAATTTACCAATTATTCTCTCTTAAAGGGAAATAAAAACCTAAGCCTCTCAATGCTTCACATCTACATCATTTATTTTGTTAAATAATATCAAACTCACCTACTATATAACTTAATCTTGTCCCTTATTTCATGATGTTTTCACCTTCATCACCTCACTTTGTAGACAACCAATTAAATAATAGAATCATGTGATTATCCATCATAGTTTTAGCCTTAATCCTAAATATGGGTACCATAGATCCACCCATGGCATGATTCTCATGGATACTTCTCATCTGTAATAGGATGGAATCCCATGGTCATTTTCTCTCAAAGAATCCTCTCACCCATTATTTTAACCTTCTTGTGCTTTAGTTTTGCCTTAATAAAGGTAAGCCTTCAAGCCTATATAAGCAAGTCTATGTATAAATAATAGTAAAAACAAAGTCATATATCCTATGGGTCATCTCTAACATTAGCAGACTACTCCCTTGAAGGATAACTATAAAAAATCCTAAAGAAAATCTTAGAAACTTTGACCACTCCCTTGAAGGATGGCTAAGAAAAGAATTTGTAAAAGCAAGTGATTTCTTGAAAGCTTCTCACATCGATCAACTTCCCCAAACTCTCAAAGCAATATAAAAATATCAAAAGACCCATTATTTGGAAGTTGTAATCAACTTTTATGAGTAGAATTCTTGCACTAATCAGTCTACACCATCTATGACATTGACTTGTTTATATTATCTCTTTGGTAACAAGGGATTCTCGAGCTTAATTGACACTATGTGATCAAGAGAAGTTTTAACCAATTAATGAATGCTTATGTGAAGCATATGAAGGGATTGCATTCATAAGTTAATCTAACTTTAGTTTGTTTTGGTCGTTGCTAAATAATAAGTATCGTGTCTCCTTCTTGTTTTCTCAAACCTATTTGTTAATGAATTCACTAAGATGATCGTGTTTTGATTATTTTATCTTTTTTTTCTCACATCTAGTTTTGTTATCCAAACTTACTATGTGCTTTAAGATTTAAGTCACCTTCATCTAATCAAATGCAATTGATTAAAAACATTTAAGTAATAAAATATCTATTTTATTTTGTGATTGCCTTCTTACCTTATTTTTTCAAGTGTTTTTAATCTTAAAAACATTTTAATGAATGAACCATCTCATACATCAAACATCATTTCACCCTTATAACTAATCACATCAAGTAATTATAACTATTTTTCACATATATAACTTTTTAATCATTTATTTTATAAATAAATGAGTCATCCACATATGTTATCCATCACATGTCTATCTAGATAAGGAAGCATATATTCATTAATTTAAAAACATCCAAATTTATAACAAAGTATACATCTACTCATGAGAGAAGTGCTAATCATAACATGATAAGAAAAAGTCATGAACATAAATAGATCATCCATAACCATAAGCAAGATCCATAAAACCATAATCACATCATAAGATCATAATTAAAATAATCATATATAATCATAATGTCTATGTCTCTCAAAAGATATGTACATCTCACTGCGTTGACTCACAGTCCAGTATCAAAATCATATAATACATCAAAATACATAATATCATAGGAGTATAAGGTACTAAGTCACCCCTAACCCATCTTTAAGACCTATCTCTACACCTGTAGATTATGCCCACTACCTTGGTGTAGCACTACTAGCTCCCCTAGTAACCACTACTCTGTATTCATCATATCAAGGCTCATATAGAAGCTGTCTAAAGACTAGTGCCTTATAGTATCTAAGATCCTCAACTATGGCCACATACCTCACCATAGAGATGGTCCTCAATGGTCCTACAAGTGTATGTGCCCACCCTCCTACCTATCTAAAATCATTCCTCTCTTATATAACCAAGGCTAGTTTCACTCATGTTATATCCATCTCCTATGAAAGATAGCCACATAACACTATGTTGTATCTCTCTCTACAGTCACTACTACTAGTAATTTCTATGTTGTATCTAGTGCTACCCTCTTCTAATCTCTCTTCATGATGAGTGCCTACCTATCAGGGGCATCCACATCTATTTGGTCACCACTCCCCTCCATGTCTTCATTAGGAGCCTATTGCACACCATCTCCCCTAAACATTACCATTGTATAATGACCCTAAAACCATATAAGGAATCCAAAATCACACCTACATCATCAATATTTACTGCTACCAATAATAACTTATGGTTAATCTCTATCTCTTTCAGTTGTGGAAGAGGTAATGGTGCCTCAACATCTTCCTTCTTGTACCTCAAGAAAACACCTGGAACAACCTAAACTAACCCAAACTATCTCCTCGCCTTGTCAAATGGGATAATCCCTAACTCATGATCCCATCTCCCATAAATCCACCTATAACTTAGTAGTGATAAGGTCTACCTAACATAGCTCACCCATGTTATAAATATGGTATATAGACTCTAGATAACCTCCCCATCAACTAATACCTCCAACCTGTCCCTATACTACTCTAGATCTCATGCCACTCCCCCTAATTGTTAGTGCATAGTCACCTCTCCATCTCATGAATCCAACTTTGAACTTCCCCTAATCCTATGTGTACCATGGTAATCCACCTAATCATAACACTCTTATGTGCTCATATGATTAGCAATGTAGAACAAACCCAATGCTAATGCCATACCTCCTATGTGCTCTATATCCCTAGAGCTCTTAATAGATCTGAACTAGTAAAACTAGGGCCCAAATGAATATTTTTCAGTCCATCAACATATCTACTAGTACACCTATAAATAATAAGGTAAATCTGCCACTACTAGAATATAGAAGTGCATAACAGGTCATGGCTATCATCATCATCATGATAAGCCATCTTCCTCCCCTATCTATGTGGTACATTAGTGCATAATGGAACCCCCCATCATGCCACCTCACATGCATGAAATCCTTTACAAATAGCTGGTCCTTATAAGCATCTCTCTCTTTGATGCTAATATACTCTATCGACTCACCCATATTGATAACCACAAAATCTGATGAATATCCTTTGGCAGTATGGTAATCTATTTAGTAGGTAGTAGGAAGGTGTTGGTAGTCATGTCCCATCTCTCAATTAGGGATACAAACATCATCACATCTCTTGACACATGATAATTAAATCTCATACCTCCTAGGATGACTGCTATCATATGCTCCCGCTCCTAGTTCATAGCCTTGTGTACCTCATCTAAGAGCTAAGGTATTTTGCCTCACATCTATATTTGCTCCCTCACCTTTAAGGTTAGAAGTGTACCTTAGTTTACTTTACCCTTCAAAATTAAGCCCTCTACGTCATTTAACCTTACCCCTACAAAAACCTATTTACCTCATTTACCTTTCACCCATTCTTATATCTACCCAACCTTTCACCCATTCCTAATCCATAGTATATCCCATTCCCAAAACTTATAGAAACTATTAATGGTCACATGTTGATTGGTGATAGTTCTTTATGGAAACATCACCACTCAACCTTCAACCATCGATGTTTTGAGTGGTGGACTATTGATGGTCCACACATTATCCATTTGATGGTCACCTATTAACTAATGATGATTGATAGTGACCATTGACGGTCACTAAATGGTGACTATTGGTGACCAAACCCTAGGTTTGACCCACTAATCCCTAAAAAAATTAATAAAAACTCACATTACTACCTAAAATTACTATATTACCTTTAACACCCTCACTCCTTCAACCTATTTCCAACCGCCCTCTACTAATTTCATACCTAGAATCTCAAAACCCCCAATTTCTAATGCATACCCACCTAGTACAATAAAATAAATAAAATCATAAAATTTAATGCATCCCCTACCTCATTATTCATCCTCCATAGTGGTGGATCCCTTGAGACCACTACCACTACTCAGACCCATGCTCTACCTTTGCCTTATTGCATTCTCACTAGCTCTCTCCTCTACCCTGGCTTGCGTTAGTCAAACCTCCACCTCCCACATCAAATCTTAGTCAAACAATCCTCACCTAACTCACTCAGATCAAAAATGACACACCAATGGAATTTTCACTCAAGACAATAGAAACATCATGGGTCAATTTGTAAATGAGTAAATAAAACTCACTTTGACCTTTTATAATCACCTTTTTAGGGCTTAGATTTGACCACCAATAGTCATAGGTGACCATTGATGGTTGACCCTAACTATTGATGGTCAACCCATCTAGGATTTTACCATCCTACCATATCCTTTTCCTAAAGGACCACCTAGCCCAACTTCCCCTTTACTTGCCTAGCTTACCTTTTGGTCATTCAATCCACTTATATGCTTTCATTTGTGATGATCACACCATGACACCTTTACCATCACCTTTGTTTTCATGACCCAAATTTTCCTTGGTCATTTTGACCACATCGATTACCTTGCCATATTTGAATGAACTTACACTACTTTTGTGTAGTCAACCATTTAGGTACCTCAGATCATGACCCTTTACAGTCTCAACACTTGTAACCATTTTTTTTCTCATGATCACATCTAGTTTTTGCATACCTATGAATATATCAACCTTGCTTAAGAGACTTAGTGTATAGGAGTAACCCATAGTAGTTATGCCTAAAACTGTGGTGTGGTTACCCTATCACTTATCCTTTTAGTCCAACCTTATTTTACCAACTACCTCAACTATGGTAGCTTAGTCTATGCATGATCTATGATATCACACTTAGTCACATTTTGTACACCTACTCATGTTTAAATTCCTACCCAACCAACCTTAACACCTACTTATCCTCTTATCAAACCTTTCACCATCTCTATTTCACCTCATCAATTCCTAGTTTGAGGGGGAACACCTCTTCCCATACTCAAGTATCTATCTAACTAGTTGTTATACTTGTTGTTTTTGTTTTAAAACTTGTTGATAGAAATTACATAAAAAAGGGGGAAAAACATAGACATTAGAAAAAATTACGCTATGGCTCTAGATGTCACATTAAACTTTAAACCACCCCTTGCCCCCCTTTGGGTTAAATTATTTACCAATTGTCCCATTATTAACCTCAGACCATTTCCTAGGGAATTAACTACGAGTCATTGGTGGATTAGTTGATTTTGACTATGTCCCCTCGACCATCAATGGTCAGCCCTCAATCATCAATAGTTGACTAGACTACCATTGGTTACTTAAACTCTTTCATGATTAAAGAAGTTAATTGCAATTCAACTGTAACTCACTCATTGATTACTGTCTATCTAATTTTAGTCTACTATTTGCATGATCAATACATGTTAGACTATATGTTAGATTATTTGATAAACTATTTGTTAAACTCTTCATTTAAACCCTCTTTTACTCTATATTAAGATATGGAGAGGGGTTGAATGGGAGAGGTAGGTGTAATAGATTAAGACTCCAAGGTGAATATAAAAGATTCCTAGTGAACTAAGAACCAGGTTAGAGACTTAGGGTACTTTTGTAACTCACTATCTTGAGCTAAGGTACAATTACTCTACTAACATTACTCCAAGATACATAATATATTTTATCCAACCTCAACATTCCTTAGACCAACAACACCTAAAATCTAAGTATCTATGTTTTTTTTTATCAAGATTCAGTCATTAGCTTCATTTATTTCAATGCTTGGGTCATTCCCATTCTTTATAATTTATTCCCTATGTTGGAGTTTTACAACTCTAGACATTTCATCTCCTACCCAAAACCACCCATAGCCTATTCTAATCACCTGAACATCCAACTCCTAAACTAGAAACCTCTGAACATTACTTTATGTCTCACAACCAAGATTCAACCCAAACACCACTCTTAGAACCTTTTTGTAACTCTCCCCAATAGACTTCTTTTCCCAAACAAAATTTCAATGTAACTGTTGATGGTTTTACCTAATCATCAATGTTCTTACCTAACTTCTAATGGTTAACAACCACCAATGGTCATCCAACTATCGATGGTCACTATGTCATTTTATAACAACAAGTTAATTTGACCCATCTACCCATACCCAAATCCTAGTTTATGAGTTTCTAATTTATCATAGAGATTTAACTTATTTATTGAATCAAGTTTGAGTAATTTAGAATTAGTATTCAATCATTTATTGCTATTTTTAGTCAAAATCACTTATATCTCTTTTAGTATTTCTTGTATTTGATTTCAGTAACTTCATTATTTCATAAAAGCATCTATTTTTAGTTTATCAAAACTTAAGTGTTTTAAAAGTGTGGATTGATAGCCTCCAAGGAAGCTTGTGTTTCTTGGATCTAACTCATGCTAGGTAGTCACCCTACTATCTCACTAATCCACCATTTTCTAGATTGCTTTCTTATTTGCAGGTCATCCTCCATAGACAAAGAGGAGTATTGATAATCATTTGGATTATGGAGCATAAACCAAATCTAGGTTCTAGTAACCTCACCCTTATTTTAATTTTGACATCTTTCTTAAGAAAGAAAAAAAGCAAAATTTTAGTGAAACACCATTCCTAGAGAAGAAAACCAGGTGACTAATTCATTGGTAACTTCTATTGAAAATATGACACCCTTAGTTGACTTAAGGCTATAAAAATTATCAGTAGAGTTGACTTAGGGCTATAAAAATATGAATAAATTTCACATCTTTGAGGAGAACTACCATATTTTATAATTCTTTAATAATTTGGGAGTATTCAAGACCTAGGTTATAGATGAGTTGTAAAGAGGTGATCTTGAGGATGAGGATTGTGACCAAGATGGCATTATCAACATAATAAGAAACTAATTCTTGAATTAAATGATTTTCCTTGAATGGATATTCAACCTTGATAATTCTACATACAAAAATGAAAAACCAATACACCTAGATCAAGGTCATCAGACCAACCTTGAGATGTTAATGTTAACCCAAAATGTACCCCTATTAAGATTGAATAGCTAAAAATGTTACATCTATAGTATAGGGATGTTATTTGTTCAGCTAATGGAGACCTTGAGGTATTTTATCCAATTTTAATAATGCATACTATCCTACTCAAGTAAAACCAAAAGCCTTTTAGACATAGGCAATGACCAGTGGACCTAGTCCTAGAGCCACTTATCCATAATGATGTTTATAATCTCCTCTTAATCAATACCATCTTCCCATTATGTCACTCTATGTGGATAACCAAATTGGTGCCTATTCATAAGAAGAGTGTGATAATATAATTATGTGTCAACTTATAGAATATAAACAAGGCATCTGATAAAGATAAATACTCTTTTCCCTTACTATATGAGGTGATCTAAGTGGTGAGTGGATCCTAGATGATTTTTTTCTTATAAAATTATCAAGATATAATCAGGTCTTAATAAGAATGGGAGATAGAACAAATACTTCATTCACAACCCAATGGAGCACATTCAGTTACAAGTGAATGATTTTTAGTTTTATCAATACATGAGACACTTTTCAGAGAGCTATGAACTTTAATTTATAGGTAATTATTGTTAAATGCATGGTTATTTATATGGATGACTTGAATATTTTCTAAAAGTGTAGGTTTGATCATATCCACCATCTACATAATATATTTGAAAGGTGCCAAAGGTATGGTATCTCCCTCAACCCAAATAAAAGATTCTTTGGCATCATGGAAGGTAAGATCCTTGATCATGTTATCATCAAAGAAGAAATTTCTATCAATCCTCGATGTGCAAGTGTAATTTCTAAAATATCTCTTCTTAATAGTTAATTATAAGTAAAATCTTTCTTTAGCAAGATTAAATTTTTGTACAAGTGCATATCTAGTTTTGCTAATATTTTTAAGTCATTAAACATGATGTTGAAACAAGAAGTGAAGGTAGACTAGACCCTTTTAGCTAGGAAATACTTATAAGAGATTAAGGTGCCATCATCTTAGTACCAATATTGATCAGCCTAGACTACATGAAATATTTCTACCTCTATTATTTTGCTTCGGAGCACACCATAGTTTTAGTACTTACTCAAAATTTATATGGGGATGAGCATATGATAGCCTTTTTTAGTATAAACTTAAAATATGTTGAGATGAAGTAAATTATCATGGATAGTAATGGTTATGCCTTTGAGAAGGCCTTCAATAAATTTTGGCATTACATCCACAAAAATAAGGTGCATGATATTATCCTAGATTTGGCCATTAAGCTCATGCTACAATTGAACAATATGGGCATAGAGGTAGATGGATGGCCCAACTGAAATAATATGACCTTGAAATAAAACCTATTAATTTGGTTTGAGGTTAAGGTCTCACTCAATTGATTAATAATATTGACCTAAGGATCACTATGGTGCAATTGGACCAATCGTAAATGGTCCATTGGGACTAGTACAACCTGATTGTGCACTATCTCCTTTATGAGAATCCTCTTCCAAGACTAAATAAAATAGATAAAAGGTACCTTAGGATTAAATCATCCCATTATATGTTAAATAAGGGAATATTCTACTGAAATAATTATGAGGGAATATGTCTCATATGCCTATAAAAAAATAATCAAAATAAGTCATAACCAACTTCCATGAGAAATTAGGTAGTGGGCACCCCTTAGTGACTTAAACTACTCACATAATTATATGGGTTGGATATTATTGGCCCACCATATTTAGGGATGTCAATGCCCATGTCTGTACCTACCATCGATGCCAAAAAATTACCTAGAAGGAATTTCATGCAACAATGCCCCTTAAACCCATGGTACAAGAATGTCTTTTCACTTAGTGGGGACTTGAATTCATTAGAATCATCAACCCAAATTAATTAACTAGCCATAAGTTTATACTTTCATCCATTGACTATTATATAAGATAGAAAGATATAGTGGTGACCAATAATAGTACAAATAATGTGGTCATCAAATTCCTTGAGAAGAACATAACTATGTGGTTCAACATTCGAACTTCCTTGGTCTATGACAATGGTCCAAAATTCCAACCAACCAAGCTCACTAAATGGGCTTATGATAATGGTGTTACCCTAAGGTTTTCCTCTAACTACTAACTATAAAGGAATGTTTTGGATAATTTGACCAATAATAAATTGATCACTACAATAAAGAAGTCAATAGAAAATAGACCCAAAGATTGACATTTGTTGTTGAAATATAATCTTTGGGCCAACCATACTAGGTATAAGCAAGCTCTCAAAAGTTCAATTTTATTATACTGTATGGCTTGGATCCTATTTTCTAAATGACCATCAAGTTTCCTATGTATAATTTCATGTAATAATACATGGAAAGTGAAAGGAAAGTTGACTCAAGGTTACTAAATATCATTTAGTTAGAGGATGCCCAAGAAGAAGCCTTGAAAATCTTTAATATGCATCACAATACTATTAAAATATGGTTCAAAAAGAAGAAAAAGGTGAAGTCTTTTTGTTTATCAAACTTGGTCTTATTATGGGATAAAGATCATAATAAGAGAGGGAAACCTTCCAAACTTGACCCACTCTAGGTTAGGCCTTACTATATTTCTAAGCTACTTGGGAAGAATGATTTTAGGCTAAAGGATCACTAAGGGAATGATCTTCCACTTCCTATATATGTATATTTCTTGAATCACTACTTATCGACTGGACCATCCACTATGATATTTGAGTATCCCTCTAGGAAAGGTTTGGTAATGTAAATATTCTATTAGTTTTAGTCTGCTTTGCTTCCATTGCATGTGTGTTTTTATCTTTGATTTGGTTTTTATTATTTGCATCCATTATGTTTGTCCCTTTTGTTGACAACCCACTATTAAAATATTTACCCCATAATTGACACCCCATTCCCATTATATGATGAAACATACATTTGGATGTAAAATGGTAAGAAAAAAATATGAGCATTGGTCCTTGTCTCCTCAAGATTGGTCCCTCTGAAGGTAAGCCATGATTTGAAGACATGACTTATAAAATATAAAACAAAAACTAGGTCTCCATTATTGAACAAACTAATATATGGATTAATTAATCTCACAATAGCTAGTAGGAGGAAATAAATTGATTCAAAATAGAGCATATGAATTAATAAAAGTTTTATTTCTAGAAAATGGATCATCACAACACTTAAAATAACATCAAGGGGTCAATATAAATTCATCTGATGAGAAAAATGGTCCCTTTGGTGTTGAATAACTCATCAAATCAACTAATCACCTTGGCATAATTGGTCCCTAACCCTCATAGATCATAAATAAAGAAGGCATTAGAGTCAAAGGAAGCATGAAAGTCAATAAAATATCAAAGTCTCTTCCTAAGAAAGGGTGATTTAATCAACCTCCATCATAATATTTCCATCATGAATGGTAATGGAACAAGGCATGGAATAGTACCAAAGGTATCTCTATCAGGACTATATCTATTGGGATAGCAACAAAGAAATTCCTGAGCCTTCCCTTGTTCAATCAATCTATGTTATGCAAAGACCAAATATTTTGTAGGAGTTATCCACACTTAAGGAACCTCTAAACTTGATCATGGATTAAAGAGTTAAATATAATAATAAATCACTCTTCACATAGATGATCCCTTGAAGGAATTAGAGCCTATAATTTCATGTGTTGAGGTATACTCAAGTGCTTCTTCCTCCTCATAGTCTATTGAAAGTAGATTTGACCACTTGGCTAATGGTTCAATAATGGAAATTCATAGTTCGGGATATAATCACTAATAATGTTTTCCCACATAGTCACACTTTTTTGTGACCAACACATCCTTTTCATAGATTAAAAATGGACCTATATATTGTAAAAAAAATGAAAGTTTTTATCACCCAAATCAGGCCCTGATTGATCATTTTTTTCATAAAAATCCCAATATCTAATCAATATTAATCAAAAGGGTCCCTTACAGTCTCACCATAAACTTTTTACCACCAATTAAATATTATCATAACTCTATATGTTTAAATTATACTTTATCCCCTCCACTCTTGAAATATTTCCATAGTCATTTTTTAGCTAACTTTATTTATGTATAAGTTTCATTGCACAGGATTTTCCTAGAACCGCAATCCCAAAGTCTAAGATATCACTCTCCCATGAGTCTATTGGGATGATAGGTAAGCATATCTTGAATTACAGGGTATTTTCAATGATATAACTTTTATATATTTTTAGATCTTAGATCCAATGATAAGGTGCCATTCAACTTCTATCACTCCTTTGGTTTCAGACTTGTTAGAGTCCCGAAAGGTCCTGGAGCATTAGAGGCATCAAATATGTTAGATCTCAGAGTGAATGAGAAGGTTCCACATGGATTCTATCCATCTTATAATGTCATAATTTTCATATCCCTAAGAGGTCATAGAGAATCAAAGACAATAGCGCTGTTAGATCCTAGAGCTAATGAGAAGGTGCCACATGGCTTCGATACTTCCATAGTGTCAAAATTATTATACATATGGAAATAACTAAAGCATTAAAGGCATCACATTTTTTATATATTGAAACCAAAGATAAGGCACCACATGTCCATTCATACACTTAGGTGGTAGAAGATCCAAAAAGGATGTGGGAAGGTCAAAATAGATTACAAATTGATATCCGAATCTAATGAAAAGATGACACATGTACATGAATCACTCAAGTGACTAATTGAGTACACAAATCTATCTAGACATAGGGCTCCTTATTACACCAAGATGGCATAGTACTCATTGAGCCCACTAACCATATAGTTATATGTGGATGGCCCTAGAATCATTCATAATGCTATGAGGGCTAGATAGGTGTGTGTTCCCCAAACTCCTTACATTTATTAATTTCACCAAGGGCGGATCATGATTGAACATCTCAAGAAGTCCCATCATCATTAACTAAATATAAAGTAGGGATCATTTTCAAAATCTCAAAATTAATGCTAAATTGATAAATGGATAACTTAGACTCATGCCATCAACATAGAGCTTAATTCACCTAATATGAGCTCATTAAAAGCCATTATTGTTGAATTTAATTTAGATATCCATAAGGTCTCATCAAAATTAAATTTTACATTATTAATTCCCTACACACTTGAGTCATTTTGAGCCATTTATATCAAATTCACTCCAAATCCTAGAGAATACCCTCTACTCAATTTTTTTTTGCATCAATCTCACACAATTTGATAATGGTAGCCTCATCCTTGAGCCCCAAACCAAAACCAAAGTACCAAGACAATACTTTCCTGTAGGGCATAACTTAGTTCAAACACTACAATGAGGTATTTAAGACAATTAAGGATATTCAGAAGCCAAACTTAGAGAATGAGGTCAATGATGATGAAATAAAATACATAAAGGAGATCATCACCATTATAACATCAGATCTTCACGTGGTTGTGGTCAAACCTAAGGTTTTATTGTGTGCCAACCTATTCCAAAACTTAATGTTATCTTCTAAATGTAATCAATATATCATTAGGTCACTTAAAACTAGGCCCAAAATTGTAGATAACTCTAGGCCTACATTCAAGCAATATTATAAGATCCTAAACTACAACATGACTTATGACAAGGAGTTTATGGAAACTTGGATGTATACCTAAGACATCTATGATGTCCTTAAGGACTAGGCAAAAAATATTGATTCTTATATAATCAAAACCTTTTAAGATTATGTGAAAACATGTATAATCTTGATCAACTGCCTATATGGGTTGAATGACATAATGCATGTCAACACATACTAGGTTTTCATTCTTAGTGTCATCTTGAAGGGTTAGGATGTATTATATTTGGGTAGACTTATCACATTCAACCTCAATAGATAGGTGAATAGAGCTCACACAGGTGGAAATTTTTACAAGATGTCATACATGGTAGATGCCATCTAATCTACCTTAGACTTTAGGTAATTTGCATTTCCTCAATGGGTACCAATGGGATATATGGTGTATGTGGGTTTTAAAAATTTTATCTCCACCACTTCCAGAGTAATATTTGAGATATATGTGAGTACTTCTACCTAATCATGTGTTAGGAAATTAATAATTGGCACATCCCAAGGATCTCAAATGATATTTGGGCTTCATTTGAACCCATTATCACCTACTGGTACTATATTCATAACACTATAATCTGAGTATAATGCACTTAGGGGTTCCTTTATTATTTCCATACATAGTTCTAGACCACTTCATAGAAAAGGAGATAGCCTAGTAGCTCATTCATGTCGTTGTTAAACACTACATTAGTTATAAACAAAATCCCTATCCATCATTACCCATGATCATAGGTTGTCATGGGTATAATAATATTTCCATAGTATAATATATGGGTCAACATAGGGACTCTTATAGCTTTAACACAGTAGACAATAGGTAGTGGGAGCCTAATAATAGAATATAGGCCCATGTGGAAAAGAACCAAACAAAGCTCAACAACACTTACCACCATGAGGCTCACCCTAATGATGAGATCCACTTAAATCTTGATGATGACATATAGGTGGTTGTAAATATTGAGGTCACTCAGTGCCTGAAGTGTCAAGTTCTTACTTAACCAACTCTTGAGGAAATATTGGCCCCTCAACAATAAGATTTTATGAACCTAATTATTTAGGTCCAAGCAACCATAAGGGGGGTTTAAAAATGTATTATGCAAGGATTCCCATCAGCTACCACTTGACCATATTTTATATGTGATGTACCTACACCACCTCCCAAAGTAAGCCAACCTTAGGTAGAATGTGTTGTACATTTTGATAGAAGTCCTAAGTCCAGACTGACTAAGGAATAATATGTGGCTACCATATAAGCATCCCCCAAATTCTAACATTCCCAAGGAATATTTAACATCCCACCCTAGTTTTTCCATCCCATCATGGCCTATCTCTATTATGCCTCCCCTCATTCATGTGATACCAAGTGCCCAATTCCTTCCTTTTCCATTGGCTATGACCTTGCTTTAACATTCAAATTACCCAAGTTCCCTTGGTTTAGCTAGTAACCCAATTTTGGCCCTAATATACATCAATCACATGCTCTAAACCCTCCATGAATCTTTGTCTAGTCCCATAAGTTAGCTTCACCCCTAGTAGAGCTCAAATTCCCAGTGCTATTACATTTTTAATAGCCCTAACAAGTCTAATTACCACTATGATGATGATCTCCCCAATAATTTAATAATATTGGTGGATCTTGTTACTTCCATTTCTCTTATCTTCACATCTGCCATTGATATTACTACTCACATTACATCATTAGGCCTAACAGTGTTTATTTAGCCTCCACAAGCTTCATCCAAGACTTCTTATACTATTGATGTATTCATGCCCACAACATAGATAGACCTAAGTAAGATATCAAATTAGAATTAGAAGGTTATTTCTCCCAAATAGACCATGCCTCATCTTGTAGTATCTTTAATTCCTTCTCAAACCTTTCTAGCTATCACCCTTGGCCCTCAAGGATCTGGATTTAACTATCCAATTTCCTCATTCATCATGAATACATAGCTCTTAGGTGCAATCAATCCTTAGGTATCTAAGACTCATATGTTCTATTGGGCTTGCTCATTTGTAGTTCTTTCCAATACCCCATATCATCCCGTCCATCCTTACTTCCACTTCTCTCTCCATATTTCATCCCATTTCTAGTGCCCCATCCACTCTTTCCTCCTTCTTTTGATCCACCTTTCATGTCCACTACATCCACCCCTCCTATTCCACCTTCCACCACTTTGGGAACTATATTGGTAGGTATGGTTTGGGCCCATCTAATCCTCAAGTGTACACAGAATAGAGATGTTTTATCATGGGGACCTAAAAAACTAGTGGTAATTCAACATGGAATTTAAGAGGATGAAGAGAGCTATAACTCAAACCTTTACTTAATAAGTTGACCCAATCATCTAGAGGACTGAGAAAGACCTATTCTCACTCACTAATGAGAAAGTGAGAGTACTAGAGTCTTAGGATAAGATAACTTTCGCTAGGGTTTAATTGGTAAAGTAGAGTAAAAAATCACACATTTATTCACCATTAGGGATAATTTTAAGAAGGGACCCATAAAATATTACTATAAAATCCTAGTGAATCCTAGATTTTAGGTATAATATCATTGGTGAATCTTTGGAAAAATTCCCACACTGGTATAAATTGACTAGCAATTTCTATTCAATTTCTATTAACTCTTTCAAAAAACTCATAAATGGTGATAAAATCAAATGTTATATTTAAATCAAGAAATAATGGTGAAAAATCCAAGTTAAACCGCTTTCCCTAAACATATTCATGGGGGAAATAACATGGTAACAATTTGAATCCGTTAAAAGATAGGGAAAATTCATTAAAAGTGTGAAAACATTTGAAGATATGTACAACTTGTAATTATTAATTGGATTGTACTTCATTATTGGCTACTTATTCTCCTCCTTGGACTCCTCTTACAATTCTCACTCATTTCATGATTTTCATGACATGTAGGTCTTGTATTTGTTGTCTTTTTTAATGATTAAATTTATCCTTTTTAAGTGGTAAATTTGATGGCCATATTATGCATAAATTGAGTATAGACCTATGTAAGTCTATTAAAAGACCAACTAGATAATATAATGAACTAAGTATAGAAAAAATTATGATAAAAAATTAGAGTATAGATTATAAACCAACTATGGGGCCATAGGGAAAGACAACTATGAATTGCAAGAATGACATAATTAAAAAAAATATTCAAAACATTTTCATAGTTTTAAAATAATAAACTATATAATAAGGTTTACCAAAATGTCTTAACCACATCCATATTGGCCTTTCAAATATTTTTTATTTCAATTAAAAAATCATGTCAACTATAATATAACTATTACCTTAAACATTTAAAAACAAAATACAATACGATCATGATGCTCTGTTGTGTTTATTCAGTTTGTTCGTTGTGTATTATTTAAAATAAGTATCTTGCATGTCATTATTTCTCAGAGGAAATCAATTTCTTATTTTATTATAATAAGTATGTGGTAAAGACCAAACATATATTTTAATAAACCAAGTATAGGAAAAATAGTGATAAAAAATCATAGTATAGAGTATAAACCAACTATGAGGCCATAAGGAAAGATAACTATGAAAAGTGAGGATGACAAAACTAAAAAAAATATTCAAAATAATTTCATTATTTTAAAATTACAAAATATATAATAAGGTCTACCAAAATGTCTTAACCATATCCATATTGGCCTTTCAAATATTTTTTTATTTCAATTAACAAATCATGCTAACTAGAATATAATTATTACCTTAAATGGTTAAAAATAAAATCCAATATGATTATGAAGATCTGCTACCTTTATTTAGTTTATTCTTTGTGCATTGTTTAAAAGAAGTATATTGTATGTCACTATTTCTCAAAGGAAATCAATTTATTGTTTGTTTAAAATAAATATGAGATAAATACCAACTAGATAATATTATAAACTAAGTATAGCAAAAATTGACAAAAAATTATATTATAGAGTAGAAACTGACTATGGGGCCATAGGGCAAGACAACTATGAACAATCAGGATGATAAAAAAATATATTTAAAGAAATGATTTTTAAGAAACTTATCATTATATTTATTAATTAGACTAAGTTTTACTTTTTGCATGTTGATATATTCACAAAATTTGTGAAACATGTATTTTTGGGTTAGTCATAAATATGGTTGAAATGAGCATGAGGCTATGTTGTGTTTATTAATTTTGTTTAAAATAAGTTTTTTTATGCCATTATTTCTCATAGGAAATTATTTTTTTGTTTATTTAAAAGAAGTATGTGGTAAAGACCAACCACATAATATAATTCATTTTGTTTTTTGCATTGCTTAAAAGAAGTATCTTTCATGTCATTATTTCTAAGAGGAAATGAGTTTATTGTTTGTTTAAAAGAATTATGTGGTAAAAACCAATCAAATAATATAATTCATTTTGATTTTTGCATTGTTTAAAAGAAGTGTCTTGCATGCCATTATTTCTCAAGAGGAAATTTGTTTCTTGTTTATTTAAAAGAAGTATGCGGTAAAGACCAACCACGTAATATAATTTATTTTTTTCTTTGTGCATTATTCAAAAAGTATCTTACATGCCATTATTTCTTAGAGGAAATCAATTTATTATTTTTTAGGATTTAGGGTGGTAAAACTAAAAACTAGCCAAATAATATATTAAACTAAGTAAAAAATTGAGATAAAAAATTAGGGTGTGTGTGTACACACACACATGTATATATATACATATATGTATACACATATATATATACACATA
Organism: Torreya grandis; assembly: GCA_037957365.1. Lineage (NCBI taxonomy): Eukaryota > Viridiplantae > Streptophyta > Pinopsida > Cupressales > Taxaceae > Torreya > Torreya grandis. The sequence continues at coordinate 2,596,431 of JARHVA010002171.1, read as the reverse complement.
CACACACACATACATATACATATGCATATACACATGTACACATACATACATGTGTGTGTGTGTGTATAATACAGACACACACATATATGTAATATATGTTACATATATGTGTGTGTTATATATATATATATATATATATATATATATATATATATATATGTTTTTGATTAATTAAGGTGGCAAACCAGGGGCCAAACCCTATACAGTCAAAAAAGATAAGAAGGTTGGCAAACAAAAGATGCCAGCACTGAACCAACAACACAGTTGAGAAACAAAGTCAGAAGCACAACAAAACACTGGAAAGACTAAAGTCAGAAAGGACAACACTACATAACTATAGAATTAACAAGATCCTTAAGATTCTCATTGTCTACATTGTCAGCATTTCCTGGATTATCCACTGCTTACATGATCTGCAATGGCCTTCTCCACATGGACCACCTTCGAAAGCTATCTTCATCATGAATGTGCATCATTCATGCTCCATCATCTCCTAAATGATCTCTCTAATGTTTGTGGGTATATGAGCCCCTTGTCGCCATACCCTCCATCCTAAGAATTGTTGACCAAGGTTGGCACAAGCATCAGCGCCCTGTTACCTTCTTTGCAGGTGTGGGTAATCTCAACTTCGAAAAACTTTTGTAAAAGAAACTGGATGTCCGTAATGATGTCTTTTAGATGGATACCAATGTTAGATGCTTTATTAACAGCATCTATGATCAACTTAGAATCTCCCTGAATATTCCAATTTCTAATTCCTAGGGATATAGCTAACTTTAATCCCTAAAGTAAGGCCATAGCTTCAGCATAGTTATTGCTCTAGCAACCCATGCCACCAGCATAGACAATAGACATCCCTCCTTTTTCATTTCTTATTATTCCTCCTCCACTTGCTTTACCACTCAACTTGGATGCCCCATCAAAATTGAGTTTCATCCAATTGGGTTTAGGTGGTATCCATTTAGTATGAAGGCTCTAAAGAATTTTGAAATTATCATGCCCAGGGATAAGGTTTAAAACCTTCCATTTGGTATAAATTTGACTTTCAAATTTAGATAGGGTTTTCTCCGCAATACTAATATGAGCTATTGTAACACTTTCCAAGATGGTCCTAGCAAAGGAGTTAAACACCCGAGCAACATTTCTAGAAGTGTCCCTAAAAATTTTGTGATTTCACTCTTTCCACAAAGTCTAGCTCAAGCATGGTAGAGCTTGCTTCCATAGTTCCTTAATCCAGGGATGTGTGAAGGTTGAGTTTCAGCTGAGAATTACTTCTTTAAGGTCAGAATTGCAAACCCATTCAATGCCAAAGTTGTTAAGTATTTTTCCCCATAAATCCTGGGTAAACTCAGTGTATGAATAGGTGTGAAACTGATTCCTCTCTAGAACCACATAGAAAACATCTATTGACCAAAGTAAACCCCCTCTTTTGAAGGTTGTCCTGAGTAAGGATTTTTTTATGGGCAGCAACCCACCAAAACAAGTTAATCTTTGGAATGAGTTTATGATTTCAAACATTTTTCCATACCTCCTTATTCTGAGCTTCAGGTGTATCCAGATGATAGGTATATTTAATAGAGAATGATCCATTCTTATCTGGCCACCAGTATTATTCATCCTCCTGAGGGAAGAGTGGGATTCTGATCTCCTAAACACATTGTTGGATCTCTCAAATTCTTGGGATAAGCTCAGGCATGTGCACACAACAATCTAAAAGGTTTTTCCAGCTCCTTATCCCATTGTTATTTTCCATATAATCACTAACCCTATCACCAAAGAAATAAGTAGTCAGGCCTATAATTTCTCCATAATTTCCTTGGGAGATGAGAGGCTTGTCCCTTAACCAATTATCCTCCCAGAATTTAATCTGTTGGCCATTTCCAAGCTTCCACCTAGTTCCCTGTTTGAGAAGACTTCTACTTTTTAGCATTTTATTCCATATCACAGACCCTTGGGGTAATCCCGCTTATTGAAGAAAGTTGGAATCATCAATGCTATGCATGTATTTGGCATACATTATTTCCCCCCACTCATTGTTGTTGTGAATCAAATTCCAACTAACTTTTGAAAGGAGGGCTTTATTCATTTTCCTAATGGATCTTATAGTAAGTCCACCATGAGATTTTGGGAGACACTTTTTTTCCCATCTGACTAAAGACATTCTCTGTTTGTCTTCCACTCCCATCCATAAAAATTTCCTTTGGATCTATTCTAGCTTTTCAGTAAAATATGTAAGAATTTTAAAAAGAGACATGAAGTAAGTAGGAATATCTTGCAAGGATGTCTGAAGAAGTTGCAGCCTACCCGCACTACTGAGTAGTTTCCCCTTCCACCCAAGAAGTTTCTTATCTGTACGTTCCACAATACCATTCCAAAAACTTGAAGATACCTCTTTGACCGAGAGTGGGAGACCTAGGTAGGTAGCTAGTAGGCTAGCCTCAACACAATCTAAGATATCAATGATTATATGTCTAAGTTCATTGGGAGTGTTGAAGTACACATTTCTTTTCTAGAAATTTATTCTTTGTCCTGAGTCTCTAGCATAATCATTAAGTATATTCTTCCATCTTTTAGCTTCAATCACTGATGAGATACCAAATAAGATGGTATCATCCACAAACTGTTGTATGACCATAGGATGAAGGGAAGAGGCAGGTTTGATGCCTATTAGCTTTTTTGAAACTATATCAACTTGTATGTATCTTCCCAGTGCCTCATCCATAATGATGAATAGGTACAGGGAGAGAGGGTCTCCCTGATGAATTCCTCTCGAGGAGGATAAAAACTCTCTAGGAACACCATTAACCAGCACTGAGAATTTAGTAGAAGAGACCGCATTCCATAATAAGCAAGACAATTTATCATTAAACCCAAATTTTTTAATCACTTGGAATAGAAAAGTCCATGAGACTCTATCATAAGCTTTGGATATATCAAGCTTGAGGGCCATCCCAGGGATTCTACTCTTATCCATGGAGTGGATAGTCTCATGTGTGGTGACCACAGCATCAAGAATCTATCTGCCCAAGATGAAACCTTTTTGAGCAGGAGAAATAATTTTGTCAAGCAAGGGTTGATTTCTCAAAACTAGCAATTTAGTACATATCTTATACATAGTGTTGCATAAGCTAATGGGTCTGAAATCAGCAAGGTGTAAAGGTTGAGATTTTTTAGGAATAAGTACAATGAAGGTATTATTGACTTGTTTCAAAAGTTTTTCAGATCTAAAAAAATCATGAACTGCAGCAGTGAGGTCCGCTCCAACAATCTCGCAATATTCCTAAAAGAATATAGGAGGAAAGCCATTAGGACCTGGGGCTTTAAAAGCACCCATGTGTGTGTGTGTGTGTGTGTGTGTGTGTGTGTGTGTGTGTGTGTGTGTGTGTGTGTGTGTGTGTATAATACACACACACAGATATATATATATATATATATATATATATATATTAAATCAGTTGTTTGTTTGTTTAAAGAAGTACATGGTAAAAACCACCCAAATAATATATTAAACTGAGTATAGCAAAAATTATGATAAAAAATCAGGTTATATATATATATATATATATAAAGTAAATTAGTTGTTTGTTTGTTTAAAGAAGTACATTGTAAAAACCACCCAAATAATATATTAAACTGAGTATAGTAAAAATTACGATAAAAAATCAGGTTATATATAGTATAAATAATAAATCACTATGGGGCCATAGGGCAATTTTATATATATATATATATATATATATATATATATATATACACACACACACACACACACACATATATATATAAAGTAAATCAGTTGTTTGTTTGTTTAAAAAAGTACATGGTAAAAACCACCCAAATAATATATTAAACTGAGTATAGCAAAAATTATGATAAAAAATCAGGTTATATAGTATAAATAATAAATCACTATGGGGCCATAGGGAAATTATATATACATATATACATACACACACACACACACACACACACACACACACACACACACACACACACACACACACACACACACACATTTGCCCTATGGCCCCATAGTGATTTATTATTTATACTATATAACCTGATTTTTTGTCATAATTTTTGCTATACTCAGTTTAATATATTATTTGGGTGGTTTTTACCATGTACTTCTTTTAAACAAACAAACAACTGATTTACTTAAAAAATATTTGTTTAAAGATATTTGCTAAAAACACCTTGCATGTTGGTTTTCTCAGAAATTTCATGTATATCTAAAACACTTTTCCTTGAACTTAAAATATGTGAAATGGGTATTATTGAGTTATTCATAAATATGGTTGAAATGATCATGAGGCTCTATTTTATTTATTTATTTTTAAAAAAAAGAAGTATCTTTCATGCCATTATTTCTCAGAGGAAATGAGTTTCTTATTTGTTTAAAGGAAGTATGTGGTAAAGACAAACCACATAATATAATTCATTTTGTTCTTTGTCCATTGTTTAAAATAAGTATCTTGCATGCCATTGTTTCTCAGAGGAAATCACTAGTAAAAACAAACCAAATAATATAATAAATAGAGTATATAAAAACTATGTCAAAAAATTAGATTACAAAGTATACTTAATAAAATGATTATGAGGCCATAAGGCAAGACAAATATTAAAAGTGAGGATAGAAAGTAAATAAATTTAAAGAAATGATTTTTAGGGAATTTATCATTATATTTATTTATTTCAATAATTAAGATATACGACTCTACATGCAAACAACTACTCTCAGTCCTTTGTTTAATTAAGATAATGTGTCTATAACAGTTGTAAACTCCATTTTAGAGATGAATATGCATTAGAGCATAAATTATTTTCTTGAATACATATGTGATGATTTCTCAATTTTCGTATTTATTGATGCAAAATAATGGTGGATTGAAGCTCTAGTAGTTGAAAAATTGGGATAAGGGGTTAGAAATGAAGGTGCAAACAATTTCTAAGTTGGTTTCCTTATGATTATAATTGTAAGGTATAGATTTGTGTTTATTTTTTTTTAAAGACTAAGAGTATTTATTTGAAAACATAGTCATCTATTTTGAAATGAATAAATATAATGATAAGTTCCCTGAAATGCATTTATTTATAGGTAGGTTCTTAAATCGCTATCTTTCAAATGTCGTAAGCATATCCATAATCAATAATGATAACATTTCTCAAAATATCCTAACCATTTCCATTATTGAGAGAATAAAGCAAATAGTAAAGTTGTGCATGATATTTTTTTATATCTATGCATTATGTACTTAGTTTGTCAAATATATGTATATTTTATCCTATCTCCATGACTTATAATAGGTTAGAATATGAACATACTCTCTCTTTTCACCAAGTATGATAAGAATATGAATAGTAATAGACTACAAATGACTATATATATGCATGATTTTAAGAAGAAGAGAGTTACATCTTTGAGGAGATCAATAGAAACTATTTTGGTTATGGTTACCTTTTGTGTTTCTTACTTTTTTCCTTGCATGCAATCTCATGTATAATGTTTAGCTTATTCTATCTAATTTAATCTAAATACTCTATAAATGTTAATGAAATATTGGTTGTTCCTAATTCCTATCTAAGGCACAATAATTCATCTTCATTATGCTTCTATTTTCCCACCTTGTGTATGAATTCTCTGCACTATCTTATATTCTAAAGTAAAAATTATCTATCCTCATCTTTATCACATTCTAATGTTTCAAGAACTTATGATAAAAATGGTGTGATGACCATGGAAACACTCCTTCTAGAGGAAATTATGCTAATATGGTTACCAAGGCAGACATACATTGTGACATGGTAAGACCAAAAAGTATGTAATTTCACAAAAGAAGAATCCAAATGAACTAGTCTTACCATACAAGAAATAATTTGAGAGCATCTATATGAAGAGATTTATAAAACATTTTGGTATGAGTTCCCTGAATTTATACCTAATTAGTTATCATGGTTAGAATACTATTGCTTTAACCCAAGAATGAAATAAATAATCTCTAGATGGAATTAAAGGTAGACTAGTTGTAAAAATTGGAAACTAACTAGATAAGGGAAAAAGATTATTAGGTTTCCACCACCATATATGGATACATCATAAAAATTTTTAATACAAGGATACAATGTTTTTGAATATGTGTAGGACTTGTTTGTCCAAAGAATTATAGGGAAATTTTTATAGCAACTACCTCTCCTTGTGAAGATGTTGGTTATGGACAAGGCCATGGTGCCTACTCTAGCTAATATGGATTAGTCACTTCAAGCATATAGGGGTGTTTTCAACATGATGGTGAATGATGAGTAGATGAGAAGATAGGGTTTAAACCTAAATCTAGTATGGAGACACAAGGGAAGATGATTTATAAGAAAATTTTGGATTCAAAATGTGAACTACAATAACATAATAGATGGAACAAATATAAGAATACCCAGGTAGCTACAAGTAGAGGTAAGAGTAGTAGTAAACTAGATGATGAATGAGTAAGAAGATGTGATGAGAGAGATGAGATAAGGAGAATGAATAAGGAAGAAAGAAGATGATGAATGTTGATAGCTAGAAAGAAGTGATGAAGAATGAGATGAAGAAGATATGTTCAAAGAAGAAGATGAGAATAATGTAGAAGTGGAATAGTTAGATGATATATATAGTGAGTAGCTACAAGAATGGGTATTATTAGAATGGCATGAAGAATTCAATAAATAATTAGAACACAGTTGTAGATTAATCATAGTTTCAAGCAAAAAATAAGAACTCATAGAAAAAATCATTCACTAGAAGAGCATGCATCCCCACAGCCCAATTTCTTATATTCTAATTGAAGTTTTTGGCTAGGTAGACCAAAATATAATAATTGGGAAGGTCCATTTTTAGATCAAGTACATTTTTGGGGTACTAAAATAGAAATAAAATCAATTTAAAAGGATTTGAAGGCCATAGGGATTATGGAAACCAAAAAAAGAAAAGAAGGAAACATAGTAAAACAAAGTGTGCACATTGATTCTCCTAGTATGTAGAGTAGTATGTAGGAAATAACACCCATAACATATACTCCTATTGTAATAACTATGTATAAAATTCCATCAACACTAGTTTATATAATGGGTATTCTATGAGTATTCATAAACTTAGCAATCTATGATGAGTCTACAGAGCCTAAACAATACTTATTAACCTATGAAATGAGATGACAAGCTAAGGCCATTAGTGATGAAGCTATCTAAAAGTGTGATTTAGTAGGGGTACTAACCATAAGAGCACTTGAGTTTATATGCCATAGAGATGTTCAACGGGTAACTTTACAATAAGTTAAGAAATGACTAATCACAAAGTTCAAGATAAAGAAATGTGCAAGCTAGATTATTCAAGACTTAAAAGAGATAATGTAAAAGTTGGGATAATCAGTCTATGACTATGAATGTAGATTATTTGATGTGATGAATAAGGTAAAATTTTCCTTAACAGACAAAGATAAAGCTACATGGTTTGTCAAAAGACTACACTTCAAAATCAGGTTTTCTATTATGTAGACTCAATATTTCACTAAAATGGATGCTAGAGTTGTTTCCATATGAGTAGATAAAATTAAAGACTATAGAGAAGCTCATGTTACCATTTCTAAGATAAAAATACACTACAATATTTTATGAAGAAAATGGAGAAATACTATGAGTCAAATAAACCTAAATTGAATCTATAGTGTATGGAGTGCAAAAAATAAGGACATCATAGAAATGATTGTCCTAAGATTAAGACAAAATTCTGTGAAATCTATTAAGTAGTGGGCCATAGAACAATGTAGTACCATCTTTTGCAATAGTATGCCAAGAACCTATAGAATTTATATTGCAATTTTTTAATTCAAACAATCACAATGAAAAAAACTATAAGGATTTGTAGGAGCTCAAGGAAGGCATCACCAAAAAATTATTTGCCATCACTGTGCAACAAATGTCCTTGGTGAAGCAAATGATTCTAGGCCTAGAGGTTGATAAAGGTTATGTAACCCAAGTAGGTCTATAATGGATTCCTAATTTTCCATAATAGTAACCTCAAGTTCTAGCCAATTGGACCCATCCTTCACTAAATTGGACACCACCATCTCCATAATACTAGTATGCAGTACCCTAGTTCTCAGCCATGATGCCACAACATCAAATGAGTTAGACCCCACCAGTTATGCAATATCAATTTATAATTGGAGATAATACCCAACAACATCAACATTATAACACTGCATAGCAACAAGAAGGGTATAGAGGAGGATATCAGTCCAATAGAGGAGGAGATAGGGATGGATACAAAGGAGGTTACCAAAGTGGTAGATGAAATAACTATCAACAACCTCCTTTATAACACTATCTATGTGGAGAGTACAATCATGTACAATGAAACTGCCCATTGAATCCTCAAAGATAGTCTTATTATGTATATTTCAAATTATATGACCAACATGACATAAAAGATTTTCCTATCTTGAAGAAGGAAAGAAAAGACAAGGTCATGTAGAATGTGATTATGGTAAGTGCATAGTCTAAGTAAAATGATTTCTTGAACACTATTACATGACAAGAACATGCAAAAAAAGGTTTGTCTCTACTTGAAATGCCTCAGGATTAGGGAACCTAAAAATCAAAATAGGATAATTACCCTGACCTAGTTATAGAAAATGGGCTCATGTATGAATATACGTAGATTTTACAAAACATAAAAAATTAAGACACTACTAAAGGAGATGCTATATAAATAGATGCTCAAATTTATGGCCAGATCATGCACATTATGCATCAAGATGGAGTTGTCACTGTGCTCATAGGTCTTGTGAAACTTTTAAGCACACTTCACAATGAAGACATCTCATAGAATATCACAAACTTACTACATAGTCTACTAGAGTATGCATAGTGTAGATAATAGAAGATATAAAAGCTTTTTTGGTATGTCAAGACAAAGAAGCCATGGGATTTAGATGTATGAATCGACATTGAGGTTTTAGGTTATGTGATTCCAAATGTTGTCTTTGATTTAGAAATCATAGTCAACATGATTCATAGGTATACATGGGAGGCTATTGGATGAATCATTCTAAGTTATAGCCCAATAACTTTGAACTTAGCTAACTATGGAAGAGTCGAGTTTATTGGTAGATTAGAATATGTTGAAATAAAAGTTGTATAACTAACCTTATGAGGTGACTTTGAAGTCATTGACATGAAGATAATAACAACACATTACCCTACATTGATTAGCAATAAATGGGCATATGATGTTCAATTGACTATCAACATAATACATAATAAATTAGAAGTGCACCAGGGAGATAATGTTATTTTCATTCCTCTGAATAGATTGCACAAACCTTACATCATTCCAGCTGAACTAAAGTCTCTATGTGTCATGTAAGAAACCAACTAGATGAAGGTAAACTCTGAATAAATTTTATAAGCTCTATGCACAGTAGAGTGTAACTTATTATATGAGTATAATTAACCTTAGGTACAATAATTACTCACTCAAAATTGAAGACATATGAATAATGAAGGCCCAAACTAGTAGTTACTCAGTCATTGGCAACCTAGTTTGTCATACATGATTGTGCATCTATGTCTACAAAATCCCCTCCTCATTTAGAAGTTGATTTCCTATATCAATTAGATGATCATAGGTAGGATTATATAGAGACAACTAGAGAAGTCACTTTTCCTTGGGAAATAGATTCATCTATTAGGGGATACTTAGACACACACCTACTCAACTAGGCTCAAAGAGATCATGAAATTAAACCTATGAGGATGGTCTTTCACATGAATGACAACTTCATCTATACTATATAATTGAATATATTGATTAGTTCAATTTGTACTTACAAGTTCATGTATTGACCATCAACTAGTAGGTCAGTGTTCTAAATTATTCCCTAAAGGGAGTTGTAGTGACATGTTAGGCAATTGATAGAAATGACCAGCGTGAGTGGGATGATGCATGAGAGTTCATGATTAGTAGGTTTTAACCACCACAAATCATTATAAAAAATTGGCCTTTCTTCCAAGAAGGTGTGTCCTAAAATTCATATTCATAAATGTGTTAAAGTCTGGATTGAGGAACGTGTAGCACCAAAGTATCAGGTTCACATATTCCATTATACACTTGTTCTTTTACCATCATCATGGTATATGCATCAAGATCACAAGACATAGACAAAGCATTGGGTGAAGGTGCAAAGTGATTTCATACAGATGTTTGTTTTTTAAGATAAAAACCCTATGGTTCATAATAAACTATAGAAAATCAAACAGTTCTTATGTCATGGGTGTGCGGAAGACTTAAGTACCATGATGGAATCCATGGCACAAAAGAATACAACTTATAATCTCAATTAGACATTACAAAGATATAAATATACCAAGAAATAAGAGCAATCTCTTATGCAACCATGCCACCAAATACAATATGAATAAGAGGACATTGAAGATTCTGATTCTAATGGTGATCTAGATTTGACTAATTTATTTGAACCTAAATGGCTAGTAGAACCACTAGATGACCTTGATGTAGAACTAAATGGAGATAAGATGCATACCATACAAATTCCATAATAAGAAGGGAAATAAATGCTACAAGAATCTGTTGATGAATAAAAGTACAATATTACCAACAACCCATATAAAAGCATGTAGCAAACATTAAAATTGAGGAAGTTTCCAAATTAGTGCACATAGGTGATTATTCGATAAATGCTAAAGTTTCTAAAGTTATGTAACTCCTATGAGATTATTGGGATGTTTTTCCCACTAAATTCTTAGAGGTCTAAGGAGTTGATCCATCTCTAGGTGAGATGCATATAGAACTAAATGAATGCATAGGACCTACAAAGAAATGACCATACAATCTAAATCCAAACATGAAACTAAAAGTGAAGGCTAAAGTTGATCAAATGTAGGATGTAGGAATAATCTATCCTATAGACAAGGTAGATTGGGTTAGTCCCATTGTAGTATATCTCAAGAAAATCAAGGAGATATGAGTATGTGGGGATATCACATTTTGAATGATGCATGTGTAAATGATCCATTCCCAATTCCCTTCATAGAAAAAGTTCTAGAATCTATCACAAGTCATGAAGTCTAATCTTTCATGGATGGTTTCAGTGGTTATCATCAAATACCCATAAAAAAATAAGATAGATCTAAAACAACTTTTGCCATGAAATGAAGATCTTTTTCACACAAGGTCATGATTTTTGTCCTTAAGAATTCACCTATAGTTTTCTCTTACATAGTCATGACTGCATTCAAGGAATTCATTCATGACTTCCTAGAAGTCTATCTTGATGATTGGGTAATATTTTCCTTATTCAAAGAGCATTTGTCTAAGTTGTGCCTAATGCTAAAATAATGTTGAGATTTATGCATTACCTTGAATTTAAATAAATGTCTCTTCTTTACACCTTTTAACATATTGTTAGGCCATGTAGTATGTAATGAAGGAATTTTGGTAGACCAGGCAAAAATTATAATTATTTTGAGTATGCCTCCACTAGTCAGCTCCATCGAGGTGTGATTTTTTATGGGCCATATAGGGTATTATCATAAATTTATCAAAATATATGAAGCCATTTCATCTTCATTGGAATCTTTACTACGTAGATGTGTGAAATTTGTTTGGACTTCAGAATGCCAAGTAGCCTTCATCAATATAAAACAAATATTGGTTATTGTGCTCATCATCATCTTTCTAGACTAGAGTAAGACCTTTCACATGCAAGTTGATGTTTAAGGTATCATAGTTGGTGCTATGATTGTATAACCAAGAGATGGTAGAAATGACCATCCCATTCATTTTACAAGTTGAAGACTATCTAATGTAGAGAAGAACTACATAAAATTGAATGCTAAGCACTTTTTTTCATGTTTAAACTAATTTTTTTGACATTGTGTTCTTGTAACACCATTCAAAGTCTTCACCGATCATTCAAGCTCTGTAATACCTTATTAACAAGTCAATGCTAGGAGGATGCATCTCTAGGTGGTTGATGTTATTTTAGGAGTTTCAATTTTGCATTAATGTCAAATAGGTAGAGAAAACATAGGACTAGACCATCTCAACCACATTCCTAATGGTGAAGAACCAAAAGAATTACAGGAGGACTCTCCTAATGCTCATCTCTTTCGTGTTTTTGTGATTCCTAAATTTTTTGAAGCAATTGACAAATTCCTTGAACAAGAAGTATTTTTGGTGCACTATTAAGAGAGGTGCAAGAAATAATTTATCACCTAAACTTTATCATACACCATCATCAATGGGATTCTATATCATTTGGTGAAGGATGAAGTACTATGAAGGGTTATTCTAGAATATAAACAACCTCAACTCTTGTAGGAGGCACACCAAGGAGTAGTAGGAGGACATTTTACTGGAGAAGTTACTACCAAAAAGTTATTATAGAGTCAGTTATGGTGGCCTAATATTTTTCATGATGCACACAGAGTAGCATAGCACTATGATGTCTACCAATGCATGGGTAAACCACTACAAAAAGATGAAATGACTTTATAACCTCTATTACCTTATCAACCTTTTTAAAAATTGGGCATTAACTTTTTCAGACATGTCAATCCACTAAGCAAATGTAGTAAAGCAAGGTATATTATTATTGTGACCAATTACTTTACCAAGTGGGTTAAAGTTGATATAGCACCTAGTTGTGGTACAAAGGATGTAATAAAATTTATCTATGAGAACATCATTAAAAGGTTCAGTTACCCCATAAAACTCATAAGCTATTAAGGGATGCACTTACTAAACAACACCATCAAGGCTCTTACTAAGGAATTTATGATTTCTCATCATAAAATCACTACGTACCATCCACAAGCAAATGGCCAAGTTGAAGCCTCCAACAAAGTGTTGGGAAATTTTATGATGACTATTTGTGATGTCAAGAGGTATGAATGAGAAGATCAAATTCTAGTAATTCTATGGGCATATCACATGCACTACAAAAGATCCACCAGATTTACTCCATTCTAATTGGTGTATGGAATTAAAGTAGTTATGCCAATGGAATACTTAGTACCCAGTCTATGCATTACCATAGTCATGAGACTAGGGGATCATGAGTCTCTTACCAATAAACTTATTAAACTAAATAGGATGGATAGGTATAAATGTATATCATTTTGGATGTAGTAAGTTCATAATCAAATCAAGAAAGCATGGCATGATAGAAATTTATGCCATAACGATTAACTAGTCTTATTATATGATAGTCATTTAAGAGAATTCATAGGTAAGTTATAGATTTTATGGAAAGGGCCTTATGTTATACATGAACTAATGTAGCAAGGTACTTTGGTTTTAAGAGATCTTGAGGGAACCAATTTACCAAGGTGGGTAAATGGTTGTAGGCTTAATCCCTACTTCCAATAATTGAATTGATCTCATTTTGCTAAGTGAGTGGGTACTAAGTAGCACCAAGTCGATTAAGATTTCTCAATTTTTCATGTTTTTGTGTGTTTATTTTTATTTTTGTCTGTGTTTGTATAGATATCTTCACTATTAGTCAATAACCAAGATACCAAGCATCACGTGCACCAACTATGTTCAAGAGGATCCATATGTGCCATCATGGATGTCAACAAGAGTGAATGAAAGAAATTAAGTCTAAGAAAAGTATGAAAAAGTCATGTCAACAAGATCTCCACCATATAATGGTCATACACCAAAATTAAATACCAGATCCAAGGTTTGATTGACTTAATCTTCAACAAATTGGTAACCCATAAACATCATCTTCTTGTACCCTCGTATGGACACTAAAGAGAATAATAGTGTAACTCCACACATGTGATAATGACTAACTATCTTAATTTTTAGATCAAATAAAGATTTTACACATTCACCATTGCATTCATGATGAGTGGACAACTAAGTGTAGCATTTATTTGGAATCCACTAGGCATGAAATCTATAAAGGCCAAGTTTGAGAACCAAGTAAGCTACTTTTCTTGTGTAGAGAGTTGATAGAATTATAAGTGCATCAATCATGGATACTTTAGGACTCATTAAGGGTTTGGCAGAGGCAAAAAAGAAGCAATAAGCATTGACATGGCTCTTAGGTAGACCAAGTTCAATGATCTAGAGCCATTCAAATTATTTCAAGCAATAAAATAGAAGTTATTTCACCCAAACCCCACCAATGATATGTAACCCCTCACTCTCACAGCTCCCCATTGATTCCATAACACAAATGCCAAGATCTTAATTTGCATCCCAAACTTTGGTGACCTAGGGGATATTTTCCAAGTCTTACTCAGCCAATACAATGATGTCAACATCTACCTTGGCCAAGATGTCACCATTATCATTAATATAGAAGCCATGGCTTGAGCTTTGGCATGCCTCACAAGGAGACTCCCTATCTCCCTACAAGAATAGAATACCCCCTATTTTATAAGAAGTCTGAGCTTTGTATATATAGGGATCATGAGGGATCATAATTGAGGAAATCTATGATGAGCTAGTGTGCATTCTCATAGAGTGCATCATAATAAGGTTTTGGTAGATGACCAAGTCTGTAAAACAAATCCCAAAAAGAGTCAAGGACATCACCCACTACATGATCCATAAGAATGAGCAATTCAATTGGCTAGAGTACTTTGTTCAGGAGCTACTCATTAACATTGATAAGTGTTACACCTCTCCAAAGTAAAAAATTTAGTACCAGTTCCTTCTATTCCTAATCTACTTCATGTAATGAAAATCAATGGAGGGTAAAGTGTACCCCAACATAGATTATTGCCCAGTGCAAAAATTTCCTAATCTTCTCTAGACACAAGAGCGCAGAGCCCTAACACATGATGAAAAATCTAAATCATGGTGGGACGAGTGTTTGATCATAACACATCCCTAGGTGGCACCAAATGTCATGTAGTATTTGGGCCAACATGTAGCTATCACCTTGCTGCCCAAAGGCATATTTATACACATTCATAAGTTGCCATGGTCACCCTTTCCACCACTTCCCTTCTTTGTCACCATGGACATGGTGAAGGTAGAATTCACCAAAAATAAATATTTTATAGCTAGGTGTGTAACTCCATTATAGGCTATACCACCTGGCATAGCCATTCTTACAACACAACAACCCAAAGAAGCCACCACTTCACAATAATATAAGGGAAAGCACAAGTTTTCCATAAAACATAAATTAGTGTCTCCTTATTTTAAGTAAAAGACACAAAGCATGGCCACATGGTTAGATGACATAAAGGTGTCACATATCACCAGCTCATGGAAGCACAACCTGCCCCTACCTCTACTTCTCCACCACCTAAACATAGACTTGTCACACTTGGGTGAAAAAAGGCACATGTTTCTAGTTTAGAAGTTTGACCAAGTGATTTTCCATCATCACCACATACTCAAGAGGTTAGAGAGCTCATACTTAAGTAACCCACCACCAAATAATAGTAGGACTCCAAGGAAGAAGTAGCTCATGTAGCTGAACAATGAGTAAGGAAGGAGGAGAAGAAGTGACAAAAGGAACAAGCTCAACAACAACAAGCCAATCAACAAGACAAATAATCCAAATCCACACAAAAGGTCAAGGATGTAGAGGTTGATAGATAAGAATTCATGGATGTGTCCAAGAAGTGATAGGAAGCTACCGATACAACATAGAAAGAACAGGAGGAGCAAACATGGAAGGAAAAGGAAACTGAGCTCTCTACCAAGGCTAAGGTAGAGGAAGAAGAGAAATAGAAATAGGATGTAGCAACCCAAGCATAGAAAGCCATGAATGTTGAAAAGTGTACACAACAACAAGCTGAGGAATTTGTGAAGAAAAAGAAGGTAGAAGAAGATGAAACCCTATGCCAACAATAAGCATAAGCGTAGGCATAGGCACAATAATAAGCAAAAGTATAAATGCAAGCCCAAGCTGCAAAGGAACAAGCAAAGGCTATGGCCCTATTATAATACAAGAAAGAAGTAGAAGAACATGTGTAAAAGTTGAAGGTAAAAGAATCAAGAATAAAGTAACAAGCTATGTAGGAGGAATTGAAAAAGAAAGCATAGAAAGAGGAAGAAGTGAAAAGAAAGAAAGCTAAAGACATTGTGCAATAACTCAAGATGGAAACATAAACCACAATGTAATGGTAATAGGAACCAAAGTATCCATAGGTATAAGTAAAGCATCCAGTACAACAAGAAGCTTCAGTTGTAGCTCAAACACGTACTCATTTTCTATAGTTGCCATTGGGAGGAGTTTGGATCTAGGATGTCCCAACAGTTGGTGCTCATCACACCACATTTTCACTCCCACTTTCCATAATACCATGTTTGGATCTCTCAACACCTATTATTACATTATATGCACTCCCTATCAAGCAAGAATCTTCCTTGGATGTTTCTAGGCTCCCATTAAAGAAATGACTGGAGGGTGAAGCAAATTTTTAGGAGTTAATTATGTAAAAGGCCTCCTCCTTAGAGCTAGAGATAATTCAATCTAGGGTAGAGAATGTGGAGTTAAAGGCTAACCTTCATGAAGCTATGAAGATGATCTAAGAGACCTACCTAGAATTGGTCATTCAAACAATTAGGGACCAAATCATGTCTAACTAGTGTAAACTCAAGATGTTGGTATCTGAGCTGACTAAGGATTAGTGTGTAGCTTAGAAACTCTATGTAGTTGGCACATTGAGCCATGATGTGAAGACCAAGTCAACCATGCTGATTATCTTACTAGAGGAGTACCAAGGCATACTAGAGATTACCTCACTACAATAATTCAAGTCATGCACATTTTGCTAGATTGGAAATAACAACTAGATATTTCCTTAGCTAATTCTAGAATAGACTTTTCCATAACCAAAACCACTAAAAAATCCATAGGTATCTACACCACTTTCATAGATGATAATGATAGAGCTCTCTAGGACTTGCTCAATGTTAGAGACAATGTGCATGATAAAATATTCAACTGGTAAAGTGAGCTTCTGTGTAGTTATTTCACAGGTATCCAATCCTAATGCCATGTAGACAAACTAGAGAAGATGAGTGGTGAGATATAGACAAGGGTAAATAAAACTAAGGTAGCCATGAACATCACTAATGACTTAGACTTGAAGTAGCTCATTGGATATCATGTACCACTATGTACTCTATTACAGATGGTCTAGGAAGTTATGCTTAATTGGCATGCATACAAGACTGACCTATCTTTATTTTATAACAAGGTTTCCTAGATCCTCAATATTCCATTCTACAAGCTACAATTTAATCTCAAATAGATCATCACTTAGTACAAGACTACATAGATCAAGGCTAAGGACTCTTTTATCCAGTCCTCATCAAGTTAAGTATTGTTTAAGGTGATAATTTTAAAAATTTTGTAAACAATTTTATATTGGGAATGACTAGTAAGACAAGCAAGGCCAAGATGGTTAAAACCCCATAAAGGGTGGCCACCTAGTTATGCCAATCTATTGAAAACTTGAAAGGGATGTAGGTTGGTATGTGACTTACTTAAAATCTTGAAAAGGAGAATATGTAGTGTTTAAGAGGTGAAAACCAGAAATGACACCTTGAGTGATTATTATGACTCTTATTGGTATAACCACTTTTTAGCTTCTACCCTTTATGCACATTTAGAAGATCCTGTGATGTTTTCTTTGGATGAGATAATATTTTAAGTTCATGAAAGTGTTGGAAGAAGAAATTGGATAGCAAATTTATGCAAGATATTTATCTATATTTGTGCATTATGTACTTAGTTTGTTAGGGATATGTTTATTTTATCCTATCTCCATGACTTATTATAGGATAGAATATGAATAGACTCCTCTTTTGGTACCAAGTATGAAAAGAATTTGAATAGTCATAGACTACAAATGAATATATATATGTTTGTAAGAAGAAGAGAGTTCCACCTTTGAAGAGATCAATAGATACTATTTTGGTTATGGTTACCTATTATGTTTAGTACTTTGTTCCTCACATGCATTCTCTATATAATGTCTAGCTTATTATATATAATTTAATCTGAATACTTTGTAAATGTTTTTGATAATATAAGTCTACAAAAAGGGTGTAGAACCCAAGAAAAAAAATCCCAAGGGGCAGCAGAATAGGCCAAAGGCCACCAAAAATGGACAAATAACAAATAGATGACAGCCAAATAACAAACTAAAAACAAATTAGAAGACAACCATAGCAGAAGCACTACTTGTTAATCAAGTCTTTCCAGTCATCTTTAATGAAACTGAGGAGATATTCTTGTTGGAAAATTTTCCTTCAATATCCTTATCTCTATCTGTAGCATCCTATAGAATCATCTGAGAAGAAGTAGCTTGATGTATAACTTTTAGGTAGACAATTTTCAACACTTTCATTTTATTTTAGAGTGAGTGAAAACCATTTTTTACTTCCTCTAGCTCCCTTTTAATCTAACGACTATCATCACAAGTGTCTTTGAAATCCTCCTTAACTGAGTCATATAAGGAGTTATTTAGCTCCTTGAAATGATTGATCCCTTATTTATCAATCTATTGGTCTGAACTAGGCTTGACTTTTAAAATACCCACTTCCTCCCCCAGATCTAAAGTAGAGGGATAATCAACAATTTTCACCAAAGGGGTTTTACCCCTTGCTAATACTTTATAAATGTTAATGAAATATTGGTTTCTCTTAATTATTATATAATGAACAATAATTCATCTTCGTTATGCTTCTATTTTCCCATCTTGTGTATGAATTCTCTACACTATCTTGTATTCTAAAGTAAAACTTAGCTATCCTCATCTTTAGCATGTTTTGATGTTTCAAGAACCTCTGCTAACATCCATAATCAATAATGGCATTTCAAATATATTTTTATTTTAATTAAAAAACTATGCCACCCAAAATATAATTATTATCTTAAGTGTATTGTGTCCTAAGACACAAGTGGTCCTTAACACATTTATAAAACTAAGTAAAAAACATGCTTTTCCTTCTATATGATTTTAATGACTAAAAAACTTAATAATAAATAACTAAAACTATAAGTATAAACTTGTAAGTTGAAATTTCTACATCTTTAAGACTTTAAAGCTTACAAAATTAGGTAGTGTTAAAAAAGGTTAATTATATAAAGACTTTACATCCCAAATTCTCACACCTAATGTATATTTGGTTTCTAGCATTAAATGTGGTACAAATGGAATTAAAGCTACAGGGATCAAGGTTAAGATATTGCCCCATTTTTTATATAATTGGTGTTGTCATATTGAAGGGCCAAGTCAAAATTTAATGTTGGTCCAACACATCACCCATGGGATTAACGAAAGTTGCTCAAATACATATGCAATAATTTTTTCAAATTTTCTAGTCATTTATACAAGTTATTAGTGGAAGGAAGGTTATTGGTCCAATATAGATACTTACAATTTATTACACCATATATACCTCAAATAAGTTTGGATAAAATAAGAAGGGAACACCACAATAAACTTATGAATCTCTATAATAGAGTTTTTAATTGTTATAAATATGTTCTCTTAATCAAACAAAACACAAAAAATACACCTATTTAGTATAAAATAACAAGGGAATGCCACAATATATGTATTCATCTCTATAATAGATTTTTCAACTGTTATAGACATATTCTTTTAATCAAATTGAACATAAAAAATACACCTATTTGGTATAAATTAATAAGGGAATACCATAATATATTTATGTATCTCTATAATAGAGTTTACAATAGTTATAGACATGATCTATTAATAAAATAAAACACAAAAATACACTTTTTTGGTATAAAATAATAAGGGAATGCTACAATATACTTATGCATCTCTATAATAAAGTTTATAATTATTATAGACATGTTTTCTTAATCAAACAAAACACAATTATACACTTTCTTCATATAAAATAATAAGAGAACACCACAATATACTTATGCATCTCTATAGTAGAGTTTACAACTATTATAGACATGTTCTCTTAATCAAATAAAACACAAAAACACAACTACTTGGTATTAAATAACAAGGGAATTCCACAATATATTTATATATCTCTATAATAGAGTTTACAATTGTTATAGATATGTTATCTTAATCAAACAAAATACAAAAATGCACATGATTCGTATAAAATAACAAGGTAACACCAAAATATACTTATGTATTTCTATTAAAGAGTTTCAAACTATTATAGACATGTTCTCTTAATCAAATAGAGCACAAAAATACACTTACTTGGTATAAATTAATAAGGGAAGCCCATAATATACTTATGCATCTTTATAATAGAGTTTACAACTATTATAGACATGTTCTCTTAATCAAATAGAACACAAAAATATACCATCTTAGTATAAAATAACAAGGGAATGCCACAATATACTTATTCAACTCTATAATAGAGTTTACAACTATTATAGACATGTTTTCTTAATCAAATAGAATACAAAAATACACCTACTTGGTATAAAATAACAAGATAATGCCACAATATACTTATGCATCTCTATAATAGAGTTTACTACTATTATAGACATGTTCTCTTAATCAAACAAAACAAAAAATATACCTACTTGGTATAAAATAACAAGGGAACACTATAATATACTTATGCATCTCTATAATAGAGTTTACAAATGTTATAGACATGTTCTCTTAATAAAAAAGAACACAAAAATACATGTGTTTTTAATCAAGTATTAGCAGTTTTCCATCAAAAATTAAGGTCACCCAGTATTAATTATCAAAATGCAATATGGATACATGGATCCATGGAAAATTATTTGGGATCACAAAATATGTTGTCCTTCCTCAATCAACCTCAGATTTCAGATACCTAAATTTCAAATTTCAACATGCCAATTTTCTTCATTTTATTCTTGATAATTATTACGTGCATTCTCTTTAAAATTTGTTAAACTTGCATCCATTAGTGCAGAACTCTTTGAGTATAGTGTGTTTTAATAATTAATAGTTAATCCTCTTCTTTCAAATATTGAATGTTATATTTCTAGAGCTTTATCAAATTAAAAATCGAAGACATTGTATCTAGTTGTATAGAGCCTCAATCAAGTCTCCAAATTCTTGTCAAGCTTGTTTCTTAACTTTGACTTTAAAAATGACAATGCACTAAAAATTATCTCATCTTTCACTAATCTCAAAATCATTATTTGACATAAATTAGTAAGATTAAAATATTCTAAAATACCATCACGTAGTATTTCACTCAAACTTAAAGTAGTCCATAGTCTAGTAATTGATCCATCTTCAAAAACATTGTCCATAACTTTAACTTGTTCCAACATTGCTTTGAAAAATTGAATAGACTGCTCACTTTGCTTTGACAAATCTAAAATGCCTTCAATTTGTTCATCTTTCATTTCTGATCTAAAAATCTGATGAGCTAACATGTTTCTAATATTGAGGGTACACCACAACCATGGATTCTAGTAGTTCATCTTGAGGAAAACAATCTCTAATATCTGAAGATAGACATTTTGAAATTTTCTTCAAGGTGGACCTTATAGAGGGTACAAACTAAAAGAATCGATCCCTTGTAATAAGAATTTATTTGAGTTTATCAAATTGACTATGTCAAAAGTGTGTATGGGTATTTTACATTCTCGTACTTTTGCACATAAATATCCATCTTCATTAAATTGCAAATAGTTACCACTATGTTTAATATTTGTCATCAAGATCTAGCTTGTGAAAATTTCCCTTGTAAATGAATCTTATGTTAAATACAAATTATCAAGGGCAAGGAATCTTACTTTTCTCAATGTAGAATATTCTTGAATGTACATTGTTCTTTTTTGAGCTTTCTTTATCATTAAATTCATTTCATCTAACATGGGTAAAAGGTTGCATAAGGTCAATAATGTCTCTATATTAGTTAACCAAAACAAAATATCTGAAGATTTATCTATTGTGTGGTGATGTTCCTTCATTATTTCCATTAATAATTGATATTATGCATATACTCTATATGCTAGTCCACAAAGGAAAATCCATTGAGTATCAACATCCTTAAGTAGCTTATTTTCTTAATTTAAACCTTTAACCTTTAGTAAAATTTTGAAATTGTAAAAATATTTATAGACTTCTACAAAAGTATGAATGGATTTAATGAATAAGATATTCAACTTTTGAGACTAATATAAACTTGCTCACAATTTTGTTTCAAATTTATTCTATATGCCATGCAATGAATACCAATCATATACAGTGTGCAAGAAGTTTGTAGCCTTCAATAAAAACCACTTCTTTGACCTTACATAACTGATGCTCCATCTTCCCCCACACAAACAATCTTTCTTGAAATTGAGAAATCATCCATTCTACCAACCTGTTTCAAATTATCCTTAACTAGTTCTAAAAAGTTTAGAGAAGTTGTATTTTCTTTCATTTTATGAATGGTAAGAAAACGAGTCTGAAAAACATGATTTAAAACAATGTAAACATGCATACACACCCAATGGTTATAAGTTCATCCAATGACAATGTTATGTATCTTGAAATCCTTATCTTCTCTTGAAGATTATCCTTTTCTACTTCAATAAGATAATTAGCCTATTCCCAACCACTAGTAACTGACCAATCAATATTTGAAAAGTTCAAAACACTAAGAAGTTGTAGCATGTCCTTATATCCTAGATAATCATTCATTGGTTGACCTTTGTTTAAAATATGAAAAATAACACAAAGTTGTACAATCTTGACATTTGGTTGATTCCCATTATTTTTATAAACAAAGCTACAATATTTCTTCCACTTACATGAAGCTTTTGTTATTTTTTATTTATTCTTTGTATTCACTTGCATACTTAACATGAAGAGACTTTTCTTTTATTATCCATTATATCACTGATTTCTCCTCTCCATTTATAATTTTCATTTTTTACACTTTATCCACATACTTTTTTGTGGTATCTAGTTTTAGTTGTAGGCATTTATACCTCCCCAATATCCAACTATATAATGTATTTACACTCTTTTGGTGGCTCATTAATGTATTCACTCAAGACAAGTTCAATTAAAGGATATTTATAAACCCATTCATCTTGAAAACTTTTTAAAATTTTTGATTCACTTGACTTCCTTTTTTAGGATCTATGACAAATTTCATGAACTACTTGTGAGGTTGAATCATCAACACTTTCAAAATCATATTGTCTTAAACCATCTATGTCATGGTCATTGGCATTATTACTTGTATCCACTGATTAAAAGTGATAAGAACCATGTTGAACATGATATTGATCATGAGAAATAATGTTTAGTTCTGGTTGATTTCTTAAACTAGTATTTATTTATAAAGGTCTTTCTTATTGATATTTATCATAATATGATAACAAGGTATTTCCCTTTGATGAACCTCGTGTTAATTTCCTAGCACTTGAACTAGGATTAGACATTTTACAAATCAAAAACCTTTTAATGCCAACTTTATGAGTCACCAATGCAAAACACTCTCTTCAATGATGAAATCACTATTCCAATTCTTGAATTAACTTTTACATTGGCAGTTTGAAAGTTGGCACGTAGAAATAAGTAATGATACCAACACATTTATTTTAAAAAAGCTGAAAAATGAATTGCCAAAATATCAATTTGAAAATTATATCATAGGCAAAATCTAAATTTCTACAATTTATAAATTATAAATTAAAACTTAAATCAGACCACAACTCACTTGCAAATTCAAAACATGAAAATAGGGGCCAACATAAATTTATAAGGACATGCTACAATTTATTAGTGACTATTTTGATGTGTTTTGGATCTTTATTTTTATGGTTGTAGAATAATAGTGATTCTAAGAAGCAACAAATGTTTCTAAGATGTGTAAGGGATTTTTATAAATTTAAAAAATAATAATGAATGATGCACTAATTAAATATCTCAATAATCAAATATGTATATGTGAATTAGATTTCAAATAATATAATCTAACCTATCCAATAGATTAAAGCCTATAGAAGACTGAAGAAAATATTTCTAATTCTATAAAAGTGTTTTATCAATGAAAACAGAATAATGAAAATGGAAATATAATCACTATTATAACTAAGAACAACTAAAACAATAAACTAACATACTCATAATTCAATGTCAAATATCATAAATTAATGGTCAATCTTAGATTAGTCTTTTAAGAGACTTACAGAGGTTTGTACTCAATTTATAATAATTATTGCACATGATCTTATCATATGTACTCAAAAAAATTTAGTTATGTGATCCTATCTTTTCATAGTTATCTTACTTTATGGCCCCATAGTCGGTTTATTATTTATACTCTATACTCTGATTTTTTATCACAATTTTTTATATACTCAATTTATTATATTATTTGGTTGGTCTTTACTAAATACTTATTTTAAACAAATAAAAAACTAATTTTATCTGATAAATACTCCTTTTAAATAAACAAGAAACTGATTTCCTCTAAGAAATAATGTCATGCGAGATTATTCTTTTAAACAATACATAAAGAATAAAATGAATAAATGCAAAGAACCTCATGATCATTTCAACCATATTTATGACTAACCCAAAAATATCCATTTCACATATTTTGAGTTTAAAGAAAAGATTTGCAGATAAATATGAAATTTCCAAGAAAACCAACATGCATAGTGTTTTAATAAAATATCTTTAAATAATTTTTTTTCAAGTAACTTATCATTATATTTATTCATTTCAAGATAAAGGAATATGCATGCAAACAAATTCTCTTAGTCTTTAGAATAAAATAAACACAAATCCATACTTTGAAATTGTAATCACAAGGAAACTAGTTTAGAAATTGTCTACACCTCATCCCAATATTTTGACTACCAAAGCTTCACTCCTACCAATAGCTTACATCAATGACTAGAAAAATTGAAAAACTATTAGTAAAAATATTTAAAGAAATGATTTTTAGGTAACTTATCATTATATTTATTTATTTCAATACAAATGACTATGCATGAAAAAAAATTCTCTCAATCTTCAGAACAAAGAAATAAAAATTCATACCTTGCAGTTGAAATCATAAGAAGATCGGCTTAGAAATTATTTTTACCTTTGTTTCTAACCTCTCATTAACATAATTCAAATATAGCACTATATATTGAAAGTTAACATAGATAGATCTGGATGTATAATTAGCTAGCAAAGTATACACATGAAAATTAAATGAATAGATAAGAATTAATGTGGGAAACCCTCAATGAGGTAAAAAACCCGCCAAAGTGATATTCGTATATTGAGAAATAAAATTACCTCAACACGTATCTTATCTTCTTACTTCCTCTCTTCCGAAATAATCTTCACAAAACCTTGAGTGAATTCAAATGAAAAACCAATAGGGGTAAACCTTATTTTATAATAAAATTTGAAGGGAGATGACCGTTGTGAATAATGGGTCCAACCATCCTGAAAAGGCATTTAATAAAACATTGGTAATTTATTAAATAAATATAATATTTTTATTTATTTACACAGTTTCCACCTCATGTTAATAAATAATATATTATTATTATTTAATAAATTACTAATATAAGATAAGTGTTAAATAATCACCACTTAGACATTAAATGCTCTCACAGTACCCCTTAATTTTAAGTGGAGATAAAAACCCATATTCACTATAAATGAATTATACTATGTACAAAATTAAGAGATTTAAAAACATTTATCGTGCCAAAATTGACCTTTTGAAACAAAAATAATTATAATCTACAAACTACCTAAAAGTAAGTTTAGGCTAATATGAATGTGATATTACATCTCGTTGTTTCTTATGAATAATCATGAAGCATATTTGGAGCCTTTTATAACATAAAGACCTCCATTATAAATTATGATTTTAATGTATAGGGGTAAAAAAGTAAGACTTCCACACAAATTTTACTTAAATCATAGAACTTTCACATGAAGTTTACAATGCTTTACAATGAGAAAATGTATAAATAAGAAGAATTAACATATGACCATTAGGAAGTGGCATTGTCATGCACACTCCCTTTCATCAGCAACTTTGAGAGGTTCAACATTGAATGAATTTAAAAAAAACTTGGTAGCACTAATTGGTTTTGTGAAGATATATGCTACTTGTTCATCCATAGGAATTATAACTACAGATTAATATCATCATTGAGGACTTTCTATTAGCTGAAATGCACATGAACTTCAATGTGTTTAGTTTTTTGATGCTACACTGGATTTTTTGCCAGAGCTATACAAATTTGGTTATCACAATAAAAGATAGTACTATGAGAAATATCTAAATGAACTTCTCCCAATAGCCTTCACAATCACATGGCTTCTTTAGCATTTTTATAGCACTTTTTTACTATGACTCTATAAAAGAGAGAGAGATGGTAAGTTGATTCTTATTTATCTAAGTGATAACACCTACACCAAACTTAAACACATATCCATAAGTAAATTTGTGATATAAAGTATCACCAGTATGGTTAGCATCACAATAACCATATAAATTAGCATTATCAATGGATGAATAAAATAAACCATAGTTTACATTTCCTTTAATATATCTAAATATTCCCTTTGATAATTTCCAATTATCCAAATAAGGATCTTGCATAAATATAGAAGTAACACTAACAACATATGAAATATCTAACCTAGTAATGGTTAGATAAATTAAAATTTTAATAAGCTATCTATATAAAGTAGGGTTAGCTTTTTCACATATAGATTTATGATCAATTTTAATAAAAACTTAAATAATATTAGAAGTAGATTTAAAATCAATCATGTTAAACTTAACAAGAATATTATGTGCATATTAAGATTGTGATACAATAATTGAATTTTTATCCCAAAATATATCTATTCTTAATGAATGATGTAAAATGTTTAAATTGATAATTTAAAATATTTGACTTAGTTTATCTTTATATTTATGAATTAAATTAGTTAAGTCACTAGTAATCAATAAATCATCAACATATAATACCATTATAATTAAATGACAATTTTTAACTTTAATAAAGAGATCATTATCAGAATAGTAGTTAGAAAAACTTAATTCTTTGAAAAAAGAATAAATTTTAGAATACCAAGCTCGAGGAGTTTGTTTTAAACCATACAAATATTTTTTTGAATTACATACATAATGTTCTCTATTAGGGTCACGGAAACCTTTAGGTTGAGTGATGTATATTTCTTATCTTAAATCGACATTTATAAATGCATTATTGACATCCATCTTGTGGATAATCCAATCATTTTGGGTTGTAAGAGAAATAAGAAGTCTAATAGTACTCATTTGTGTTATAGGAGCAAAATTTATAACGTATTCAATCCCAAGTTTTTTAGTAAACATGTGAGTAACTAATCTATCTTTAAAATTATTAATTTTACCAATTGAATTATATTTGATCTTATAAAGTCACTTACAACTAAAAATATGCCTTTTAAGTAAATGAGGGATAAGATCCCATGTCTAATTTTTAATTATGATTTTATATTCAACTTGCATAGTAACATTTCATCTATCATCTTGAGTTACTTCTTAAAAATATTGAGGTTCACATTCATACATAGTCATTAAAGCATGATATGAATGTTGACTTCTAGTTAATTTATTAAGATTATCAACATTAGAATATTGAATTAGGGATTCTACCCATTTAGGTATTTTAGATTGAACATGAAATTTAGGGGGTTTCTCAAATTCTAATTTATCCAAAATTGGATCAACTTCCTCAAGGACATCTATTTTATCACAAGGAGAAATATGAGAGTTAAGTTCAGTAATAAAAAAATAATGAGGTTCCATAAAGGGCTCACAAAAATATTTTTCAAGAATAAAAACATTCTTATTATCAATGATCTAATGTTTAGAAGGATCATACACTTTTAAACCTTTTGTCTTAGCTTTATAACCTATAAAAATGTAAGAATAAGAAGTGAGATTGAGCCTCTTTCTTTTAACTTTAGGAATAAAGATAGAAGTAGGATTACCAAACATCCTGAGATGAGCCACACTAGGTTTTTATTTAGTCTATATTTATAAAGAGGTATAAATATGCAAGGCTTTAGTAGGGAATCTATTTAGAATATGCACACCAGTATTCATGTCTTCAGCCCATAAAAATTTAAGAACAATTATAGATTACAACATTGTTCTAGCCATTTCTATGATGGTGTAATTTTTCTTTTTAGTAATATCATTTTTCTTATGGGAATATGGATTTGTTAGTTCCTTTTAAATACCAAAATTAATTTAAAAATAATAAAAATATTTATTAATATATTCACCACCATTATCAATTCTTAATCTCTTAATAAAAAAATCAGATGCATTTTCAACACTAGCTTTAAATTCTTTGAATTTAAAAAACACCTCAGATTTATTTTTAATGAGAAAATACTAGATCATTATAGTGTAATAATAAATAAAAATAACATAATATAAAGAACTATTAAGAGATATAACTTCAATATTTATCACAATATCACTATAAATCAATTCTAAAAGATGTGAGGAATTTGCATCATGATTTTTGTGAAAGAGGTTAGCATGTTGCTTACCACAAGTTTCATGATGAGAGGGGATAGAAAGAATTCAAACAACAATATTATTCATTAACACATCATGTAAACTTTTAAAATTAACATGTTCTAATCTTTCATGGCATAACTAAGATTCATTCTTATTATGCGATGAAAGTAAACATGTAGAAGAAGGAAAAAATATATAAATCATTATTTTGAACACATTCAACAATGAAAGAACCAAATTGATGTATAATGGATCAGCTATATTTAAGTAGTTTTATAATTAAGTTATCATTTATAAATTAAGAATAAGATATCAAATGCTTTTTAATCTAAGGTACATAAAAAACATCATTTATAGTAACATTTGAAAATATTATTTTTTCCTATTTATTTGCTAAAAAATAATTATCTTAAATTATTTAAAATATATCTCTATAATCACACAAAATATTATATATGCATGTCATATGGTATGATACATCTCTATCTAAGATCTGCTCATTTTCATTTGAATAAAATAAAGCATCATTTCAAGCAATAACATTTGAATCTTGATTGTTATTTTGATTAGGGTTTTGATTTTTTTGCTTGTTTTGATTAGATTTCTTATCTTTGTTATTTTTATAATTTTGATTGTTATTTCTATCCTTATTTTTATAACATATTTTCCTCCTATGATCAAATTTATCACACAAATTATAATTTCTATTAAACTTAGGTTTATAATTGTTAATACTAGATTTATTATTTATGTATTTACCTTTTATAAAATTAGGGTTAGATTTATGGTTTTTAATGTTATTAAAAACATTATTTAATTTTATAAGTGATTGAGTGACATTCTCTTTAAAATCAAAATTTATCATAACTTACTCTTCTTGAATCAAGAGAGTAGACAATGTTGTAAGGTCAGTGATATCTTGCTCAATTTGATACTTAAAATTTAAAATTGAAATAAAATTTCCAAAAATTTTATGAATATTTAACTCAATGATAAAATAAAGTAATTTATCTTGAATCAAATTAGAATTACATCCATCTAAATGAGCTTTAATGTTTTTAATTTTATTAAGAAAATTTACAACTTTTTCATCACCTTTCATTAGTGTAGTTAGTAATTCAAGGATTAACTTAATAATATTGGAGAGATGAGTGCCCTCTTGTATATATTCAAAAAGTTTTCAAGCATCGTTAAGAGACTCTTGATAACCAATGTGAATAAGGAATTCATCCTTAACACTCTATAAGATAATGGACATAGTTTCCTGTGATTTTTGTTGAAATGCATTGGTAAGCTTAAGGGTCACATGTCATCAAGAAGGATATTTTTAAGTCTTGAAGACAATATTCCATAACTTTCAACTCATAAATTTGGATTTAACATGAATTTTTCATATATTATAGTTATTTCTATTAAGCATTTGATTTATCTAAGAAAAAATTAGGTGAAGCTATAACTTCCCTCTAAATAGGATAGTAAACAAATACTTAAAAAAAAATTATGTAAATTTTAATTTAATTTAATATTAAAAAAATTAAAAAAATAAACACAATAATTATTCAATTTAATGCTAGACCAAGTAAGAAATTTACAAAATTTTGTGATAAAATAGAGTGTCATAAAAATACACTAAAAATTAGAACAATTTAAAAAATTAACCTTTTTTAAATAGATTTTTAAAAATAATTCAAAATAAATTGAATTTAAAAGTCAAATATACTTAATTACATATTTTAGATGCTAAATAATGTAAAAAATTGAATTAAAATTGCATTAATATAATTTTCGAAAGAGTCACACTCAAAATAACCACTTAAACACTATTATTAAAAATATATATAAAAACTAAAATAGGAGAATTAAAAATGAAAAATGGACCACTCTAATGCATTTTTAGCATGCCAAAACCTACAAATCAACTGGCTACACAACTATGTTTGCCAAAATATTCACTAGGTTTAAAGTTGACGAATTGGATGATAGGGCAAGGGTTTAGCATGTGAGAAAAGTTAGCACGTGAACCAAAAAAAGTATTTAAAATTAAACTAAATTTAAAAAAATGTTTTAAACAAGTCAAAAATATTGATTTAGGGGGTTTTTAACTTGAAACCTCCTTCATTGTAAGTTTTAACAAAAAGATAGACCACCAACTCTTCTAAGAAGCTTTTCAAAACATTACATGCACTAATTTATATTTAAATTTTTTTAAATATACTTTTATTTAAAAAATAAAATAAAAATCAATAATTAATACATGCATGTAAAAAGGAATAGTAAATAAAAATTACTAATTTTCACTTTTTGATTTAAAAAAGGTTGTAAAAAAAGGTGGGGCCCACCCTTTTTTGCATGGAATAATTGAATTAAAAATAAATTATTTTTTAAATATTTCACATAAACTATATACTTACTTTTTTATGCTTCCTATGTAGGTATGGTGCTTGCAAAGATGAACAAGTGTAATTGTAAGGAGCTAGAGGCTACCAAAAGCTCTAAAACTATAGGAATCTTTTAGATTTTACCCCCCAATATTAAAAAAAACTTAAAATTTTAATTTTGATAAAAAATTAATTTATTTCAACCTCGTAGGTTGTACCATGATGCCACAAGAAGTTATAAAAAATAAAAAATGTCAACAGATGCCTCCCAAGCTTTGCAAGTGCCCTTTTGATGCTTAAACTTACCCTTTTTAGTCCTTAGACCAGAGAAAGATAAAAAAATATTTTTAGAGGTAAAATTATTGAGATGGGGAGTGAATAAATGAGCCTAAATAATCTAATCCTTTCAAACTATTTAAAAAATCAACATATAATAACTTGATCAAGCAATATTAACAAGAGAGTTCATTCATTTCATTCATACACAAGATAAAACACATAACACATAGTTCATGTGAGAAACCCTCATGGGAAATAAAACCCACTCTCAAAACTACAACACATAGACTAATTATCCTATAATAAATTACAAACAAGAGACTGATCAACTCCTTTAGACCAGTAAACCTTGATTTTATCCTCCTAATCAAAGGCCTTTAGTAAAACACTTATTTCACAAGGAGCAACTGCCCCTAAGAAATATCAATTCCTTTAGACCCTCATTTGAACACCACCTTATTAATAATGAATTAAACACCTAATCATGGAACTTTTTTTATCTAACCTCTACAAAAACTTTCTCTCTATCTCATACAAGCCTCTTACATAGGCATGCCACAATCACTCTCTTTCTTCACTCAAATTGTCCTCGTATGCACACTTAGACCTCTTCACATATCCTCAAAATAAAAAGGCACTATTATAAAATTAAAAATATGACCTACAATTCATACACATAGTCATCAATCTTCTATTCTCATTAAATCATCAACTAAACACTCTACATCTATTTTCTCCATAACTCTCACATACACCTTACACTAGCCTCACTCACAAGTGTTCCACAAGCCTAGAAACCAACACATTTAGTTTAATTATTTATAGATATATCATGATTATCAAGATCAAAATATTTATTTGTTGGCCATAATACATTCCTTTAACTCTAAGGCATCTCACGTGGGTCACACTTAAGCACCATCCACTTTCAAATAGGCCTGAGTCACTTTTAGGTCCTATGGAGACCCATTCAGCTCTTTGACACTTATTCGATCAAACTAAGAAACATAGAAACACTTTATAAATGCATGAACCCATTCCACATGATCTATAGGTCCTTCTTAAGTTCTAAGAACCATCACAATACCCTTCTTCTTAAGTATAATTTTCTCAAACAACTTTGTGTACACATAATCATTATTAGAGAGCACACAGTCACATTCTAAGCCTTTATTAATACTAAATACAATTGGTAAATCCTTCATAATGTACACATATCATCCTCATGGAGTTTAAAACACTCTCAAATACCTAATTCATCATGAGATATCAAAATAACATCATAACAAGCTCAAATACCCTTCTTGGGTTACTTACATAACACACACAAATACATAGTAAACTTTTAACCTTAATATATTTGACTATACACATAATTATACCTTAAAATTCATATTTATAGATGCACCTTGGATTCCTCTAAAAAATTTATTTTGACACCATAGTCAAATTCTACATAGATCAAAAGTTATGGCACATAAACTGAGCACTAGTTTTTCATTTATTAAATTCAAATATTTGAATTCAAACAGTCATAGTTAAACCTCGAACACCATGCTATCAACTCAAGTCCTTATTACTCAAATTAAACATGCATTGTCGATATTTTTGTATGAATCTTGACCTTTAACACATAGTCCTTTAATGTCACATGTTAAACTTTGACCAGTTTGCCTCATCTCATGTAATCTAACAACTTTGACCTCATGCACTCCGTCAATCTCGTTGAGATTGTCTTAGCTTTAACAATGATAGATAACTACCACTTTGGCCTCTTGACTTGAGTACACATCAATGATATCTATCTGTATGATCACTCACTTACCGTTGATCCTTGGAAGAAGCTTAATCTTTATCTCTATATAGCATTAAACATTGAACACTTGGCACCATCTCACTACTTCCTGGCATCTTGAAGAAACGTGCTATATCAATGATGCTCAAATTTTACCTTGTGAAAAATTGACTAAGTATAGGAACCATTGTAATTTTTCTAAGAATCTAACTTTGAACCTTAATAACTTTTACCTCACTCATTTACATGTTCTTAAATTTGGACCATATGATCTCCTCACATAAGAGAATCCAACCATGTGTCAAATTGCTCTTGAAGCATTCATATGTATGAGATATAATGCCATTAATCTACTCACTCATATTTTTATACCACAAAGCCAACAATGTCAATAATTATTTGAAAGGCCAACTTTGCACATGCATATCTTTTAACGTGCTTCAATGCATGATCTAAAATTTAGTGCAAATTAATTAAGCTCAAAATTAAACAAACCTATATGATCATCTTATTCTGAAACATCCACATGTGTGAGATATTCCATCACCAAACTACTTACTTAGATCTTTTTTACCTCATGCAAATTTGGCTAAGTATGGAAAACAATGTCAAACTACCCGAGAGCCCAATTTTGCACTTGCATATTTTTTACTGTGCTTAGGTGCATAACCTAATATTTAGTGCATAGAAACTAGGGAATTATGTGATCACAACCATATTACCAAATCCATCTGAATCATGTACACATGACAATAGTGATATTAGCAACTTTCCTACTCAGATTTTCTACCAATAGACCCAATATGTCTAGATGAAAATAAAGGACTACCATATGAATTCCACTCATGCACACAAGTACTCAAAGCATATAAAATATCTTAGGGACCTCTTTCACAACCTCAAATCACCATATTCATCCTTAAACATCTCTAGCCATGTCAAAATTGAAGATCAACCAAGTTAACTTCAAGCACACTAGGACAATCACATTGCACACTTTATCATTATCATTTAGGCTATCAAAACACTTCATCTACTCACTAGGACACCTCCATGACATCATTGAAAACTCTCCAAAAAATACCAATTTTTTAGGTTGTATTTTATTGTACAATATCAATAATGACACTCAGTTGAAAGTTTGGGGAGACACAGTAAATTATATAAGCCACTAGAGGTTCTAAAAATTTACCAACCTCTTAGTTTTTGCCTCTTGATACAAGAGATATCTTCAAAAAAACAATTTTGACTGAGAAATAATTTTTTTTATGGTAAAAAACTACTACTTTAGGCCATACAATGGAGTCTAAAGAGAAGAGAGAAAAAAATTAGAAGCTTGGAATGGCTTTCTCAGGTCCAAAAACTTTTCACAAAGTCTTCAATCCTCAAAACTATGTAGTTAGAATATTTAGAACCTAATTTCCATGCCAAACAAATGATTTTTGAATTGTTTCAATGGCATAGGCCATACATCTCCTCCATAGGTCTAAGAGATACTTGAATTGAATTTGTCCTTAACACTTGCTCTGGATTAACTTTCCAATCAACTAACACATCCCATGCTCTGTTACCATGATAAAATTCAAATATAACAATGTCTATTGAAAATTAACACAAATAGATCTAGATGTATAATTAACTATCAAAGTTTACACATGTCAATTGAACATAGAGATAAGAATTATTGTGGGAAAACCTCAATCAGGTAAAAAACCCACCAAAGTGATATTCATATATTGAGAAACAAAATTACCCCAACACGTAACTTCTCTTCTCACTTCCTCTCTTCCAAAATAAGCTTCACAAAACCTTGAGTGAATTTGAATGAGTAACCAATAGGGGTAAACCCTATTTTATAGTGAAATTTAAAGGTATGTGACCATTGTAAATAATAGATCCAACCATCCTAAAAAGGCATTTAATAAAAAATTAATAATTTATTAAATAAATATAATATTTTTATTTATTTACACGAGGTTAGTTCCCTAAAAAGCATTTCTTTAAAGATTTTTGTTGACAGTTTCTCAATTTTCCTAGTTATTAATGCAAGTTATTGGTGGAAGCAAAGCTATGGCATTCAAAATATTGGGATGAATGTTAGAGCATTTGATATCTAAGTGGTAATTATTTAACCCTTATCTTATATTATTAATTTATTAAATAATATAATATTATTATTTATTTACACGAGGTTTTCACCTCATGTTAATAAAAAATATATTATTATTATTTGATAAATTACTAATATAAGCTAAGGGTTAAATAATCAACACTTAGACATTAAATGATCTAACACTCATCCCAATCTTTTGACTATAGATCTTCACTTCCACCAATAGATTGCATCAATGACTAGAAAAAATGATAAATCATCAGCAAAAATCTTTAAATAAATACTTTTTAGGGAACTTATCATTATATTTATTCATTTCAAGATAGATGATTGTGCATGCAAACAACTACTCTTAGTCTTTAGAATAAATAAACACAAATTCACACCTTATAGTTGCAATCATAAGGAACCCAACTTATAAATTATCTAAACCTTAGTTTTCAACCTCTCAACCCAATCTTCTAACTATCAGATCTTCCCTTCCACCAAGAGCTTGCATAAATGACGAAAAAAATTGAGAAACCATCACATATGTATTTGATAAACTTCCATTAATCTTGTAGATGATGTGTCAGACCAACATAAATTTTTCCTTGGGGCCCTCAATATGTTGGAACCAATTCACTAAAAAATGTGGAAAGATCTAAACATCAATCCCCATAGCTTTAATTCCACATACACTACATTCAATGCCAGAAATAAAATAAACATTAGGTTTGAAAATTATTTATTATTAAAATTTTTAATTATTAAAACCATATATAATAAGGAGCATGTGGTGCTAAAAAATATTTAAAACATTTTCACATAATAAATATAATTATTACCTTAATCTTATTGTGTCCTCAGTGGTCCTTATTATTTGTATACATACATACATATATACCTGGTGATTCCAGACTAACATATACATGTCTTGTATAATTTTATGGTGCATCAAACCCATACATGTATAGTGACTCTAGCCAATCTATATCCCAAAATAGGATCGAATGTGATCTATAAAGCGAATCTATGTCCGAAACTATGAAATTTTATAATTTTTTGATGATTTGACCTATGTATATTTTCATAGAATTAGCCATGTTAAAAATTGAAAAAATTTACATATATCCATTTGGTTATAAATATCCATTGAAATTTTCCCTATTCACCATCCTTGGTGAGGTGACTAAATCCATTTCCAAAAGTAATGAGATCCTCTATATAATGTAGGCATACTAGGAAAGAATTATATAGATGGATAATAAGTGTAATAAGTTGGTGGTTGTTTTTAAAAAGGGGATGTTCATGGATTTAAAATTGATGCCACTCATATTAGAACCTATATTATAACTTCTCAGGGACTATGAGGACATCAATTGAAGATATGTTGAGCACCACCCAAGCAACCATTGAGCCATTAGTAAAAAGTAAGGTTCAGATCCTTACTTATTTCAAGGAGGTCAATATCTTGATGATATTTCACACTAATGACACTCTACTAGAAAGGGATTATTTTGGAATCCACATGGCACACTTCCAAAAAATTATGAATAAAAAATTGGTTAAGTCCAACAAGGCTAGAGTTAAGGCTATTTTAGATTTGGCCATAGTCTACAACAAGCATTAGTCAGTTCCAAGAGGTGAAAGTATCCTTAGAGGCCCCACTCAAAGATCATCTAAGACTATTGACTCAGGTGAAGGTTATCTTCTAAGA
The DNA here is from genome assembly GCA_037957365.1 of Torreya grandis. Classification (NCBI taxonomy): domain Eukaryota; kingdom Viridiplantae; phylum Streptophyta; class Pinopsida; order Cupressales; family Taxaceae; genus Torreya; species Torreya grandis. The sequence continues at coordinate 2,559,630 of JARHVA010002171.1, read as the reverse complement.
TCCACCTATCAACCTATAAAATCTTGACCAAGAATTTGGCCTCGTTGATCAATCATTGGTAGCTCAAAAGGTCTACCAAAGTAGTTTGGAAGTGGTACATGTCTTCTTGATTCTGTTTTAGTGGGCCTTAAGATTTTTTTTTTTTTTGGGGGGGGGGGATGGGGAATATTTTGATGTAATTATGTTGTAACCATTTTAGGCCATGATGGCCAAGGATGAAATTGTATGATACTAGGAGGCAGGTCCCATTCCTTTCCTATAAGTATTGTTGTGTATTATTTTGTAAAAAGTTGACTCTATTGTAAACAAAAACTTTTAGATTAATGCTAATTTGTTTACTCTATTTAAATGTGTTTGATTTGTATGTATGTCTTCCACACTCTTTTTGATTTAATGGATAAATAATAATGTTGGGAAACTATAATTTATGCCAGGATCTTGCTCCCCAATAAGAGCACATATGATTACCTCTTGTATTAGCAACTAAACACGAAATTTAACCAGAATGATAAGTAACTAGAAATATGAAACAACACAGGAATATGAGAGACAATACACAATTGTATTAATAATCACTCAGAAGAAAATAAAATAAAGAAGATGCCACTTCTTCTTCCACCTGAAAGGCTCGCCACACCTCAAGACCTTCTTCCCTCTCTCTCTTGGTCCCAACACACAACTCAAATATAGAATTGTTGTTCACCTCCACCAGTCAGTAACACGCTGCCAGTACACCAAGTACACAACCATACTCCAAGTAGATCTCCCACTCTCTGCTGCTACCTACAAATCACTAGACCTTACTCACCATTGTAGATATCCAAATGAAGCCATGCACACCTACTGACCAATATCATACATATACGAAGAACCCTTCCGATTCTCCAAACCAACACCCACACTTGGTATTGTGGCACTAGGAGGAACAGACCATTGCTCTCCTCTCTCTGAAGGAGCTTATTTTGCTCTCTTACTCTTTAGCACTAGTTTACAATACAGCCCATGAGTCTATTATATAGATCTCATGCATACAATAATTAGACTATCTTAATTAAAATAATTAGACGCACAACTCAAGACTATAACTAGCCTTTAACATGCAAACTAACAGTCCAAAAATAGACTCTCTGGAATCAACATGCAAACTATATGTTCATGCATAGGATACTGATGTCGGCTCCTCCCTGACTGATGTTGGCCGACTGGTAACCAATGTCAGTTTCCCTACAACTCATTCTGTAACTCTCCACAACCTCCGCAACCTCCGTAACTCCTCCTATTTGCATCTTGGTGAAGCTTTTAGCTCCACAACCTAACAATCTCCTACTTGGAGATAAATAGCTGTACCTATACCTGTACACCATCTAAATTATTCCCTGTCTTGTATCCATCTTCAAGCTCAACCCTGAAGACTAACCACCACACATCCTGTGATGCTACACCTGTCATCCAAGTAACTTGCCACATCCGAACCTACAACTCCATGTAGTGAAGACCTTGACCTTGCATAACATGTTAACCTACTGCTAGTCCCTCTTAGATACCTGAGAATCCACTAAACTTCCCTCCAGTACTCCTTCCCTAAATTGGCTCCATACTTTTTGACAACTTCCACTGCTTGGGAAAACTCAGGTCTACACTAGACCTCATGTGATTTTGAACCCTATTCTAAGCTTGAACTGTCCAGCCCTTGGTGTGCTTACCGATTTTGCATCCTGCATCTTGAACCTCGCCAACACCTTCTTCACATCAGCTCCCACTGGAGATCAACCTATGATCTTCCATGTCTCTTATGCCAAAGAATTTTGCTGCTCCAAATTCCTCATGACATGCCACTGAACTAACCTTACCTTTAGCTCAGCAAAACCTTGTATGTATGAACCTGTTCCAAGCTCATCCTCCACATACAGTAACAAGATAATGTTGCAACCATCATCCACCTGGTAAGATAAACATAATGGTTATACTGACATTGACAAAAGCTCTACTTTGTCATCTACCTGGTACCACCTGTCAGCCCTATACCACTGTCCTATAGCTTCCTCAAGACAATATACCTTGGCCTTCCATCTCACGTATCCATCCACTCTCTTCTTCAACTTGGGAATCCATTCATCTCTCAGTGCTTTCTTTCAGCTGATAACTCCACCAACAAATACCTGTTTGGTTCTTTTCCAAGGACTCACACTCCTCATCCATGCCAAGCTCCCACTATTTCTAGATTCTACCTACATTGCCTCTTCACATCCTCTTGGTTCTTGACCATCAATAAGCAATATAAAGAAGGTGAACAATGAATATGAGGTTCACTTACCCTTTTTGACCTCCATATGGGCGTTTGAGACTCCTTAATAGCTTGTTGTCCACCCAACATTCGTTCCAGTGACCGATCTCAGCCATCTCCCAGTCTGCATCTGACTGATGTCGATTCCCTGCACTGACCCTGACTGCCGACGTCATTTCCCTGGCCGACACCGATATCCCTTCTGCCAATGTCAGTTCTTGTATGACCAACGTCGATCTTCTTGTTGCTGACGTCAGTTACTATCTGATCGATGTTGATACCTGTATTCATCTGTGAGTGATGACTTTTTACCCATGAGCTCCTTTTGGGTCAAAACCCTATTCAAATTAACACAACCCTGCTCAGAATAATTTAGTCCCCTCAGCTAATCTCTGTCTGTCATCTCCTCCATGAACACCAAGGCCTTTCAGTTTTTAAGTTTATCAAATATATCTGTCTTCTGCTTAAGAACATGCATTCCCCTCCTACATATGTGACCAAGCCTACAAAGCCACATCTCTACAATAAAAGGTGAATCAGTAATATAAGTAGATAGATAAAGGATACCTACTTTCTTACCACCATCTAAATCAAGTGCATCCACTGTGAGAGTTACTGTGCATCTCTCATCACCTAACTTTCCTGAAGAAATTAGACTCATCTCCAAGACTGGTCCCTGCATGGCCTCCTTCAACACCTGTGTGTTATCCGTCTGCAATTTTAGCTTCACTTCCCCTTCGTCAGTAATCTGACAAGGCTCACCAACCCCTAAATAAATCTCTCCAAAGTCTCCAAAGACATACCCATGAAAAGATGCTCTATTTCAGGCTGCATGGAAAGAGGCAAAAGAATCTATAAGCAAAGATTCTACTTTATCTAGAGCAACATGTGCAACATCTACTTCTACATGCTGATCTTCTACCGACCAACAATCTTCCTTTACCTGCTTTTTCTTTCCATCAATCAGACCATTTGTGCTATTCAGTTTCTCCATTTGTAGCTTACTTTCTTCTGCCATTGCTATACTCCCACTCAATCTGAAACCCCTGAGAGTGACCTGTAATCAACAAACACTAACCAGATCTGAAACCACCTATTAGTAACCCAACCAAAAGCTCTGATACCAACTGTCAGGATCTTGCTCCCCAATAAGAGCACATATGATTACCTCTTGTATTAGCAATTAAACATAGAATTTAACCAGAATGATAAGTAACTAGAAATATGAAACAACACAGGAATATGAGAGACAATACACAATTGTATTAATAATCACTCAGAATAAAATACAATAAAGAAGATGCCACTTCTTCTTCCACCTCAAAGTCTCGCCACACCTCAAGACCTTCTTCCCTCTCTCTCTCGGTCCCAACACACAACTGAAATATAGAATTGTTGTTCACCTCCACCAGTCAGTAACACGCTGCCAGTACACCAAGTACACAACTATACTCCAAGTAGATCTCCCACTCTCTGCTACTACCTACAAATCACTAGACCTTACTCACCATTATAGATCTCCAAATGAAGCCATGCACACCTACTGACCAAGATCATACATATATGAAGAACCCTTTTGATTCTCCAAACCAGCACCCACACTTGGTACTATGGCACTAGGAGGAACACACCATTGCTCTCCTCTCTTTGAAGGAGCTTATTTTGCTCTCTTACTCTCTAGCACTAGTTTACAATATATCCCATGAGTCTATTATATAGATCTCATGCATACAATAATTAGACTATCTTAATTACAATAATTAGATGTGTAACTCAAGACTATAACTAGCCTTTAACATGCAAACTAACAGTCCAAAAATAGACTCTCGAGAATCAACATGTAAATTGCATGTTCACGCACAGGCTGCCGACATCGGCTCCTCCTTGACCGATGTTGGCCTATTGGTAACCGACGTCGGTTGCTTCTTAACTACTATCTGACCGACGTCATTGATCAAACTGATGTTGGTTGCCCTGCAACTCATTCTGCAACCTCTGCAACCTCCGTAACTCCTCTTGTTTGCATCTTGGTGAAGCTTTTAGCTCCATAACCTAACAATTTATGCCTTTATATAAAATTTATGCATTAAATAAGGATGAACTATCTGCTATTATAGTTAAATTCCTTGATTATTTTCACTTTATTTGGAATCTATAAGGGCCTGTGCAATTATCTATAAGTTTGTATGAATTTATTCTTAAAATAGATCCCTACATTGAGAATTCACTCTCCTCCTTAAACTATTTACCTATGTGACTAGATCCTGAGTCTTCATGAAACTTGGCATAAATGGTATAACTTTAGCTGGGCATGATTCTAGTTTCTTAAATCATTTATGTTTCCATTTATTCAAGAAGACTCCTTTCTATTCTACTCTATCTCTCCATGTTTTATGTTTGTTTTTTATCAAGTGATCCTTCCCATTTATTTAAAAATAATGAATTGAAACAAAGGCTCGATTGGTAAACTATGTTGTAATTGGTTTAGTTAATGGTAAATAAGTTGTGTCAGTGAGAAAATAGGAATTGGATCTCTAGTGGTAGAGTTGCATCTCGTAGAGATATATTATAAGTAGTCTATTTAATGGATATCTATACCTACAAATCATCCTCTATATTGTCTCAATAGAAATCCTAAAATGAGAGGATGAAAGTCCCTTATTGTTTTCCAAGCTCGTTCATTGCATCTAACTCAATAGATGCATTTGTGAGAATAATATCTTAGACAAAATAACACAGTAAATCATGAATTTAGATAAAAACCACAAGTATATATATATATATATATATATATATATATATATATATATATATATATATATATATATATATATATATATATATATATATAAGGGCCATTTTTTCTACAAATAAAACTTAATACTTCATATGATACAAAAAATTAATACAATTGTGTATAATTTTGGGTCTAGGATTATGGTCCACCTTATCCCCATAAAGAGGGGGAGGTACCACATTCCCCATGATGCTCCAGGCCATGCCCTATGGAGACTCTATTTTATATTCTACATCCATGACTATAGGCCATGAACATATCCTTCTAGGTGAGCTACCTACGCCTATAGCCTTAATACCTACCCAAATATAGCCATGTGCACAACTCTCTTTGTGGTTATATCTCACAATGTTATAATATCTCCCAATATAACCCCTAATAGTATTAAAACCTAAGTAGTAGCCTATTTTTATCTCCACAACTCTGTGATAACCTCTCCTACTAGTCTAAACTAACTAATATGTGTTTTAGGTTCCTATACCACAAGATTTTGCATCTGGTGGCATCATATTATGGAAGCATAATATAAAAAATAGTGGTGGTTAGCCCCTATTATGTTTCTTAATATACCATCACATCAACAAAATATAAACCAAAAGAACATCATATCTCACATGTATATCCAAATTTATAGTCTATTTCTCTCTATCACCTAGCAAGTATATCTCTACCTCTATGAAATGAAAATGATAACATAAAATTAATACATTTACTTATCGACAGTAGTGCCATCAACCCAAATTCCTAATACATAAATGTTTTTATGGATCCATGTTGGAAATGATCCCCTATGTCTCCCCTATTAGACCAATGTAACTTGATGATTTGATCTGCACTCTCTACACTCTATGGTCTAACTATCAACTTGACCTATATGAGGATATTCTTGTTATCACTAAGGCACTACCTCTAGATACCCACCTCCTCCATTTTCCCATGTCACCCATTATTTTTTATATTTTCATATTTCCACCCTAGGTTGGTGAGGACTCACCATAGGAACTGAAGCTATCACTCCTCTCCCTCTTACATGTCATGAATCTCTAGCATGGTAATCTTAGAACACTATGACCACTATAAGAACTACCAGGTGTGTAAGTATAGATTATCCCAAGAAGAGGTCACATGGATTCAAATCAACCCACCAAGTTTATTTACCATTGATATACATCTATCCTTATGATGAGTAGAATTTAACCACTAATTAAATTGACAAAGTTTAATCTTTTTAAGTACAATCCTATCAATCGATAAAACAAACCCTTAGTTTATGAACTCTTATACCTTCAATAATTATTAAAATAGGGTTCATTAATATTGATAAGGTGTCAAAATTTTATGTATATCACTAGTATCTCTTGAATTTTGGGGTCTTGATCAATGTGTAATTGAAACACACTTGTAGAAGGGAAATAACAAGAATTGGAAGCACACTTGCATGAAATAGAAATTAGAACTATTTGAAATGGAAATAAAAATGTTGTGTTGGAATATTCATAGACTTAATGGACTAAATGTATAAAATTAAATATGCTTATACAAAAAACAAAACATGAATTCAAATCACACACATTATAACAATTCAACAGAATATAAAAAATACATAAAATAATGCATGAATAGACTAAGCTAACGAACAAGGAATTAGTATACCAAAATGCATGAGTGGGCTTTAAATTGATTATATTAGATCTTAAATCCTCTCATTCTTAAGACAAATTATTTACTAAACTTGAATTTATTCTATTAACAAGTCTACTATAATAAAATTACAAAAATACTATGCTCACACTTGCTAACCTTCCAACTATTCTATTGACTAAATTATTAATTAACTCTTGACTAAATCCTTTACAACATAAAATTATCCATTTATATATGAGATATAGGTGAATTATTTATAGGATAAAAATTATATATGTTATAACTAAAAATTTATTGTTGCACCCAAATACCATAAATAATAATAGTAGTCATGCTTATAAAAAAATAATACATATGAGAATAATCCATGCAATGAGGAAATAAGGATTCAATTAAGTGAATCATTCCTACCTAGATTAAATGAATTATAATTTATCCATAAATCATGGAGGATATCTTTCTCTAAACCACCAACTTGATGCAAACAAAAAATTGTAACTATAAGAAATCTATGTTGATGTTACGGTCTAGAATAGATTCTATAAGAATAGATGCTACAAGAAGTCTGTGATATAAAATAGATGCTAAAGGATAGAATATATGATATAGGGATTATATATATATCATTAAAATATTCTATAGTAATTTAATATATGATACATGAATTTTTTGATATAGAACATATGCTACAAGTTCTACTCTAGATGTTATAGGAATCTCTTGGGCAAATGCTACAAGATATAGAAAAATGCTATAGGCTACATGCTTCTTCAATGGTTTAATTTAATTTTCAAACCTAAAATTTTATTATTCATTATACATCATAGAACTAGTAAATCCACATAAAATAACCTTAAATCATACTCCTTTATTTAGAAATCATAGACTAATCACCACAATAGTAAACATATGCAACAAGGTTATAAATAGGGATGAAAACATGGTATAACAATAGGAAAATAATTTATATGAGTTACATTTATTGTAATCATCATCCCCCCCATCTTAACATGTTGCATGTCCTCATGAAGTCATACTAGGAACCAAGAACATTTCCTTCTTCAAAAATGTCTTGCTAATCTCTAGTGTTAGTTCATACATCTGAGCTTGCATTATTCTAAATATGAAATTATAGTATTTTTATTTTTTCATAAAGGAAAATAAGTCTCCATTTATTCCCAAAAGCATCATAATATGTCTATCCAATGTATTCCTTTTATATACTTCTTTTAAAGTTACAACCATTATTTTTAATAAATACATAGAAAGGTTAGGCATGTTGATATGAGCATTGTGTCTTAAATTCCTCAACATTTTTAATTGGAATGAAGAGTGTAAAACAATTAATATAGATGATCACAAGTTTTACACCTCATAATGAAATTTTTTACTTCATTCCATGGTAAATTCAATGAGATTTGATAAGTTCCTTAAGTATTGGTCCCAAAATATCTTATTATTATTATTATTATTATCACCATTATAATTTTTCTTAAATGCCACTTATGATTACACATCATATAAATATTATTGGAAATATTATCATTGATGTCAAAGGTCTAACATTAATGGTGACAAAGGCCCCATAGCATTTATTGTCTAAAGGTGTTTTTTTAATGATCATATTTTGGCTAAAGTATGTTGATATTAATTAAATATTAGATAATATAGTTTTGGTTACACAAAGTCAAAAGAGGGCCCATGAAGAAGTCAAAGAGTCATGAGATAAAGACAAAAGAGGGAAAGGATGCATTTTCCCATGAAGGGTCACCTTGAGGAATTCAAAGAGTCAGCAAGTGAAGATAAAAGAGGGAAGGGCACATTTTTCCATGAAGAATTCAAAGAGTCACCAAATAAAGATAAAAAAGGAAAGGAAACATTTTCTCATGAAGGGTCAATATGTGACTTTTCAAATGAAAGGATTTAAAAGGGTCATGAAAGTTTGGCACCATTATCTATGTGGATTGAAGAGTCAAAAAGGATGAATGCCAAAGGTCTTTTGGAAAGCTATAAAAGGAGTATTGAGAAGGCATTTTAAATAAGAGAGTGCATGGTTTTTAATTATTTTATATAAGAAAAGAGGAGAGAATTGAAAGATATATAGTAGAGTTCTATCATTTGTTGAGAAAGCAACATTGAGAGATAGTTGTGTTTTACATAAGAGGAGTTGGTGCTCCTATGGGTTGGTGCTTAATAAAGGGGTTGGTGATCCTACAAGTTAGTGCTTAAAAACTTTATAATTTTAGTTGGTGTCCATTCATATACTTGAGATTATTCTCTGTGGTTTTTCTCACATTAGGTTTCTATGTAAAAATTTGGTGTCTCTCTCTCTCTCTTGTGTGGTGCATGTTATTGTTTCAAATTTATTGAATATCTTGAATGTATGGTTAAGTGGAGTTTGATTAAGTAAAATTTTTATAAGATGTATGATATATTGATTCACCCCTCCTCTCAGTATATCCCATGCTTAACAATTGGTATCAGAGTAGGTTCTTTTGGAAAGAGTTTAATAGCTTGAAGGTAGATCAGGGAAAGCACAATGGCTGGATCACATGAAGGTTTTTATACAAATAAATCACCTTTGTTTGATGGGACAAATTATGATTTTTGGATCATAAGGATGAGGACTTACTTCATGGCCCTTGGATTCAACATTTGGCAAGTAGTGATGGAGGAATACGAAGAGCCACAAACACTTGTAACTACTCCTATGGAAAAGAAGGCAAGTGAAAATAATGCTAAAGATGTAAATGTTATTTTATGTGGTTTATGTGAATTAGAATTTTTCAAATTTATGCAATACAAATTTTCGCATGAGACTTGGGTAAAGCTTGAGAATATTTACAATTGTGATGGAAATGTTCAACAAGCTAAGCCCAAACTTTTAAAAGATAGTTTAAAAGTTTGAATATAGAAGAGGAAGAAAATATAGCAAGTTATCTTTTACAGGTTGATCAAATATTTAATCAAATTCAAGGTCTTGGAGAAAAGTTAGAAGAGTTAGTAGTGGTATAAAAGGTTTTGAGATCTCTACCATTGAGATAGGATGCAAAGGTTTATACAATTGAGGAGATGAAGGATCTAGCCAAGCTAAATATGGATGAACTACATGGTATTCTTACCACATATGAGATGTGGATTGAACAAGAGAAACCCTGAAAGAGACAAGCTACTTTCAAGACATCAAAAAAAGACAAGGCTAAGATTCAAGAATCAAGTGACAGTTCTAGTGATGAGGAAGATGACAATGGAGCTCTATTCATCTGTAAGCCTAAAAAGGGTATATGTAAATATCAAGGAAAGTTACCATTTAAATGTTTTAAATGTGGTAAGATTGGACATTTTTTAGCTAAGTTCCCAGATAAGAATAATGGTGACAATGAAGAAAGAAATCCTACATACAAAAACAACTTCAAAGTCAAATTCAAGAAGGGATTTGAGAAGAAGAGTTTATATTCTAAATATTTGAGCTGAGTTGAAGACAGTGGAGTCGGTGACTCAGATGAAGAAGAGATTTTATTCATGACCATACATGAAGATGCCTTTGTAAGGAAAAGTATAGATGATCAAGAAGAAAAACATGTGAAGCTGAGGTGAATATGGAAGGAGAACTCATTTTTTCCTTAGAATAATTAAAATCTCTTGAGAAGAAGAATCGAAGATTGAATCTCCAGATCAAGAAAAATGAAAAGGATTCAAAGGAAATAATTAAAGATCTACAAGCACACATTGAAGAATCCAAAAAGATTGAAGAAGATATAATATCTCAATTATAAAAAAATTATTAAAGAATGTGAAAATTATGTTGTTGAAATTGCCTATTTAAAAGAAGATATAGAGAAAACAAATAAAGTAGTCAATGATAAAACTATTAATAATTCAAAATTTGAGAATAACACTAACATGTTGAATAAGATATTATAAAGTCAAAACTCAATATCAAATAAGATAGGTATCAGATTCGAAAAGAAAAAGAGCTATGTTGAATCCCTTACAAAAAAAGAAATAAAAGGGAAGAAGTTAAGAATGCAAAGGACAACTCAAACAAAGAAGGCTGAAAGGAACAGAGCTACAAAAGACAACCAAGTCAAAAATACACAAATCAGAATAGGTTATATTTCATGGTTATTTTTTATTGTAATGATTATGGTCATAAGAAAATAGACTATTGGAAAAGAGCTAACAATTTCAAAAACAATGAGAAGGAAACTCATGCAGAGTCAAGTAGAAGCCACAACTCTTTTACTCCTCTATCATGATTTGATGAAGAGGCCATATTATGTTACAAGTGAAATAATTTTGGATACATAGCTTAACATTATAGAAGTGTGTTCGATTTAGTTAAGAAGGATGAAAGTTTCAAGGCTCCATTCATCATGAAAAAAGTTTAAATAGGTTCATGGTATAAGAAACAATCTAAAAATTCTATGTTAATCTAGACAACTTTGCATGCAATAAATGAAGAAAATCCATGGTTTATTGACAATGGATTTTTGAGGCCTATGACAGGAGACAAGAGCAAGTTCATAACTCTAAATAATATCAATGGTGGCATGGTGAAATTTGGAGATAATAATACTACCAAAATATCCAAAAAAGGTATATTAAGTTTGGATAATGGTAGAACTAAGACTAAAGATGTTCTGTATGTAGAAGGTCTTAAGCATAATTTGTTGAGTGTAAGTCAAATGTGCGATTAGGGACACACATTAAAGTTCTATGTAGAAGGTTATGGAATTAGGATAAAAGATTCATATGTGTTGATTATAGATGCTTAGAGGATTTGCAACAATTTATATATGTTATCAGATATCAAAGGTCAAAGATTTTGTTTGAGTTAGGTTGAGGAAAGTTGGCTATGGCATAGGAGAATGTGACACATAAATTTTGACAATCTTGTCAAAATCAATAAGAAGCAAGTAGTTATAGATCTTCCAAAGATTATAAAGCCCTCTAACATACTTTGTGAACCATGTTAGCATGGGAATTAGGTTAGAAAATGATTCAAGATAAAAGAATACCTTAGCATTGAGATGTTAGATCTTGTTCAGACTGATCTGTGTGGACCTACTAGAAATCAAATTACTCAAGGTGAGAAATAATTCATGTTTCTTATTGATGATTTTACATGTATGACTTGGGTGATGTTTTTGAATAAATATTCATAAGCTTTCATCCACTTCAAAGCATTCAAGGCTTTGGTTGAGAATGAAACTAGTTTGAAGAATAAGTGTATGAAATCAGATTGAGGAGGAGAATTCATGTTAGATAAGTTTATTGAGTATTGGGAAGACCATGGGATAAAGAGACGCTATTCAACAACCATAACTCCATAGTAAAATATATTAGTTGAGCAAAAAAAATAACAATTTAGGATATGGTGAGGATGATGCTAAATGAATCCAAGATACCAGATAAATATTGGAGAGAGGCAGTAGGCACAATAGTGAATATCCATAATAAAGCATTATTGAGATTCAATAGTGACAAGACTCCCTATGATCTATGGAAAGATAAACCAGCTAATATTGATTATTTTAGAGTTTTTGGTAGTAAGTGATTCATAAAGAGAACCAATGAAAAATTGGTTAACTTTGAATATAGAATAGATGAAGGTATATTTCTTAGATATTATTGAAAAAGTAAAGCTTATAAATGTTATAACAAAAGAACCAAGAAGATAGTTGAAAGTGCAAGTGTTAGGATAGATGAAGATGTAACACTCTTGAAATCATTGAAGAAGAAGATTTTAAGGAATCAGATGAAGATGAGAAGGAGCAAAAGGTCACAAAGATCCCATCCAAATATGTCCATAGAAATCATAATGAGAGCGACATCATCAGGAACATTATTTAAGGATTTCACACTAGAAGGATGATGGTAAGTGAATCTAAGCAAGTTAATTTTTATTTTTTATCCAAAATTTAGCTTAGAAATTTTTTAGAATCTAGACATGATGAAAATTGGGTTAAAGCAATGGATGAAGAATTAAATTAGATATAAAATAATGATACTTGGTAATTAGTGCCTAAACCAAAAGATCAAAATGTGATAGGAACAATATGGTTTTATAAAAATTAGTTGAATGAGGATGGTGAAGTTACCAAGAATAAATCAAGGTTAGTATGTAAAGGATATGCTCATATTGAGGGTATAGATTTTGAAGAAACCTTTGCACCAGCGACAAGACTAAAGGCTATTAGAATGTTTCTTGCATATGCAGTGTTTAAAAATTTCAAAGTGTTTCAGAGGGATGCGAAGTCTACTTTTTTGAATGAGAATCTAGAAGAGGAGGTCTATATTGAGTAACTTGAGGGATTTATTCTCTCAAATAATAGTATCCATCTATGCATATTGAATAAAGAACTGTATGGATTGAAACAAGCTCCTAGATCTTGGTATGCAAGACTTGATAAGTACCTGTAGGATCAAGATTTTAAGAGAGGTTTTGATGACAGTAATCTCTACATCAAAATAGAATTTAATCATAGGTTAATTATTGTGGTATATGCTGATGACATAATATTTGGAGTTAACATTGAAAGAATTATAATTTCTTTTTTTGATAATATGTAAAAATAATTTGAGATGTATATGCTTAATGATTGTCATTTTTCTTAGGGTTGCAAATATTTTAATCAGATAAAGGAATTTTCATATCTAAAAGTAAATATGCCAAGGAAATGTTGAAAAAATTTGGTTTCGAGGATATTTAACCAATTGGCACACCAATGGGTATAGGAAAAAATGTAAGGATGAAGATTCACATGTTACAGATCAATCTTTATATATATTTATGATTTGTAGTATTTTATATTTGACGTCATCAAGGTGAGACATCATGCATGTAGTAAGTATGGTTATGAGATATCAGGCAACCCTGAAGGAGAGTCATATTCAATTGGTAAAAACTATATTCAAATATGTTAAGGGGACATTAGATTATGGATTGTGGTATCCCACAGGTAAAGATTTCACTTTGGTTGATTATATAGATTCATATTGGTCAGGTTCTTTGGATGATAGAAAAAGTACAAGTGGAGAAGATTTCTTCCTCAGTGATAACTTAGTATCTTAGCTAAGCAAGAAGCATAACTCAGTATCACTTTCTATAGCTGAAGTAGAATATATTACAGTAGTGTTATGTTGTAGTCAAGTGCTTTGGATGAAGAAAAATTTATAAGACATCAAGGTAAAATATGATGAACTTATCTCTATTTTTTGTGACAACACAAGTGTTATTAATATTTCTAAGAATCCAGTGATGCATTCAAGAACAAAACATATTCCTATCAGATATCACTTATTGAGAGAGTAAGTTTTAGATTAGTAGGTTAAGTTGGAATATATTAGTACTATATAATATATTTTAGATATTTTCACAAAGGCACTACCAAAGGACACATTTAACTATCTGCAAGAGAAGTTGGGAGTAATTTCTTTTATTCTTGTCATTGAGGTTTAGCATCAGTTGAGGGGGAGCTAAGTGTTAGCTCTAGGATAGACCCTGCACCATTGATGTTAAAGGGGGAGAAGTATAAGAATAGGTACATGATGCTATAGTAAGGGGGACTTAATGTATGTTTTTTGTTGGTAGTATGTGTAGGTTGGCATGTACAGTACAGGTTTTAGTATGTGGTAGTTTTAGTTTGAGGTTGCCATAAATAACAAAGGGGGAGATTGTTGGAAATATTGTCATTGATCTCAAATGTCTAAAATTATTGGTGACAAAGGCCCCATAGAATTTATTATCTAAAGGTGTTTTTTTAATGATCATATTTTGGCTAAAGTATGTTGATATTAATTAAATATTAACTAATATATTTTTGGTTGCACAAAGTCAAAAGAGGGCCCATGAATAAGTCAAAGAGTCATGAGATAAATATAAAAGAGGGAAAGGACACATTTTTACATGAAGGGTCACCTTGAGGAATTCAAAGAGTCATGAAGTGAAGACAAAAGAGGGAAGGACACATTTTTCCATGAAGAGTCACCTTGAGGAATTTGAAGAGTCACCAAATAAAGACAAAAAGGGAAAGGATGGATTTGCTCAGGAAGGGTCACCATATGACTTTTCAAATAAAAGGATTTGAAGGGTCATGTAATTTTGGTGCCATTTTCCATGTGGATTTAATAGTCACAAAGGGTGAATGCCAAAGGTCTTTTGGAAAGCTATAAAAGGAGGCTTGGGAAGCCAGTTTAAATATGCAAAAGAGTGAATGGTTTGTAATTTTTTATATAATAAATGAGGAAATAATTGAAAGAGATATAGTAGAATTCTATCATTTGTTGAGAAACCAACATTGAGAGATAGTTTTGTTTTACATACTAGGAGTTGGTGCTCCTGTGGGTTTGTGCTCATGAATAGTTTTTATTTTAGTACTCAGCAAAGGGGTTGGTGCTCCTACAAGTTGGTGCTTACAAAATTTGTAATTTGAGTTGGTGCTCATTCATATACTTGATATTTTTCTCTGTGGTTTTTCCTACATTGGGTTTCCACATAAAAATTTGGTGTCTCTCTCTCTTGTGTGATGCATGTTATTGTTTCAATTTTATTGCATATCTTGAATGTATAGTTAAGTGGAGTTTAATTAAGTAAAAAATTTATAAGATATATGATATATTGATTCACCCCCCCTCCCCCCCCTTCTCATTATATCTCATGCTTAACAAATATATACAACACAATTCATCCAAGGGAAATATATATTATTTATTGAGCATTTCACCCCCAAACTTATTATTGACACTTGTCATCAAGTGGATGGAGATAAAGTAAAATATAACATGTATCCTATTATAATATAAATA
Organism: Torreya grandis; assembly: GCA_037957365.1. Taxonomy (NCBI): domain Eukaryota; kingdom Viridiplantae; phylum Streptophyta; class Pinopsida; order Cupressales; family Taxaceae; genus Torreya; species Torreya grandis. The sequence continues at coordinate 2,544,094 of JARHVA010002171.1, read as the reverse complement.
TGGGAATGAACAATACCAAAGTTTCATACTTTAATGTTAATATAAAAATAAAATAATATCTAAATAAGAAGTACAATTACATGAATGTGTATTGTTTTACCAATGAAACAATAATGTTGTAGAAAATCATGGGAGCATATACAGTGAAATGGTAGCATGCAATCCTCCAAGTGGTAGGACCAAGTAAAAACATCAATAAAAATCATCCTAAATGAAAGGAACATGTAGGACATTATAAATTTGAAGAGAGGGATATCAAATAAAATGAGATGAAGAACTTGTGAATTATGATGGTAACCTTGTTTTTTCTACAAGGATGTTTGGAAAAATGAACATGGAGTGATAATATCCCATGGTGTATAAAATAAGTTCTATGAATCAAAAATAGGCTTGTTGGATTTTCATGAGAATGTGACAAAGAACAAATGCATAATCAAAGTTAACAGGATAAGGCTTCATGAATTGGTAATAAACGGATGGTAGAGGTTACAAAACAAATTATGTCAATGGCTATAAATGTAAACTATAAACCTATAGAAATTAGGCCAATGGAATGAAAGACCACATAAAAAACATAGAATGTGGAGCTACATAAAAATAATTAATGGGAGCAATTTGTCATAGGGTAAGTAGTAATAGGAAAGATGAGAAATGAAGACATAGATCCTACCACTACTTAAAAATAGTAGTCCTTATCATTTATAGCAAGGATTGTGTTTCTACAAGTGTAAAATCCTATATCTTTTATAATAAATATGAAAAGACAAATATAGGCTACAATTATAAGAAACAAAAATAGAAATGGTTGCAAAATGAAAGACATATTGATTTATTATTTTTTTTTACTTTTTTTAATGACCATGTTATTTATTCTATGGCTCATGAAACTTAAAAAATGACACCTAAATATTTAAAATAATGTGCAATAGGTTACAATAGTAATTTTATATTGTTCTAGAATTATTATTTTTGCTTTATGGTTGCTATAGGCTAGTTGTAGTTGGTATAGTAAGCGGGGTTAGCCTATATAGATAAACCACCATAAAATATGAGCCTATATATCTATCTAAAGGGGAGTTAAGGGGAAACTAGGGATTATACCTATCTTAGTATAGTTTCACCTCATGTCAAATGTTCATAGGTTCATATGTCCTCTATATAGAACCAAACTGGTGATGCTCTATATTCTATATAGTTATTTTTATAGGCACTAATTTAGGAAGTCTTCCCTTCTCTGCATGATCCTATATTTCTATTGGAAAGATTAATACAATAATTTCTCTCTCAATATATAGAGATATTTTTATAAGATGAAGTGATTTTATTTGTCACTTTCCATCAACAGTTGCATGATTAGTTATACATGCTTTTTTATGCAATATCTTCTTATCAAGAGGTCTATAACCAAATATTGCATGTTGATTTACTTTAGTATTATACAAATGATAAATTGAAATGATAATTTTCATAGGTTTGAAAACAAGTTTGTGATTATTATTGTGGCATGATTTTCTTCACAAAAGGGCATAGGATCCATTGATGCAAACAATTTTTCTCACTAAGACATGGAATATCAATGACTGTAGGTTGATCTATACCCATAGTTTCATGTATTATTTTAAGAAAAATTATCTTAGGATGGGTTCTTTCACCATCATCTATAATACAAATTAATACAAGATGATATTATTTACTAATATTTGGAGAGGTTGTTGTAGGTTATTGATTTTGACCAATAGATGTAAGGGAAACTACTAGAGGTTGATTATCTTCATTGGTCAATGCATATTTTATTGTAGATGTTATAGGTTAGTGTTATTTAATAGAGAAATCCATTTCTATAGTTGTAGGTTGGTTTATTTCATCATGAATGAGTTTTTTTATAAAAATAAATTAATGTTAGTAACCATTTATTGTTGATAGATCCAACTATTTATGCAGTAAAAATTGATGTAGTCAACCTTTCTTTATTATTAAGTGTTGAAGTGTTTGCAAGATAAATTAATGTAAATTGGTATTTATAAATAGATGTAGGATAATATGTTTTAGGTATAACAATGGAATGCATATTTTATTGTAGATGTTATAGGTTAGTGTTATTTAATAGAGAAATCCATTTCTATAGTTGTAGGTTGGTTTATTTCATCATGAATGAGTTTTTTTATAAAAATAAATTAATGTTAGTAACCATTTATTGTTGATAGATCCAACTATTTATGCAGTAAAAATTGATGTAGTCAACCTTTCTTTATTATTAAGTGTTGAAGTGTTTGCAAGATAAATTAATGTAAATTGGTATTTATAAATAGATGTAGGATAATATGTTTTAGGTATAACAATGGATGCAACACCAACTATATATTTCTCTCATTCACCAAAAAATCTATAGGTTGATAAATGAGCAATTTATAAATGCCTTATTCCCTCACTAACATGTGTAGGAACAAGTGTAGATGGTCTCTCCTCATCAACACCTTCAGGCATTTCTATAAAAAAATATGTAGATAACCTTTTCTTATTGACAAATTTAGTATTTTCTACTTGATAAGTTGTTGTATGCACCTCCTCCTTTTTAGATATTATCTCAGGCACAGGGGCATGATTTTTATCTTTATGTCTTGACTCCATATTAATTATTTTTATGAAATATGACAACATGGTGTTATTATCTTGAAATTATTTAGTCATATATATGAGGGGTTTTACCTCATAATATATATCAAATATCCATTCATTTTTTGTGTAATTATAAATTCAAACTCCCCCAACTTTCTTTGTATCAACTATTGCTCTTACCTACATAGAGCTATTAGTTTTTGGGAAAATTTTCTAAATATTCCTAGTTAGTGATATATCATGTAGAGACAAGACCTGTGATATTATTTTACATAGTTTATCCCTACACTGAAAGGTGATAATGTGTGATATTTTAACCCCTATTTTTAGAAAGGAAATTTAATCTAGGAAAGTAATAAATTTAATATAAAAAAGTGATAAATTTAATGTAAAAAGTATAAAATTAAAGCATATATTATCAAGGTTCTAATACTTGACACCTTACTTGAAAACAACACCAAAATTATGATAATAATTTAACCACCACTTAAACTAACACATACCAATATTTATGCGTACAACCCTATCAATCGATAAAGCAACTACTTGGTTTATGAACTCTGATACCTTCACTAATTGTTAACCTAGGGTGAATTAAGGTTGACAAGGTATTAGAATTGTATGTGAAACATTATTATCTCTTGAATTTTTGGGTCCTAATCATTGCATAATTGAAACACACTTGCATAAGGGAAATGACAAAAATTGAAAGCACACTTGCATGAAAGGGAAATTGCATGAAATGGAAATTAGAACTATTTGTAATGGAAATATTAATGTTATGATGAAAGGTTATGAGACTTAATGGATTAAATTTACATAATTAAATGTACTTATACAAAAATCCTCACATGAAATCAAATCACACAAATTATAATAATTTAGTAAATGATAATAAATACATACAAATAATGCATAAATAGACTAAGATAATGGATAAGGAATTGGTATACCAAAATTTTCAAGTGGACCCTACCTCAATTGTATTGGATCTTGATTTATTTATCTATTAATATAAATTACTAAATACAACTTGAATTTATTACATTAACAAGTCTACTATAGCAGAATTACATAAATATTATGCTCACGCTTACTAACCTTCCAACTACTTTATTGACCAAATTATTAATTAACTCTTGATTAAATCCTATACAAATTAAGCTTTTCCATTTATATAGGAGAGATATATGCATTATTTATAGTATACAAAATCTATGAGGTTACATCCAAAAATCTATGGTTGCACCCAAATACCATAAATAATAATAGTAGTTATGTTTATAAAATAACACATATGAGAAAAATCCATGCAATGAGGAGATAAGGATTCAATTAATTGAATCATTCATCCCTAGATTTAATTAACTATAATTTCTCCATAAATTATGTATTAAATCTTTCTCTAAACCACCAACTTATTTCTAATGATAAATCATGGTTATAGTAAATCTGTGTAGATGTTACATGCTAGAACAAATGCTACATGAAGTTTGTGATTTAGAATATATGTAATAGGAATATAATATATGATATAGGAAATCTATGATACATAATATATTATTTAGGAATGAAATATATGCTACATAAATTTTGTGTTGTAGAATAAATGTTATAAGTTTTGATGTAGATACTATAAGAAGTTGCTTGGTAGATGCTACATGATCTGGATAGATGCTACATGTTGCATGATTCTTAAATGGTTTCCATTCATTTACAAACTTGAAAGTATTTTAGACATTATGCATTCTAACTTTAGTAAATCAATATAACAAAATCATTAAATAACACTCATTTATTTATAAATCATAGACTGATTATCACAATAGTAAATATATGCAACAAGATTATAAATAGAAATGAAATTATGGTGTATAAATGGTTTAAATATAAGTGTTTATTGATAATAATATGTTATGTGAGTTTTATTTATTGGACTCATCACCTTTTACTTATATTTTAGTTGGACATGACTTCCATGCATCCATGATATAACATGATTTTAAGCCCACCTCCTCAGTTGTAGGAGGACATAATATATCATGTGAGGTAGCCTTAAACTAAAATACATAGGCAACATCTCATAAAAATAACTATAATATAATATAATTAATCCCATGGTTTATTCCCCCTAGATCAAGATGTCATAAGAATCATGCACTAGCTACACACAGATGACTGATCCCAAATCAAATAGTGTACCCTAATCCAACATCGAGTGTCATAAGGTAATTATGTATCATATAATGAATCCATCATAAAAAATTTCACATATTTGTAGTATTAATAATATGAATATCTCATTATTTTAGAGTCTTTCATATAAATCTTAGTATATCTCCTACAATGGAGGAAGGTAGGCATAACAATAATTAAACAAGAAGATGAAAATTGGCTTGACCTAAATAATAATAAACCAATAATATAACCAAATAAATAATAGTTTTTGATGTATCAATAGACTATTTATAATATTAAACAATAAATTTAATTAATCTTATACCCTCCCTTAATGACTAAACTGGAAACAACTCCAAGATTATCTCATAATTTTATAAATTTGTCTTTACACAAAGGTATATTCAGTATATTTATTGGTTATTTAGAGGTAGGACAATAATAAATACATATATATTCATTATTAACCAAATTTTGGATGTAGTGGTGATGAAACTCAATGTCTTTAGTCTTGACATATAAAATTAGATTCTTCGCCAACTTTAGTACACCCTGGTTGTCACAAAAGATATGTGTGGGTGTTGATGAATCAAGTTGAAGATCCTTCAATACTAATTGAATCCACATCAATTATCAACATTAACTAATAAAAAAAATTTACTCTGCTTTAGTAGAATATAATGTAACTATACTTTGAAAGTTACTTTGCCATGAAAATGCTCCTTAAACAAGAGGGAAAACATAACATGTTATAGATTGTCTAGAATAAATTGATCCTACCCAATCTAAATCAATATACCCTATTAACTCAAAAAAATAGATTTATTATATAAAATTATAAAGTTAAGAGTGCCTTTGGCATATCTAAGAACCCTTTTCATAGATTTCTAATGTTATTCATGTGGGTTATCCATGTATCGAGAAAGATAACTTACTATAAAACACAAATATAATTTACTAGTAATAAGATAAATCAAACTACTTACTAAATGTTGATACATTATTTCATCAACCTATGATGAATCGGTGTTAGTTGATATTTTGTTCCAAATTCTATAGTTTTATCTACTAAATTACAATCATATATTATAAATTTATCTAGCAAAGATTTGGCATATTTTGTTTGGGATACAAAAAATGTATAACTAAAATTATAACATTTCAAAAAACTCCACCCCTAGATAATATTGAAGAAATTATAGATTAGTCATGTCAAACATAGAGCAAATTTCAACTTTCACCTATTTAATCAAATCAATATTACTTCCAATTATGGAGAGATCATCAACATATAAAACTAGAATCACTATGCCATCACCAAAAAATTTAACATATAGAGTAGATTTTGCATCACTTTTTTAAAACCAGAATCTAAGATATTTATCCATTTGGCATAATGCACTAAGTCTAGGAGGTAAAGAGGAGAGTAAATTCTCAACATCTAAGGATTCCCCCTCTTCCATTCCACCTATCTTGAAAGGAATCAGGATAAGTAATAACTTCCCCAGGGTCTTTGTCTACAAGATCATGGCATACTAGATACCTCAATTGGTTGCTTCAATTTATTCCATACAAGGGGCTTATTTGGGGTAAAATATAAAATTTATGAAATGAATTTGGTCTCTCTCAAATATATAATAACCAACTCATTCAAATTTATCAATTAACTCACTATTAGTTTGCACTTGTATTTATTCTACTAGTTTTGATAATGCATAAAAGAAAACAAGTGGATGGGTGAACATGTGGTCTAGATAAAGCTTGAACAACTAACTATAATTTATAATATTCTAAATATAATCTAAAAAATATATAAAAAATATAAATAAAGAGAGGGTAAAGAAAAAGTAAATATGAAATTGATTTCTAATGAAGATAATTTTGGCTCTATTGATTAGACAAATTTATTGAGAAACTAGTTTATGTTTGGCCAGCATAACACAACCAAAAAGCAAAGATGGTGCAGGAGTCTGAGGAAAAAGTAGATATGTATAAGAGGGAAGCAAAGTTACCATATACATGCATAAAAAATGTATATCATTCATAAAGATTTTGTATAAAATATAATTCATGGAAAAAAATCTAAGATTCATCAATATTTGGATGAGTTATAGAAATGTCTTCATATAGCCTTAGCTCATGCTAAAATAAAAGATAAACTAATAAAGTATGAAATTAAAATAAAATGAAAATTGAAAATTCCTATACTCTAACTTTAATTATAAAAGGATGAGACCTAATTATAATGGAGAAATGGTCTTATATATTCCATTCAGTCCACTGGGTCATAAATCCAACTACCTAACTAGTTGTTATAAACACTTAATGAAACATTTCCATCTTTGTTCAAATTTAAATTAGGTCATACATAATCCTAATGAAATAAATATCAAGTCCAAAATAATTTATCTTTGAATTTAATTTTGGGTGGTTAGATTCATTGAAATCCCCTCAATCCATCTAATTGGCCATATTCTACTTGGTGATGGCCTTGCCCAATTAATATAACACTTTCTCATTTATTCTCCATCTCAATACCAATGCATATGCCAAATCTTATGGTTAATGCCACTATCTGACTTGCGTAGGAATCTATGTCACATGGTCCTTTTAGTCATTAGAAGATAATAAAATTCATGACTACATAAATTTGACTAGACTAATAGTCTAATTTCCAAATCTTAATGGCTTAGATGAGCAAGATGGGTGTCAATTTTATGCTCTAGTCCTACTTATGGAGGTCTATGTATCTTCCTCAAGAATTTCACTCCACATGTCAACTTCTCACTGATCTATAAATCTAGCATGTTAATAATATATGGGTATCTTTCTACTTATCATTTTTAAATTAACTCATGTGTGTTGAGGGCCCTGCTTGTCTTGTCTTTTCTTTAGACATGATGTAGCAAGATCTTGATAAGTGGAAATATCTCACTCACTCAGAGCTCTATGAGTATTCGCTCATTATTTAATTCTTTGACTACCTTGAATCTCTAAGATTATTCCATGTGACATCATTTCAAGGACTCACTTGATCTCTACTTTTTTGTACTAATCATGATTGATTTTGGGGCACAATGAAGTGAGATGATGCCATTGGCATCATCCTACTCACCTAAAAGGTATAACACTTGTCCACTATGTGTTGATCATCCCAAGGGACTTAAGAAAGAGGTATCATGCTAGGTGTCATGTTATTGGACACCCATAAGGTCATAAGGTGAGTTATTAGTCTAAAGCATTTTGGAGCAATAAATCTCTTAGATGATGGCAAGTGGTGGCCCCTTAGATAATCTAGACCTATAAGAAAGGGAAAAACTAGCCATTAGATTTTGAAATAAATAGACTGTCTACTAGACTTTGAAATTCTAGTTTTAACTAATAATCAACTAACATAAACATTGAAATAAAAATGAGAATCCATGAATAAAAAAATGGACTTTTCTAATCACATAGCCAAGTCTATTTAGAAGATGAAAGATTGAATTTTAAGATCAAACAAAATAAAAAACATAATAATTTTCAAATATTTTTATGGGATAAGATGAAATGGAAGATTTTAATAACATCTCTAAGACCAAATGATCCATGGAACCAAAAATCAATGAAGTCATTTCGTGATAACACATGTTTTTAACACCAAGTTGCTCAACTAAAATTATAGAAATTTATAATCATTTCTTGATGATAACTTTTATAATATGGATTTTGATTAGAAAACTTATTTTTTTATACCCTTAAGCTATCTAAAATGGACCCAAAATCCAAATACTTAAACCAAAATTAAATAATTCAATCAAAAGGGAAAGCTTCCTGGTTCTATGATAGCCTTGATGGGTTAGATGGTCATCAAATTTAATCTCATGGAATGTTGATGTGTATGCCAACATGTCATCCAACTATAAGTCCATGTCACATGGCATATTTTTTTATCATTTTGGGTCCAATTTGGTGTCTACTAAGGTTGGTAACTTTGTATGATCATGATGCAATGAGATCTTGACACTTGTCATTATTTCACTCATCTAAGACTTTACGTAAGACATGCAAGCACATTAACCATCCCATGGGAGTGAGGATATAATATCATTTCATGTGGTAGTTCTTAGGCATTTATGAGGTCTATTATTATTCAAAAATATATAGTCTTGGGATCATGATGAAGTAATATCATGCCAGGTGGCATGATCCTGTACATTTATAAAGTTTAAGGCCTAGGCTTGTCTATTTAGGAGCCATAGTGAAGTGATTAATTAGGATCATAACACCTATTAGCATCCTAGTTGCTTAGGATCTATGTGATCAGCTAAATAAGGTTAAAATGGGCCTAGGGAAGTATGGACATGGAATTGTGCCATGTGGCATGATACCACTTGCCTAAAAGATCCAAATGAAATGGCTAAGGTAAAAAGAGACCTAGGAAAGTGAGTGAATGACAAGTGGTCATCACTTACCTAGGGACTCATTGGAAAGCTTAGATGACCATTAGATTTCAAGTAAATAACACAATGATTAGAATTTAAATTAAAATGCTGAGAAAAATTACTAAGGTAGGAACGAAGGAAAATAAGTTTGTGAAGAAGACACAATCAATTGCCAAACTTAAAGCCAAAACTAGACCACTATTTAGGAAGTGACCAAGTTTAAAATGATATTATGAAGAACACTTAGCCATTTTCACTTTGACCAGGAGAAAATATAAACTAAGTTCATCAAGAAATGATCATGTAATCTTGAGAACACTTAGATTAATTTGAAAGGAACAAAAGAGACTAAATGGAGATGAAAAAATAGATAAAATATTCCTATTTAATCAACACATAGAGCCAATTTAATCTAACAGTTCACTATGAGACTAAGTTTTAAAATTTAATCAAATATAAATGATCAGTCAAATAAACTAAAAATATATAATACCAAGCCAAACTACTTAAGGAAAATAATAAAAAGCCTATAATGGTCAGATAATTTGAATAAATTTTAGGTGAAATGGTCTAGAATTTGAAATTTGAATGTAATTCAAAATAGTCATAAACAGACCAAAACTTTTGATTTTTAATAAAATTTAGATAATTTCACTAAAAGAGCCCCAAATGCAACCTTATAGACCAAGTGCATGAAATAGACTATTTAAGTTCAAACTTAGCCTAAAGAGTGAAACAAACATAACATTAAGACTAGAACTTATTAATTACCTTTCCCAACTATATCAATAGATAAAACAAATTCAAATTTGACTAAAAACCTAGATGACCAAAATTTAGAGTAAAAGAGAATCCCTAATTTTATGAAGAAATTATGTCATGTTTGCAAGCAACAACAAATGGTAACTCTACTAGAAAATACTCTCGAGTATTTTGTAATATTGAAAACCTACCTAAAACATAGAATCTTTGACTTAGCCCAATTCTAAGAACATGAAACAACTCATGCAAAGATAAGAAGGGAAAGACTAAAGAACCCAAATCAGACAATCTCATTGATTAGTGTGTGCTTGTGTATTCATTTTATTCCTAAAATTTACAAGGACTAGGTGTTTTAGTTAGGTTCATATAACCAGTGAATTCTATCTTATAATGAATACTTAGACACTTCTTCACTTCTACTCAAGCATCCATATCCCCAATGGAATTTCCTTTGGTCTCACACAAAGCCTTGCTCTAATGTCAGTTAGGCATCCATAGCCTTGATATAGGTTTATTGAACCACCAAAACATTGAGTTTTTTGAATAATAGATTTCATTTTATTTTATCTTATGTTTACCTTATCCTAAGCATCTCAATCTTAGGTTGGGGACCACCATGGTAAACAAATAAAATACTTGTATATTTTTCACCTTCAAACCTTGGTTGTAATAGTGTCATTCGAGTAAATTTAGAGATCATTAAATTTCCTTTTTTGATAGGTTTCAATATAAGGTATTCAAGAGTTAGACAACCCATCCCTAACTTACCAAACACAAACTCACTCAGAACATAAGGAAACAATTAAATATTTTGAAACTAAGTTAAAGAATAAATATAATGTTACTAAACTCTGAGTATGTATCAGGTATAAAGCATTTTTGCCCATAGGAAAAAATAATTTTTGCCCAAGTATAAACTCATTTAGATACATACTTATAGGCCTATCATTATTCATATTTTTTTGGAAGCATATGACAAAATAATTGGGAACAAATCCAACAAGGAAAATAGGAAAACAAAAAAGAAAATATACCCAAACAAAATAGAAAATATAGAAAAGTAAAACTATAAAAGAATGGAAAGTAAGGAAGTCAAAAGGGTGATTATTTATAGGACCACCCTAATATATTTCAAGATTAGAAGTATTTTTTGAGGAATTTTTCATTGACAAGAAATAGAACATCCTCACCAGTTAGATACCTTGGGTGTAAAGCATTTTTGCCCAAGATTTCAAAGATTTGGAAGGGTCCTAGCTAAAGAGCATTGAGTTTTCCATGTTTTCCCTTATTTTAATGAGCCTTATCCAAAATATGAACTAAATCAAAGATCATAAAGTCTTTTTTTAGCTTGATTTTCAAAACGACATTTGACAACTTCTTGATGCCTACTAAAGTATAGTAGGGCTGCAACACACTTTTCTTCCAATTGTATTAGGTTTAAGAGGTGATCCTCTATCTTGTTATCACCCCTAGGTAATATTCAATTAACACCAAGGTTAGGATTCTAAGTTTTTTAGGGAATACTATAACTTGGTCATATACCAGATGGTATGGGGAAGTGGCTAGAGAAGACTTGATCCTAGTCCTATCAAACCATAATGCAAATTTTACAATAGTATTCCAGTCTCAAGGAATCCTCTCCAAGACTTTCTTGAACACTTCCAATAAGTTATTATTATTTGATTCAACTAAACCATTACCTTGTGGGTAGTAATTGGATGATAATTTAAGGATTAACTAGTTATCATAATCTCAATCCATAAATTATAGTGACGAAAAAGAAGGGTCATTGTCACATAACAAAATAAATGGAATACCAAACCTAGTGATTATGTGGTCCTCAATGAAGTTGATCACCACTTTAGTTGTATAATTACTAAATTCTTTGGATTCAGTCCAGTGTGTGGAATAATTATTTATAGTGAAGATAAACTTGTGTCTAATGGAGGAATTAGAATTGGTGTCCCCTAAAAAGTTAATTCCCCACTTTGAAAATTAATGTCAATCAATAAAAAGATGTATTGGCATGGATAAAGTGTGTTCTTTATGCCACTTTGAAAATTAATGTCAATCAATAAAAAGATGTATTGGCATGGATAAAGTGTGTTCTTTATGTGCATATACTTGAAAAATGTGGTATCTTCTCATGAGGGAATGTGTATCCTTAAAAATATGAGATTAATAATATCCTACTCTAAGTATTTGGTGGGTTATGCGACTCCATGAATCACAACCAGTCCCATACTTCTCATGGAAACCTATGAGTACTTTAGTAGCTTCAATTTTATTCAAGCATCTCAAGAAAAGTATTTCATAGAAAGTGGATTTGGCACTCATATTTTAGAAAATAATAAACCATGTCTTAATACCAGACATCATTTGTAATGCTTTGTATTGTATATTACTAGGAGGTAATCTATGGATCTACCTCATCCATCCTTGATGAAGCCTTAAACTCTTAAAATATTGATTGGTTTTAGTTCCAGATCAAATTATTGTAGGATTGTCTTCCACTTTCCACATCACTCACCTAACTCACTCTTCATTAACATTGTCTTACTGGATAGATTAGGTATAATAGTAAATACTTTATTACGTAAAATGTAATCCCTAAATTCTTTGATTGCTTTGATAAAGGAGAAATCTTGCTTGTTAATGGTCAAGTATCTAAGGTTGTAATTTTTGAGTGGGGAACTTATAAATGAGATAGGCCTCTCATCCCCAACTCATTTTCTCTACATTAGAACAATAAAACTTGGGTGTTCTAAAGTGAATGAATAGATGTAGAAGGGTTGTGTGTAATCAGGACTAATAAGCACTAGTGTTTTTACACTTAATATCTTGATTTGAGTAAAATATGCTTATGATTCAGTTATCCATTCAATCTTATCATCCTTATTTATCATGTTATTTAGTGGTCAAACTATCACTATAAAATCTGAGATTAGCTTCTTTACGAAGTTATTTTTATCGAATAATGACTTTAGCTCGTTTCTGCTACCATACAAAGGGATTTTCATAATGGCCTCTACTTTTTATGGGTATATTAAAATACCTCACTCTAAGATGATGTGACACAAAAGTTTACCCTCTATGAGCTAAATGTACATTTATTTGAGTTTAGGGAGACTCTATGCAATTTCCCTTTTAGGACATATTTATACAATTCTAGAATTATATAAAAACCCTCAAAACTAGAAGTACAAACTCAAATTTTTATTGTGAAACCTTAGAAAAAAAATATAGAATTATAAATATATATATATATATATATATATATATTTAATCCTGTAAATTAAATTCAAATCACATAGACACCTTCCCAAAAATATGGATAAATTCTATACATTATTTACAAACAAAACCCTAATTTTTACATCTGTATTCAAATTGGAAAATATTATAAAATGTTAATAAACTAATGTAATAGGAAACTAAATTTTCTCACACCAATTCCTACTAGGATTGAATTATCAGACCTATCTATAATCACCACTACCCAAGGCTACCCAAAAATGGTCTTAATTCCCTTTAAGCTACACCAACACATAATGTTTAGCTCCAAACATAACATCTAACCTTTAATGGCTCCAAAAGTGGCTCATTCATCTTCCCAAGCTACCTATACTAATTTGATGTTTGCCAAACCCTTCCATAATCTTCAAAACACTACCTACTATAATATAGACCTTTCCCAAGCTAATAACTAGTTCACCCAACACCTAAGGGCATGAGAAACTAATTTGAATAAGAGTTTAGATATAAACCTTACCTTTGAATAAGGCCACCAGCTACATATCGAGGGTTTTCTTCCTTAGATATTAAGGCTAATGAGGGTTATCATCCTCAAAAGATAAAAATGCAATAAAAAGTACTCAACATTAGAGAGAATATTACATAAATTATCGTGGATCCAAAATTAGCAATCACCCCTTCCTTATATACCCTACTTTTCCCTCTAAAATTTCCCCTAAGGGTGGCATCCCACAAAGGGAGGGAAAAATAATATTCAAAATGTTCCCCCTTTAGAAAATATTAATAAGGGTTGACTTAAATTTTTAAAATAGTCCCCCTTATTTAAAATTCAAAAAATCAAATTTTTTGATAACATCACCTTTTTTAGGAAAAAAAAATAGTTTCCATTTTTAATACCCTTCCCTTAGCTAATGGTAAATAAAAAGTTTGACAAGGGCTCTAACCTTATTAATCAAAAAAAGGGGACATTACAATCCTCCCCTCTCAAAATTTCTTGTCCTCAAGTAATGTTATTTTCCACTACTTGGATCCTAAATCCACATTTGGATTTGTAATCCCAAACACTTGCTTTATGACTGTAGTCTTGTGCTCTAATGAATACCTTAATTCTACTATGGGTTGTTCACTTAAATTTGTGGCACAAAATAATTTGTAGGTAAGCTATAAAAAAGTCATAATAATCATCAATCACCTAAATATTTGTACATACCTAAACATGGTCAACAATCACATAAAATTACTTTATATTTATTCTCCCAAGATTCATAAAATCCTTCAACCATTCCTCCTAGCCCATTAGTCCATCATATGTTTCCCATGTATCCTCCTCCTCTCCATATATTTTATAACACATCTTAAATTTATGATCACTTTTTACAGAATCATCTGTCATCTAGAGTATTCTAATTAGTTCTTCCTCCTCAAATTATCTACCATCCAAATCAAAATCATTCACTGTATCAAAATTCTTATAGTCATCACGTATATGATGTTTTCTTTAAGTGAAGGCCACATAGTTTATATAATCAAGATACTTCTTGTAAATATTTTTTAGACCATGTTTTAATGATTAAGTTCTATCCAAAAAATCATTCTACATATGATCAACCACTTCATGAACATGTTCAATAATTAAATCTTATAAAACTCCCCCATAATTGAGCAAAGTAATTAGGTTGTGTGAAAAATGAGCCAACTTTGGATGTTGGATTCTTATGTATATTTATAATGAATTGATGGGTTCCAAACCAACAAGACTTGAATTTACCTCAAAGTAAAATGTATTTAAAAAATTAATGAAAACCATGCCATGTATTTATTCAAACTTGATGTTGTATGAAGATGCATAAACCTAGATTGTGTTTTATGTGTAGAGTTTTCAATTAAAAATTAGGAACTACTTATGTTCACCTCAAAAAATGGTTCCATACCAACAAGGTAACATCCAATTAAAGATTATATGGAACCTTTCTTGTCTTCCTTTGCTCTATCTTTAAAATAATAAATTGATAGTGTTACAAGCCCACAACTATGCTTACCTCTTCTATATTGTGATTATCAAGATAACTTTGAACTCTAAGAGTTCCTTCCATGTTAGAATTATTTGTATGTCATTCTTATTTCAATTTCTAAATCTATGACTGAAATTCCATATTTACATGCTCAAGTAGGGAAATTTCCCCATGAAGATGTTTTTCTCTAGAAGCATAGCCCTCTATCTGCTACTGAATTTAAGAAAAAAATGCATCATGATCACTAACCATTTAATGTACCCTTCTTTTTAACTCCCTTTCCAAACCATAATTCTAATTTTGAAGAATAACTAACACTTTATTCTTGAATTGACTAAGGGATGCTTCCAAATGAGTAAGTTGAGCTTTTAGTCCATCTATTTCCACATTGTCCCTAAAAGTCTTTGTTTTGATACTCATGGGCACATTAACATTTAGTTTGGAATTTTGAGACATTTTCTCTTCATTAACCTTAGAAGTGAATGTTTTCTTCAATTTTAAATACTTGTTTGCTTTGTTTAGCTTATAGATAAGTTCCATATTTTCATCTATGAGATCCTTGCAATATCTCACAAGCTCATCAATATATTTCTTAGACTTATCCAAGGCTTTGAGTAAGTCCTTTATTGATTCATATCTATATTCTATTTTATGAAGCTCAAAATTGGCTATCTGAACCATTAATTTCTTGATCTCTTCTTTATTAGATGAGATTTTTTGCATCCATTCTATTTCAACATCAACACTCTAAAATTTTACTTCAAAATTAGAAGCTTAAATATTTTTATTTTCATCAGAGAGATGTTAAATTTATATATCCTATTACTTAAGTCTTTCCTCTAAATCTCAAACAATGGATGCTAAGTGATTATGCAATTCTTTTATCTTTTGTAACTACAAATTAAGATTGTTATTAGATGTCTTATCAATTTTTATCTCCTCCTGTAAGCTTTGAACGTTAAACTAATTCACCCAAAACTTAAGGACATGAGAAACCAGTTTGAATAAGAGTTTAGATCCAAACATGACCTCTATATAAGGCCACTAGTTGAGTATTGAAGGTTTTCATCCTTACATACTAAAGCTAATGAGAGTTTCCATCCTAAAAATATGGAAATGTAAGAAAGCATTCTCAACATTAGAGAGAATATTAGATAGATGATTGTGGATCTAAAATTAACAATCATCCCTTCCTTATGTACCCTCCTTTCCCCTCCAAAATTTCCATGAAGGGTGAAATCTGACAAAGGTAGGTAAAAATGATATTAAAAAAGAACCCGCTTTAGAAAATATCAATAAGGGATGACTTAAATTAAAATAAAAAATCCCCCTTCCTTATTTAAAATTCAAATAACCAAGTTGATGATAATATAACCAATGGGAAATAAAAGAGTCAGCCAAGGGCTCCAACCTCATTAAGCCCAAAAAGGGGATATTACATTCCATGGTCTCTACACCTTTGCAAGACTACTCTCAAGTGCTTCACGTGGTATTATTTATTATTATAAAAGATAGTTATGGAATCCATGTATATGAATATGAATCTACCAATGATGTACTTAAACACAATATCCATGGCCCAGAAGGTGTCACCTACATTGATTGGATTGAGCAGTATCATTTTATGTGTAAAAATAACCCAATCTATTTTAAACATTATTTTTATCTTGTCTTTATAGTTGACCAATACCTAATTGTATCTTGAATATCCATCAAGAAATGACATCATTTTAGATCCATTCGCTATTTTTATTACTTCATCCAATTAAGGTGGTAGATAGTTATATTTTCTAATAAGCTTTATTCAGATTTTTGGATTCTATGTAGATTGATTTGCCCATTCTTGTTTAAAATGGAGACCAAGTTTGCCACCCAGTTGGAGCATCTATTAGGGTAAATGATCTTTGAAGAAGTTATTTATGCACTAATTTAAAAATTAAGGGCTCCAATAATGGATTTACTAGCCTTTTCCTCTAGGGGAGTGGTTTGACACCATGCTTTAGAGGAATAGGATGCATGAGAATGGAGGTGTCAAACACTTTAAAATATTCATATCTCCATACAATAGTGTCACCAAAGTCTATCATGGTATGCACAATGCTTTGATTTTTAATTTGGGTGCAAGTTGTGCCTAAAATCATAATCTTTGATTTCCCTACATTGCATAGATTATAATGTTGATGGTGAATTCATTTGGTATGGGTTATTTTTTATTTTTCATGCTAATATACTATGTTGAATAGCTTCTCTAATGACACCATACCTTTCAGTATGTTATTAGTTTTCAAGTTGATGACACCTTATTCATCTAGTTAAAACTCCTTGTGACTCAAATGTGTCAATGTTGGTGATGAAGTCAATGATATGTGGGTCATCATTGAAGACATGGATTTTTTTGAAATTTTCTATAATATAAGGAGTAGACAATAACTCTAATAAGAATCTCCTCAATATAGATTTAGCAATAGGTTCTAAGGTACTTGAATCTATTACTAATGCATCAACCATATAATTCTTTCTTTGGGGTAGTGTTTATATGTTGAATGCATTGAAATATTAAATTAAGTTCCAAACTCTAGTGTGGTACTTATAAATATGTTTATCATTACAAGAGTAGTGGCTTATAACTTATTTGACCACAAGTTTTGAATCTTCAAAGAATTTTAGGTTCTTCATCTTCTTCCTTAGTGTGAACTAGAGGCCATGCACTAAATCTTTGTACTTATCCACATTGTTAGTCCAAGTGAAATGTAGTAAGAATGATAACAAATATAACCTTCATCTTTTGTTCATGAGTTCAATCCCAACACCACACCCACTTTTTGATTTGGATCCATCAAACTTCAGGGTCCATATATGATCTTCGGTTGTGAGTAGTGGATTCTTCAAGGTGTATGTTGTTTCCATGTTCACTTATTTATTATCTTTCCAAGATTATAATTTTGACAAACCTTCCTCTTCAAATTTTAATGACCTTATAGATTAATCCTTGGTAGTATATGTTGGCACATAATTATTTATATTGGTAGCATGGACAACCTCTAAGATTTTTCATTCCTTGCTCTCACATGAATGGCCTTGCTCGACCTTTGTGTGTCTTAGGGAAGGAATATAAATTGAAAAATACTTCTATTACACATAATAAATCCTCCTTATCCAACTGATTCAAATATTCAAATTTAGGTACTCCTTACATAGTTATCATGTTGATGGAGAACCTTCCATAAGCTTTATCTTCCTTCTCAAGTGCATAGACCCCTAGTTTAAATTCCTAATATAGGGTCTCATAGGTATTATTGTATTATGTAATCATGTGATCAATATTTGGCTCTCTCTATCAATCCTAATCTAGTACACATAATATACAATATAATATTAATGTAATGATCTATAATATAGACTATAATATACAATATAATATTAATGTAATGATCTATAATATGAGATTGATAATCAAAGAGTACACATATAAATAACACATAACATAGATAATTAGGTGGGAAAACCTCCATGGAGGTAAAAAACCCACAGTAGTTGATATTCAATAATCAAGAAAATATGTCACCTGAATACAAATATCTTCTTCTTCTCACTTCTCAAACAATATTCACAAATCCCTTCATAATATTTACCACATACAAATATTAATTTATCAATTTGTAATATTTCATACTAGGGATAAAATCCTATTTATAGTGAAATATGAAGGGAGATGACCATTATAACTAATGGGTCTAACCATCCTAAAATCCATTTAAATTTTTGGTAAGTAGTAAACAAATATAACTTTATTATTTATTTTCAAAAGGTTTTCATCTTATGTTAATAAATAATATATTATTATTACTCAATTAATTACCAAGATAAGTTATGGGTCAATTAAGCCCACTTAGACATTAAATGTTCTAACACTCTCCCTTAATACTAAATGGGGATAAGAGTCATAGTCACCTTACAAAAATAATTATACTATGTAAAAATTTGAAGGACTTAAAAACCTTCATCATGACAAAGTCGCCTTTTGAAACAAAATGAATTATAATCCATAAACTAATCAAGGTAAGTTTTAGGCTAGCATAATCATGAGACTACATCTCAAAGTTTCTTATGAATAATCAATTAAGCATATTTTAAGACTTCTATAACATAATGAACTCCATTACAAAGTATTATTTTATGTATCAAGGTACAAATTTAAACATTTCACACAAATTTTACTCAAATCACATAACTTCCACATGAAGTTTATAATGCTTTACAATGATAATAAGTATAGAGAATAATAATAACATATGGCCTTTAGGAAGTGACATTATCATGCACACTCCCTCTCAATGGAAACTTTGAGAGGCACAACATTTCACAAAATTGATGGAACTTGGTAGCACCAAGTGATTTTGTGAATATATCTACCACTTGTTCATCCCTAGGATAGAACTATAGATCAATATCACCATTGAATAATTTCTCATAGATAAAATGCATATGAACTTAAATATGTTTAGTTTATTGGTGTTTCACTTGAATTTTTTATAGATCTATATAAATTTGGTTATCATAATGAAAGATGGTACTATGAGAGACATCCAAATGAATTTATCCTAACAACCTTGGTAGCCACATGGTTTCTTTGGCAACTTCTATAGCACTTTTGTACTCTAATTTAGTAGAAGAGATAGAGATAGTAGGTTGATTTTTACTACTCTATGTGATAACACCTACACCAAATTTAAACACATCTAAAATTACATTTGTGATTTATAATATCAATAGCATGGTCAACATCATAATAACCATATAATTTAGCATTATCAATGAAATAATAAAATAAACAAAAATTAAGTGTTTGTTTGATATAATGAAGAATAAGTTTATCTAATTTCCAATTATCTAAATATGGATCCTACATAAATCTAGAAGTGACACCAACAAATTATGAAATATATATCCTAGTAATGGTTAGATAAATTAAACTACCAACAAGTTATCTATGTAAAGTAAGGTTAGCATTTTCAGATGTAAATTTTGGATCAAGTTTTACACCAAACTCAATAAGAGTAGATGCAGATTTACAATCAAGCATATTAAACTTAACAATAATAGTATGTGCATACTAAAATTATGATATAATAATAGAATGTTTATTATAAATTATAGCCATTCCTAAAAAATGATTTATAATGCTTAAAATCATCCATTTCAAACATTTGACTTAGTTTATTCTTATATTTATGAATTAAACTAGTTAGATGGCCAATAATTAAAAGATCATAAATATATAAAATAATTAAGATAACATGACCATTTTAAATTTTAAAAAATATATCATTATCATAAAAATAATTAGATAAATTTAGTTCTTTAAAAAAAGAAGTAATTTTAGAGTACCAAGCTCAAGGAGCTTGTTTTAAACCATACAAGGATTTATTTAACTTACTTACAAAATGTTCTCTATTAGGATCAATGAAACCTTTAGGCTGAGCCATGTAGATTTTCTCTTCTAAATCACCATTTGACAAATTATTCTTGACATCAATTTGGTAGATAATCCAACCATTTTGGTCTACAAGAGTAATAAGTAATTTAATAGTACTCATTTTTATATAAGAGTAAAAGTTTCAA
Source organism: Torreya grandis (assembly GCA_037957365.1). Classification (NCBI taxonomy): domain Eukaryota; kingdom Viridiplantae; phylum Streptophyta; class Pinopsida; order Cupressales; family Taxaceae; genus Torreya; species Torreya grandis. Next base: position 2,523,225 of record JARHVA010002171.1, on the reverse strand, counting down.
CATTAGATTTTCTCTTCTAAATCACCATTTGAAAAATTATTCTTGACATCAATTTGGTAGATAATCCAACCATTTTGGTCTACAAGAGTAATAAGTAATTTAATAGTACTCATTTTTATATAAGAGTAAAAGTTTCAACATAGTTAATTTTGGGTTTCTAAGTAAACCCGTGAGTGACTAATCTTACTTTAAACTTATCAATTTTACCAATGGAATTACATTTAATTTTATAAATATACATATAACTAAAAATATGCCTTTTAGGTAGAGGTAGGACAAGATCCCAAGTCTAATTTTTAATTAAGGCATTTTACTCATCTTGCACAACAACTTTCCATTTATCATCCTGAATGGATTCCTTAAAATATTGAGGTTCACATTAATACATAGTCATTAAGGTATGATAATACTATTGAATCCTAATTAATTTATTAAGATTATCAAAATTAGAAGATTGGATAAGGGATTCTTCCCATTTAGATGTTTTAATTTGAACATAAAATTTACGGGGTTCCTCAAACTCTAAGTTATCCAAATATAGAACAAATTCCTCTAGGGCATATAATTATTCATAAGGATAAACAAGAGAGACATGTTCATCAAGAGAAAAACATTGAGGAGGTTCCCTGGAGGGATCACAATTTTTTTTTTTGAGAATAAGGACATTCTTATTCTCAATGATTAGTCTTTTAGATGGATCATATAATCTCAGACCTTTAGTATTACATTCATAACTTAAAAAAATACAAGAATGGAAGGTAGGACCAAGTTTCTTTATTTTAACCTTAGGAACATAGATGGAAATAGGGCTATCAAAGATCCTAAGATGAGCTACATTGGGTTTTTTTTAGACCATGTTTCTAAGGGAGTAGAAATATGAAAAGCTTTGGCATAGACTATATTCAAAATATGCACATCAATATTCATAGCTTTGGCCTATAAAAACTTAGAAACATTTTTAGAATGCAACATTATTCTATCCATTTCTATAACGATGCATTTTTTCCTTTTAGCAGTACTATTTTGCTATGGGGAATAGGGAGTTGTTAGTTCCATTTGAATACCACAACTAATGAAAAAATAATCAAACTCTTTACTAATGTATTCACCACCATTATCATATCTTAATCTCTTAATATAAAAACTATAAACATTTTAACAATGGCTTAAAATTCTTTGAATTTAGACACCACTTCAAATTTATTTTTAATGAAATATGACCAGATCATTCTAGTATAATAATCTATAAAATTAATAGCATACAAAGAACCATTAAGAGATATAACTTCAATAGGATCTACAACATCACTATGAATTAATTCTAAAGGATGAGAGGATTTCTCATCATGATTCTTGAGAAATGATTAGTATGTTGCTTACCATGTAAGCAACCTTCACAATTTTCATGATAAGAAGATAAAGAAGGTAAACCAAAAAAAATATTATATGAAGACATATCATGTAAACTTATAAAATTAACATGGACTAATATTTCATGTCATCATTGAGATTTATTCTTACTGTGTGATGAAAGTAAACATGCAAAAATAGTAAAAATTGTATAAGCCCTTCTTTTAAACACCTTTAACAATCAGATAACTGGATTGATTTTTAATGGACTAGCTATATTTAAGTAATGTTACAATGAAATTATGATTCATAAGTTGAGAAAAAAGATAGAATTTTTTTATTAAGCTTAGGTACATAGAAGACATCATTAATGACAACATTTATAAATAGATATTTTTAGACTTATCTCTAGAATCATAAAAATATATATTAGATAATCAATTCATATGGTATGATACACCACTATCTATAATACATTAATACCCATTTAAAGAAAACAAAACAACATATAAAAAAATAACATTTGAATTTTGATCTTGATTATTATTCTAATTAGGGTTTTGATTCTTATATTTGTTTTGATTAGATTTCTTCCCTTTGTTATTTTTAAAAGATTGATTTTTAAATTTATCTTTTTTTATAACATGTTCCTTTCTATGATCAAATTTACCAGATATATTTTAATTCCCATTAAACTTAGGTTTATAATTCTTATTACTAGATCTCTTGTTCTCATTTTTTCCTTTAGTAGAATTAGGGTTAGGTTTCTAGTTTTCATTATTCTCAAAAATAGGGTTAAGGGTGAGAAGTTCCTAAGTGACATTATATTTAGAATCAAAATTAGGCATCACTTGCTCATATTGAATCATAAGAGTTGACAGGGTAGTGAGGTCTAGGATATCTTTTTTTATTTGGTAATTTGAATTTAGAATTGAGATAAAATTATAAAAAAATTCATGAATGTTAAGCTGAATATTAAAATAAAATAATTGATCTTGAATAAAATTATAGTTACATCCATATAACTAAGATTTAATACTCATAATTTTAGTAAGAAAATTAATAATCTTTTCATCACCTTTCATAGACGTAGTCAATAATTCAAGAATCAATTTAATAATATTTGAGAGATGAGTGCCCTCATGCATAGACTCATGGCATTTCCAAGAATCACTAGGAGGATCGTAATTACTAATGTGGAGTAGAAATTCATCCTTAACACTCTTCAAGATAATTGACATCACTTCGTGTGATTTATGTTGAAATGCATTTGAAAGATCAGGTGTCACATGTCATCCTGATGGGAATTTTTTAGTCCTGAAAATAATGCTCCATAGCTTTTAGCCCATACATTCTAATTTATAATTTTTTTAATATGTTATAGTTATATTCATTAATTTTTTGCGATTTATTTAGTATAAAATTAGGAGAATCCATTGCTTCCCTTGAAAATTGATACTACGACACTAAATAAATATTAAATTTAAACCCTTTTTAGATGTGAATTTATACTCTATTTGAAAATAAAATAAATTGTAAAGGTAAATAAATAATAATTTGTTTAAATTAATGCTAGACAATGTAAGAAAATTGTGAAAAAATTCAAGGCAATAAGGTATCACAAGTATTGTAAAAATACACTAATGTAAGAACAATTATTTAAAAATGAACCTTATTTAATGTGAATTTTAACTCTATTTGATAGTAAATCAAATTAAGAGCATAAAAAATTAAACTTTGTTCAAATATATGCTAAAAATGTAAAAAAATTGAAGTAAAATGCAGTATTTTATGTGTCACAAGAGTCACACAAAAAAATTATTTAAAAACTATAACTGAAAGAGGTGTAAAAAAGATAGGAGGCTTCAAACTAAAACATGAACCACACTAATGCATCTAGAACACCCCAAAACCTAGGAAAAATTTGGTCACATGATTATGCTTACCAAAATATTCACTAGGTCAAATGTCACAACAATGTCGATAGGTCTAAGGTTTTGCACATGAGAAGATTGACATGCAAACAAAAAATTGAAATTCAAAATTAATCAAATTTGAAAAAGGAACTTGATAAAAAAAAATTAATAGGTTTTGAACACTAAACCTCTTCCTCACAAGGTTTTAAGAAAATTGAGCCACCAACTCAACTAAGAGTTTACTTAAGATTTTACATGCATTGTTTTAAATTTATACATTTTTATCTATTTTTTCAAAAATAAATAAAAATATATATGGTGCATGTAAATTCAAAAAGTAATTCAATTATTTTTATTTTATTTTTGGATTAAAAAACATTTAAAAATTGGTGGGATGGCTTTCTATTTGCATGGAAATAAAATAATTAATTAAATCAAATATTTTTTAAATATTTTCAAAAAATTATACTGACCTCTATAGATTTATGGAGGTAACAATGATGCAGTTGTGGAAGCATTGAAATGTACGTAGGCTTGTTTAGACCATTAGAAGGCTTGAAATTTTTCAAATCCTCCTAAAATCTTAAGATGAAGTAGATTGAACCTTCAAAAAGGAATTTTTAATGCAGAAAATAACATTTCCAATCACCCAGTCCATACAAGTGTGTCACATGAGAGGTTGTAAAAATTCAAAAACTAATTAGAATCCCTTTGAGAGTCTGCCAAAGGTTTTGGTAGGCTAAGATAAATATCTAGTAATTAAACACCTAAAACTAGAACCATAAGTAATGTAAACACTATTTTTATTTTTTTGGGCTTTAAAGGCTATACATGGGTAGTAATGGCATCTTAGATGGAGATGCAATATTTCCAAAATATTTAAAAGGGTTTTAAATTCTTTGATTTAAGACTGAGTGCTGAAGATATACATGAAATACCTTCTTATAACTATAGACCACTTAAATAATGATGAAAACACATTATTTCTTTTTTTTTTATTGTATGGGCTATACATAAGCTATACTATGGAACTTATGAAAGATTTTTTCTCAGAACAAAGTAATCTCAAGCTTTAATAGGCTCTTCTCAAGATGTTTGGAAGCATAAAATAGAATATTTAAAGATTAAAAAAGATCCAAGCATCATAAGCTTAAAAAATAATTCATTTGCCTCCAAGGCCATACAACACCTCCTCAGGCTTGAAAAAAATATTATTCACAACATCAAACTCTTGATGATTAAATACACCATATCTTAGGCTATGAGACCATGACAAAATATAGAATACAATATGTAGTATCGTATGAATGAAATGATATAGATATAGGATTAATAAGCAAAGAGTACACAAATCAATAACAAAGAATTTAGAGAGTTAAGTGGGAAAACCTCCAATGGAGGTAAAAACCCCACATTCATTGATATTCAATGATTGAGAACATATATCACCCCAATACAAATATATTATTTTTATCACTTCTTACACAATATTCAAAAATCCCTTCACAATATTTGTCCAATGCAAATATGATTTTACCAATTCACAATATTTCATAATAGGGGTAAAACCCTATTTATAGTGAAATGTGAAGGAAGGTGACCATTGTAACCAATGGGTCCAAGCATATTGAAATCCATTTAAATTATTGGAAAGTATTAAATAAATATAAATTTATTATTTATGTTCATGAGGTTTTCACCTCATGTTAATAAATAATATATTATTATTATTTAATTAATTACCAAGGTAAGATAAGGTTCAATTAAACCCACTTAGACATTAAATGTTCTAACAATTGGTGGATATACCCATTGAGTGTCTTCGACCAATCTTGGTTGAGAATCATCCCATATGCTTCAAGTATGTCCACCACTTAAATTTCAATGAATTGATGCACTCTAGCATCAAGGTTAACTGCATGTGGATGTGATTCAACTACCAACAACTTTAACCTTTATTTTGTCCAATTAAACAAAAATTTTGGTATATTTTTCAGGTATTAGTCATAATTTTGATAAATTGCATAAGGCATCACATTCCCTAAAGCACCTTAATCCACCTAATATTTGTGTAAATTTTTGACAAAAGTTCTTATTGTTAGTAAAAATGGGAGAGTCTCAATTTTTCCTTATAGATAACAATATGAGCATCATCAGTGTTATTAGCTTCATTTATCCTAGGTTTAGACAATTATTTTAGAAAAAAATCCTTTTCGTTAGACATCTGAAGTATCTCAAACATTGTTATGTTGGGCTCGGTTTTCTTTAGGTCTTCTATGATGTTATATCCATGTTTTCTTTATATTAGTGTTTATTAACTTGGGGAGGTGCAACACTTTTTTGAGGTTGATATGAAGTAATAGGTATCCTTGGGTGAGGAGGTTTATTATTTGAGTTTTCATCAGGGGAACCTAAATGTTGTTCATAGGGGTATAAGTGGTAAAAATACTATATAATTTACTTCTTAGTTGATAGTTATTTACCCTCTAGAACTATTTAAAAGCATGGACATCATCTAGGTTGTCTTCAATCTCATTATCACTTTGAAATGGAAGTTCATAGGTCTCCAAGACCATGGTAGTTCTTAGGTTCTCTCCACTAGGGCCTGGTTTTCCATTGTCTAGTACTTGCACTATTTCAAGGTTATCCTTATCTTTTTGTAACATGTTTGAGGCCAATGCATACTGAGCACAATATGTTTCAACATGGTCTAATCAATTTTACATTCTACACCAAGTGGGTAAAGCTAAGTCTACCATGTTTACTCAGTTGGAAGTAATATTATTATTCTAATTGGTGGTGTCAAGTGGACTAGGCACATTTCCATTATTATGCCTAGTTTTCCATTGCCTATTAGTCCTCTGAAAGTTGTAGTGTTGAGGTGGTTTTTTCATAGCTTGGTTGGTGTTTTGAGGCACATGTTTATGAAATTTGACCATATCATTGGTCAATCTCTGGACCATCTACTATAAATTAGCTACCTCAGGGTTCATAGTGGAAATTTAGTTAATTCTTTCTTGAGGTGGTGGGCAAGATATTAGTGTAGTAGTGTTTTAAAAAATAGGGATAACAATATAAACTATGTTATGGGAATTAATATTAGGCATCTGATTGTTGATTAATAAAGGGATAGCCTATTGGTTGTTATTGTTGGTATCATAAACACTTAAACTAGGCTTGGTAACATTGTTTTTTAGATTAAGGTAAAAGCAGGTTTTGAAGGGACCCCAAAACCCTATAACAAAGAAAGAAAGATGATACAATGACACCCAATAGGATTAACAATCCTAAAACAAACTATAATACAGTATTAAAATTAGGTTTTACAGGGACATAAAACCACAGCCTATAACCTTAAGAAAGATCACAGGTTTTACATAGACTTGGAAACTCAAAAAAAGTTTATAAAATAAAGATCCAACTTTTAGAACCAGTTAAAACATCCAGCAGATAGGACCAGAACAAAAACAAAAACAACAAAGAGGACCTTAGTCTTCTAATTCCAAGATCATCTTCACAGTCTCATTTCCAACCATTGCTATATCTTGTATGGATATTGCAGCCAAAGTAGTAGCTTCTTGTTGTGCTTTCTTTCTCGAGCTCTGCTTGGTCCTCGTATTAGGCCCCTCCAGAGATTTTATTTCTTCATTAGCTCATTTTCCAAGGTTAGTTACTGCCACACATATGCTAGAAGTAACCTCCTCCATTTTCATTCTACTTTCCTTGATAAGCCTTCTCAGATTATTCTCATAGTCCTTAAGCTTAATTGGAATATCACTCATTTTCTTCTCCAAATTATTGATTTTAATCTTATTAGCTTCCTGGTTATGTTGCATTATTTCAACTTTCTTTTTTAGCTCTATCATTTCCTTATGCATCCACAAATCAACTTGGAAAATTACATCTACTTTGAATTTGGCTGAATTCATGAAGATCTTATTATCCCTCTAGCGAGCGTCACACCTGTCATCTGCATTCTCCTATGGAAAGGACTCATCCTTTTCAATTTGATTCTCCCTTTCCATCATTTTCTCCTCTTTTGTTTCTATAAGGTCTTTATGCTGGTCATGCTCATCCTTTTCTTTTTCTCCAATCTCCATGGAAAGCTTGGAAAGTAGAACCAAATGTTCCTTTTCTCTTATCAAAGCTAAATCATCAATTAAATTATTAGTTTCTTTAACACTTCCCCCCACCACATTCTATTTATCTTCATGATTAGAATTATTCTATTTTGTATTACCCTCTATTTTTTCCCCTTCATTTTCTTTCTTGCTATTTGATTTATTGACTTATAGGCTACGATAATACATGATTTGGGGGATCATATGGTTGATTTTTATGCATGGGGTTCAAGGGCATCAAATTATAAATTGGAATTGGACTTAATTATATAAATCTTAGGATTGGATTCATTAATTTATTTTTATGCATAAGGTCTTGGTTGACCATAATAATTTGGTTATAAGCATCAATTTGTCCTAATGATGGCAAGGGATCAACACTATATCCTTAGGTTACCATCTATTATTCAATACTAACTACCTCATTATAGGTAAAGGACAAAGATGTAAGATCTATTGAAGTCCTTCTAAGGAACATAGAAGTCATGGGGTCTAGGGATCTCAAGTATGTTTGTATAGTAACTAGCTCTATTTGTGTGTAGGGGTCCTTTAATATTTTGTACAACTTGTGAAACCTAGTATTGCAGTCACTTATGGGATATTTGGGATATCTATGGGTATCTAAAAAATGGTGATAGAGTATGTTAGGGTCTATTGGTATCCCAAAAGGGTTAATGAACACAATATCAAGGTTATCCCAAGAGGTGATGGATCTATTTGGAATACCTAAGTACTAACCATACACTAACTCATCTAAAGTGTAATGGAATAACATACAATTGACATATTCATGTTGGACCTGAGTTTTGATCAAAGCCTCCTTGAAGGTATGTATGTGTTCTTATTTTGATCTTACCCCACCATAAACATATCTTGGGAAGAACTTTGCAATATTTTTGGGTAGATCATGGATAAGTCCCAGAATGTTCACAAGACAACTACCTCCTCCTAACTAGGCATGATTATCCATTTTTGGATTCTAATGGAGAGTAAAATGGGTAATGAAAGTAAATATAGTATTGGGGATCTATTTGGCTAATCAAATTTGTTTAGGCTTAATCTTTATTTTGTCAGTCATATTTCTCCTATCTTGAGTAGTTATAGCTCAAAGTCATCCTCAACTAATTTAATTTATGAAAAATCTCCTTTTTTTTAATTTTACAAGACTGGAACATTCATTTCTAAGCAAGACCTGAATATGTTAGACACAACCAAGCATAAATGTCAAAGATTACTTTATCATACCCTCCTTCTAGCACTAATTTGTTGGTGTTCTATTTGGCACAACATACCAACTCTAAGAGGAAAAGAGGAGATAAAAGGCTTAATTAGTGAGGATTTCCCCTCTTCCCTTACACCTCTCCTAAAAATAAGTAGGGTAAGTAGTAATTTCCACAAGGTCTTTTTTTACTAGGTCATGGTGTACCAAATACTCAATTGGCTTATGTGAGTTGTTACATACAATGGACCTATTTGGATTACACTTTAATACTTATGTAATAATTTTGGTATTTATTGCATCTATAATAACTATCTCATTCAAAAAATTTAATGAACTCACTATTGGTTGGCACTTATATTTAGTCTACCAATTTCAGCAATGCATAAAATAAGACAAGTGGAAGGATGAACATGCAATACAGATAAATCTCAAATAACAGACTAAAATTCAAACTATTCTAAATTTAATCTAAAATAAATAGAAAAAATAGAAAAATAGAAAGAGGGTAGATATAAATGAAATATGAGTTTACTTTATTATGAGGACAATTTTGGCTCAATTGAATAGACAAATTTCTTAAGCAACTAGTTTTTATTTAGACAATATAGCACAACCACAATGTAAAGATGGTGCAAGAGTTTTAGGACCAAGTATATATGTAGAATAGGTAAGAAAATTAACCATACACATGTGTAGGCAATTAATATCATTCAAAAATATTTCATATAAAAAAAATTTAAGATTCATCAATATTCAAACAAGTTACAGAAAAGTCTTCATACAACCTCAACGTATACTAAAATAAAAGCTAAACTAAGAAAATAGGAAATTAAAATTAAATTAAAATGGTAAATTTATATACTCTATTTCTAATTATAAATGGAATAATCCTCATTACAATGAATAACTAGTCTTATATAGGCCATTTAGTCCACTGAGTCACAAGCCAACCTCCTGACTAGTGGTTACAAACACTTAATGAGATGTGCCCATCTCTACTCAAATTTGAATGAGCCATGAAAAATCTTGATTAAATCAATATCAAGGCCATGGTAACATATATTTTAATTTAATTATGGGTGGATATATTCATTAAATATCGCATTGCTCTTGCATGTTGGCCATAGTTTGCTTGGTGATGGCCTTTCCTAATTAAGACAACACTTTGTCATTTATGCTTCAACTCAATCCCAATACACATGCCAAATATTCTATTTAATGACAATATATAAATTAATTAGTAATTTTTGTCACATGGTCCATTAAATCATTGGAAGATAATAAAATTCATGACTACACATATTTTATTGAACTCATAGTCTAATTTTTAGATCTTAACAACCTAGATGGGAAAGATAGGTGTCAATTTAAAGAGTTAGTCTTACTCATATAGGTTCATGTATATTCATAGGGATGGTCACTCCACATGTCCACTTATCATTATTATATAAATCTATCATATTAATAATATACATGGCTCCTACTACATTTCATTTTTCAATTAACTCATTAGGTGTTAAGGGTCCTACTTGTCTTGAATTTTCTTTAGACATGATGTATCAGGATATTGACAAGTGGTAAGATCCCACTCACTTGAATATTTAAAATTCCTCACTTGTTATTCCATGCTCTAATATCCCTAGTGCCTAAGATTATGCCATGTGGAATCATTTTAGGGATTCACCTGATCTTTGATTCACTGTACTACTCTTTCTCGATCCTAGGGCATGGTGAAGTAGGATGATATCATGTGGCATCATCCTAATCACCCAAAAGGTCTAATACTTTTCCACTATATCATGATCATCCCAAGGGATTTGATAAATTAATATCCTACCATGTGTCATTATCCTAGACATCTATAAGGTTGTGGGGTGAGTTCTTGGTCCAAAACATTCTAAAGTAGTGAAGCTCCAAGATGATGATAGGTGGTGGTCCCTTAGATGATTCAGACCCATAGTAAATAAAAAACTATCAATTAGATTTTTAAATAAATAGACTAGATATTAGACCTTAAAATTATAGTTTTAAATAGAAAATCAACTAAGGTTAAACCTAAAAGAAAAGTAAAAAGGCATGCATTAAAAAAAAGCCTTTTCTAATTGCATAACCAAGTCTATTTAGAAGATGAAAGACTGAATCTTAAGATCAAATAGAATAAAAAACAATGAATTACATATATTTTTATGGTATGAGATGGAATGGAAGATTTTAATAACATCCCCAAAACCAAATAGTCCATGGAACAAAAATCTGTAATGAATTCATTCTGTGATAATACATTTTTTTACTCCAAGATGTTAGACTATAATTATAAAAAATTCTAATCATTTATTGATGTTAACTTTTATACTATGGATCTTGATCAAAAAAATTATTTCTCTATACCCTTAAGTTGTCTAGAATGGATCCAAAATCCAAAGACTTAAACAAAAATTAAATAGTTTGATCATAATGGAAAGCTTCCTAATTCTATGACAGCCTCAATAGTCCAAACAACCATCAAATTTAAGTTCATGGAATGTTGATGTCTATTCCACCATATCATCTATATATTAGTCAATACCCCATGGCATCCATTCTTTCATTTAGGTTCTAATTTGGTGTTTACTTAGGTTGGTGAATTTGTATGATTGTGATGCAATGAGATATTGACACTTGTCACACAATCACTTAATTGGGACCTCACCTAAGACTTTCAAGCACACAAACCATCCTTGGGGATTGATGAAACATGATCATACCATATTACATGATCCCATGCATCTGAGAGGTCTACTATTAGTTATAAATATTTGGAGAGTATTAGGGTCATGATGAAGTGGAATCACATCATATGACATGATCCTATGCATCTATAAGGTATAAGGCCCAATCTTAGGTGGTCTATGGTTAGTCAAAAAAGATTAAAAGGGGCCTAAGGAAGCAGGGATGTTGGATTGTTCTATGTGGCATTATCCTATTTACTTAGAAGATCCAAATGAAATGGCTAAATAAAAAAAGAGACATGGGAAAGCAAGTAAAAAATAAGTGGTCATTCCTCACTTTCCTAGTGACTCATGAGAAAGCTTAGATGACCATTGGACTATGTATAAATAACATAATTTTTAGACTTCAAATTCAATCATTGATAAAAATGACTAAGTAAAGAGTGAAGGAATATAAGTCCATTAAGAAAACATAGTCAATTACCAAACTCAAATCCAAAACTAGACCATTATTTAGTAAGAGACCAAGTTTAAAATGAGATTATGAAGAACACTTAGCCATTTTAACTTTGACTAGGAGAATACATAAACCGAGTTTCTTAAGAAAATATCACATAAATATTGAGAACACATATTCATATTAATTTAAAAGGAATAAAAGAGACTAAATAGAGATGAAAAATTAGATAAAATGTTCCCATTTGATCAACACTTAGAGCCAATTTAATTTGACATTTCACTAAGAGACTTAGTTTTAAAAGTTAATCAAATGCAAATGCTCAATCAAATAAACCAAATTCAAACAATAACATGCCAAAATACTCAAGGAAAACAACAAAAACCTATAATGGTAAGATAATTTGCATAAATTTGAGGTGAAATGGTTTGGAATTGGTTCAAAACATAGACATAAACATACCAAAACTTATCAATTTTAAGCAAATTTAAATAATTTCACCAAAGGTTCCCCAAATACAACCTTCTAGACTAAGTGCATGTAATAGAATCTTTTAGTTTAGACTTAGTCTAAAGAGTGAAATAAATATAACATTAAGACTTCAGCTTCTCAATGACCTTTCCCAACTAGATCAATAGATAAAACATGCTCAGACTTGGCTAACAACCCAGAAGACAAACTCAAAACTAAAAGAGGTTCCATGATTTTATGAATAAATTAGTGCATGTTGTGAAAACAACAAAAAATATCAATTTTGATGAGACATGTAGTGTCATGATATTATTGAGTCAAAATACCAAGTGCAAAAATCACTAGACTAGTCATGTGATGCTGTAAAGGAAAATTTAGTAGATGCTTCCCCTTTTGCTTCTTCTATAACATTAACATGTTTAGACTTCTTATTTTCATTATCTAGATCTTTTTTTCACTTTATACAATCTTTCTTAAAATGTCCTAGTTACTTCCAATAAAAATCATTTCCATTTGGTTTAATTTGATGCACCTACATTAGTTTTTGAAGAGTCCTTATTTGCATAGCATTATTTTCCCTTGCCTTTTGACTGTGTCAAAAATGCACTTTGTGTAGTGTTGATGTTGAAATAATTAAGTGTTCTTATATTCTTTTATTTTACATGATAAGTGTTAACAAATACTCAAAATCTAGTGTCTGTGACTCTATAATCATATGAAATGACTACACAAAGGAATCATATGATGATGGAAAATTCTTCATGACAAGATAAATTAATTCTAGCTCATCTATGGGTTTTTATACCACTTTTAACTACAATAAAAACATATAAATGGACCCACCTTCCTACATATTAATGTGAAATAATTAACTCTTTACATATAAAATCCTATGGATTCAAAAGCCTGATATTTTATTCTAAGATGTTTCCATAAATCTGATGCAAGGGTCACATTTATAACTTTTGGCATCAAAGTATCAGCTATTAAAAGTTTTAATAGTATCAATGCTCCTTAATGATGTTTATCATAGTCATTAGGATGAAAATAAGGTTTATTCTCTTTAGTAAGTACAATTTGATCAATATTATGATTCTCACATATTGTAAGTTTCTTAAGACTACATAAACTAAATTTTTACCTATTAATTTATGTGAATCTGGTAACAATTAGGTGTTTTAAACTAGTTTTTCTTACCTATTTTTTTACTAAAACACTTCAATACATAAACAATTACATTTAAGTTTTAAAGACTCTTTTTTAAAAATTATTTTTGCATCTGGATAAGGACATCAAAATAAACAAAGTGAAAAATATTCATGTGTTTTGGAGTTATGATTTTCTAGAAATGGAATTAATTATGTCATTTTTTAGGCAAACACAAGTTACTAAGGAAAAATAAAAACATTTAATTTGTAGGAACTTTTAGAAGCATTGGTAATTTTTTTCTTATCCAATCAACAAAGACCTATGTAGATATAAATAAATGTGTTCAGATTCAACTTCTACATATGGTGTTTTGGTTACTTTTCATTGCCTCTTTTACCATGGTTTGTCTCCGTTTGACCAATTTTAATTTCATTTTACTATATTGTAACTTAAATCAATGCATTTCACTACCATTAATAGAGATATGCATTCCTTCCTTTAGCAACAAAACAAAATAGAATATTGGAATGTCATATAATAAAAAAATAGAACACCTTGCCACATATATGAGAGGTAGATCAAAGATTAAATGCCTCTTTTAAGACTTACACACACCTTTATCATGCCTCTCCACCTCCATGAAATATTTCACGATTTTATTGGGGAATCACCTTCATTATACTTGGCAAAACTAGTGTATTCAACTCCTGGCTCAACTTAAGACACCACACACTCCTACTAAACCACTCAAATGAAGACAAAGCTCTACTTAAGACTGCCACACCTAAAACAAGATTCTAGTAAAATATCTCTCTTTCTTGATGATAAATAATGTATGCAAGTCTTAGGGTGCATTGACTCTCCACATGCTTCCTTCTCACACATTATCACCTCAAAAAATTTATCTACCTCACAACCTTCCTCCATGATCAAACCTTAGGCTTTGATACCATAAAAAATTTCATGTATATGGATAATCAATAATCCACATATAACATTATTTTAAATGATCACATATAAATCCTATTACATATCCTAGAATGGAGGAAGGTACGCATAACAACAATTAAATAGGAAGCTACAAATAAGCTTGATCCAAATGATAAAAAACTAGCAGTATAACCAAATCAATAATAATTTGTTTGATGTATTACTAAACTATTTATAATATTAAATAATAATCTTAATTATTATAATACATCATACTTATGAAAAAACACATGTGTCATCATAAGTATAATCAATTTCTTCCAAATGTCTATAATGCCATAAATTTAATCCTCAAATATTCATATGACAATTGTATACATATTTTACATGTCTGACCTATCAGGACATTAGGTTAGTGCTCATATCTCATCCAATGTATGTAGGGTATTGCACATCATTGGTATGCTAGTACGTTGTATCCTCAATATAGTGTGGACATCCTCTAAAGTGATAACCACCTCTATAGTGTTCCCATCCACCACACATATAAATGTGTCAGTGAGTCTCTCTCTTCACCTGATAAATATGGTGATAAGCTCTGCACTGAGAGGTACCTGACACATCGATAATCCCTCAAAAACTAAGTGTGATGAGCTATGATTGATTGACTATCAATAATATTTCCACTAGATATAGTAGCCATATCACATCTAATCATATCCATAATCTCTGTTGCCTTTAAAAATATCAAAGAACAAATCACAAACAGATTTTAATTCCAAAATTTGACATAAATGCTTAAAATTATTACAAAACATAAAAATTAACATTTCTCTCCCCTTTTTTTCTATTACATTGGTCATGCATCAGATTTCATCAACCATGATTATTTTTTATATTTCATTATTCATATGATATGGTATAAACCAACAATTTTAGTCTATAGTATCAGCCATGCTTCCCTCATAAACTATATCATCCATCTACTAAACTACATTAAACTAGTCTACTTCCTAATGCCACCAACCATACCTTATGGTATATAATAGACTAGATAATTTTATGTTATATCATCATGCCATATGCCACTGGATAGCATTTAACTTAACTACATGAGCGATACAATATTAAATTAGCTAGGAAAATTTCACCCCTCTTCTAAATTGCATCAACCTAGTTGATATAGTTCAGTGAGTGTAGTGATTTCTTCCTTAGCCCTAGTAAATGCCCTTGTCTCTATTTTTAAATTTTTGTCCAATACCCAGTTCTAGTCATATTTTTATATTCATTTTGGTACTTTTTGGTGTGATTTTTTTTTACACATATTTGCCCCGATAACGAGATTTCCTACTCTAGTTAATTTTATTCCAAAAATCTTAAAATCAACAATTAACATACCTGCATACATTTGTTCATGGCTATAATACATCCTCCAATGTGTCCACCTCTTTATCTAAGAGTTATAGTATCTTAGATCTTCAGTTTTCCATAAATAATAAATGCACAAATGAATAGTTTTTTACCTATTTATGGTACAATTTTCAAATTTTGTAGCATTCAATTATTTACCGTGAGATTATATATTTTGCCCATATCTTTTTTCCCATCTGTCATTTTCAAAAACCAAAATAAGCCTTAGAATCCTAGAGAGATATATAATTTTTAGATCTTAATAAATATTTTTTTCAAAAAAAGGAAATTTATCTTATTTTTTAGGTTCGTCTCCCATTATGCATGTTAGGTACCTCAATCACCTATGACATACTAACCATTTATTCAATAAGAAAGGTAAATGTAGGTATGTATTTTCATTTACTTACTTTCATTTACTTTTATTTATTTTTGAATTTCAGTTCAATTATATTTGTGTTTGTGTTCTTTCCCAAAGTACCATCCCATGTTACATAATTATGACACATGATGAGCTTCAAGTGGGGCATATGTCTATACATAATATATTTAAATTTAGAATCTATCGATAATTTATCTTGTAGTGAATTGTGTATCATGGATCTCCCTAAGTGCATGCCTTAAAGGGTACACTATGAAAGTGGTGGGCAAGGCTTATGGTTTTTTGTGAGAGATGTTATTATATAATGAATACACCATTCCTACTATTAGTCTATATTCTTCATAGTGTCTTTCCATCTTGTATTTGTTTATTTATGTTAGTTTATTTATATCTTATGGTATTGATATCATCGATACTATTTGTTTAGTGTTGTTTACCCTTCATGTATTATATAGGAAACCTTAATATAGTTTTAAGCCAATCTTCAAAAATCTACAATGTATCATCTTGGCCAACATTGTTTTATGTCAGCTAGTTTATTTCAACAATTAGGGTTGTTTTTAGGTATTAGAATAGTATATATAGGGATCATATTCATTATAAATTTATCATATATAATCTATTCACTCTTATTTCACTCACACTTCTACTTAAGTGTTTCGAAGAGTTTATGGACTATAACCTTATCTTGAGTAATTTTTTATTGTGGTGTCTTTGAAGCTCAATAAGAGGATTCATTAGGAGTTCCTAGCTAATGTGATTAAGTAATCCAACAAGGGTGGTTAGATCATGTGTTATTACAAGTAAGAAAAGTTGAATAAATACAAACTATCATGCATAACAATTACTTGCCTAGAACAAAGGGATGATCATAGTGAAAAAACAACAAATGATAAAGCTCAACTAAAATTCATAAAAACTTATGAAGCTCCTTACCTTCCTTGAATGATTCAAATGATGTGTTAATTTGGCTTGCTCATCTTGTGCTCAAGAAGTCTTTATAAAATGGAGTTGTGTGGCTTCTTCTCTCCTTTACACCATTATTTGGCTCATGCTTGCTTGATGTAGCTTGATGTCTTGGCTTGTGATTTTAGCATTAAAACACTATTGTCATGCAATATTTCTCTAAATCTAGCATTATAACTTTACTATGCTCAATCTCTTTAAATAAAGAGGTCTAAGCTTGTATTTATAGGTTTAGAGACTAATCCAAAACCAAGCTGAGGTAGAGTGTAGTTAGAGTTTAGAATGGTTTAAACCCTAACTTTTGTGAGTTAATTAACCCTAGTAGAGTTAAAAGGTGTCAAATGGTCACGATTAGAAATGAATAGACATTTTGAGATATTTTTGGATATTTGACAACTCACAAAAAGGTAATTATGAATTCCTAGGATATTCTTTGTTTTTTGAATTTCCTTTTTGATAATTCATTAATTACTCATGGTTAATTCAATTTAGGCATTTGATTAGGTTTTACATGTTAATTAATTTTTTTTAGTAGTTTTATCATTTTGTAAGATTTGAATTAATTATATGGTGTGAATTTTACCCATTTAATAGGTCTATAAGAAAAATTGCATGTAATGAAGCCAAATTTTATATGTTTAGTGCTTCTCAAGCTTGATTTGCAAAGGCTGGTAAGAATTAGTCTAAAGTCTGGTATGAAGCCATTGGTGGCCAATTTTAGGTGTCTATAGTTTGCCCCTATTTGGGAAGGCATTGCAAGCTGTAAGCATAGTAACATATTCTCAATGAATGAAAAGGTCTTGTATGCTTAAAAGTTTAATGACAATGGATGAAATGTAATTTCCCCCTTGAAAGAGAATTTGGCAAGGGGGTTAGTAAACATTCCCTTAAATGAAGGCAATGAGTGGACCACACAAATGAAAATGATGGGGTGAAAGGGACTAATTTGCCCAAAGGAGGTTATAATCAGTGGCATATGGAGCTTCCCCAGTTAGGGCAAACAAATAAGATGATTTTCCCATAGGTGGTTATAATCATTAGCATAGGTAGGATAAAATCATTCCCCAATTAGGTAAAAGAAAGTGAATGATTTATCCAAAGGTGGTTATAATCATTAACCCTAAAATTGATGGAAATACAATGATTTTCCCAAAGGTGGTTATAATCATTATAAATGCAAGTGGGATGGTGTACAAGGATTTTACCAAAGGCATTTATAATCATTATACCCCAATTATGGCAAACATGATGATGGCAAATTGGTACATAGGATAAAGATGAATTAGGCAACCTACTAGTAGGGAGATGCTCATCCAAATTATCAAGTAGGAAAATTATTTCATTATTTAATTACTCTATTTGGGATCTACTTTGGATTAGGTTGGGAATGTTGTTGGTGTTGGTGCCAAGGAGATATAGATGTTACATTGCCATGTAGACTCCCTGAATCTAATTTTTACTATAACACATGATGGTAGTCATCATGATAGAACACCATGAGGACTTGGCTAAAATATGCATGAGGACTGACTCTTGATCCAATACTTAATGGAAAATATTGAATGACATGATAAAAACCATGATGACAATGTTGATGTGTGAATATGGATGAATTCAATAATAATGCATAAAGAATCACCCAATGAATGCATGTAGATTGGATCAAAGCATAGTACTAAAAGAAAATAAATAGGCACATAAACAAAACACCAAATAAAAGAAAGACATAATAAAATAAAGAGAAGCAACAAACAAACAATAGTTAATCATAATATTAGTATAAATAACTCAATACTAAGACAATGAACATTGCCCCTAAAAAATAGGAGATAACGTAACAAACAAACTAGATGGGAGAATAGAAGAAAAGGAAGGGGGTGGTTGAGTTGTCTCCATATGCAGTAAGCAAGTGGATGTTGCCTACATATTTATATGGATTTAATATCCAGTAAAAACTTTAGGTCAAATGTTTTTCTCCTAGGAAATGGGATAGAAGAAAAAATATGAAAAGAAGAATATGGGAATGAGCTCATAAAATGGTGAAAGCGTGAGATAAAAGATCAAAAAGGATGGGGAAATAAAGTGACAAGTGGTTCTTTGTGACTTTGTGAGGGTTCCTATAATCCTTAAGGGAAAGAAGTGGTCAATGTTTTTGGTTTTTATAAATTGATTTTAATTTTTTTTGGAATTTGGTGCATCTCAACTTGATCAAGAATGATGAGACACTAAATGGTCCAAGCTTATAAAATGGTGATAAAATTCAAACTAAAATTGCTCATAAAATGATAAGAGCACAGAAAAGGTTGTTCTCAAAATGGTGAGAGTGTGATAAAGGGTGAGTGAGCTCACCTCAACAAGTATTGAGCATTGCCCATATAGTCCTGAGATGGGACCTCAAGTCACTATAGTTATACCTTATAATGGTAGAATCTGCTAGTGTAGTAGCAAATTCAAACAAATTAGGCAAAGTTGGAATAATGGCACAGTATGACATAGGAATGGGAAGTTGGCACATCAAGGCATGATAAACAAGTGTTACCGCTAGTTTTTCCATAGGTTGTTATAACTAGAAAATAATGGCATAAGCCAATGATACTATTTTTTGATAGGTATTTACAATTAGTATTAAGATGGTGAGATATTGAGTTTCCTAAAGGTGGTTGTAATCAAGTGTATTTGGTATAGAGAATGAAACAATAAATGAAGGATGCAACTACCAAAACCTATATCGTATTACTCTAAAATATGGCCTCTATCTAGAATTCCTAAAATAATTACTAGAACTTATTTGAATCTTCATGTTGAAAGTGAAACCAATGAAACAAAACTAAGGTCAAATGGGTTGGGTAGGGAGGCTCAAAATAACTTGGTTGATAGAAAAGGTATGATAGAATGAAATAGTGGAACAATAAAGTGATATAATATTAGAATGGTATTGTATAAAGAATAAATTCTATAACATGGTACAACTTGAAATGGTCCTCATAGACAATACACCAGGTCACTCAAGCGAAGTAAGGCTTGAGGTATATAATGTTCAATGGCTTATCAAGTCCATCCCTATTTGGTGTGACAAGTTTGTATTCTACAAAACCATAGTATACAATAATGATGAAAGAACCTACCCAATTGGGTTAAACTTGCCTTTATGCTTCTTCTCAACCATGATATTCTTTTGGTTTTCCTTAAGCACAAGATCACCAAGTTTAAATTCTCTATGCTTCATGTGCTAATTGTAGTGGCCTTGAAGTTGGTTCTAATATGTTTTCTGATAGTTTACTACATCAAAACATTTCTCATCAAGTAAATATAACTCTTGCAGGTGAGCTACTCAATAGTCTTCATCATTTATGACATGTTTTAAAGAGATGTGTAAAGAAGGTAACTTGACCTCAATGGGAAGAATGGCCTCAATACCATAAATAAGTGAGTATGAAGTGGAACCTATGGGAGTGTGATGGTTGGTATGGTATGCCCAGATGGCATGGAATATGTGAAGGTTCCAATCATGGTTGGAATCATTGACAATCTTTGTAAGGATGTTGAGAATGGTTTTGTTTGATGCCTCTGCCTAGACATTACCTTGTAGGTAATATGCCATGCAAAAATTTTGTGTAATCTTATAATTAGCACATAAATATTTAACATCCTTATTCTTGAATGATCCACCATTATCATATATTATGTCGAAGTGGATACCATAATGGAAAATGAGATGGTTAAATATGACTTTGGAAATTTGATTTATAGTCACATAAGTGAGGGGTATAACTTCAACCCACTTAGTGAATTATTTTGTGGTGGTAAGGATATGTTTATGGCCATCAGATGAGGTGGATTTTATCTTCTCAATGAGGTTGAGGCCCCATAAATCAAATGTCTATGGTTTTAGCATTATTTTCAAAGTCTTGGTTAGGGCATGAATCAGATTAGCATGTCATTAGCATTTATCATATCTCTTCACATATGTAGCTGCATTTGCATCCAATTGACCAATAGTACCTAGTATGCAAGAGATTTTTGGATAGGACTACCCCACTGGTGTGGGATCCACATAACCCTTTGTGAACTTCCTATATTGCTAATGTAGACTCTATCAAATTTAAACAATGAAGTAGAGTTCTATCAAAATTGTGGTAGTATAGGGTTAGTCTAAGTAAGGTATAACATTGGGCATTGTGGATGAAGGCTTTAGGCTATTTATGGGATAATTTTGGTGGCATTATTTTTTCATGGAGGTAAGTGTAAAGGTATGAATACCAATTATATCTAAGACCAATAATATCATAGATCATTGCAATAGTTGATGGTTCATGAGCTGATGCTAGCATATTTTCAAAGAGAAACTAGTATTGTTTAGCATGTCTATATGTTGAATCAATGATCCAATGGTATCCATGGAATCTATTATTCTATTACTAACCCTTGGTATATGTTCAAATTATAAATTGATAATATGCTTCTTGAGAGTGTCAACCATGGCCTTGTATGGAACTAGCTTGTCATCTTTGGTCTGAAAATTGTTTGTAAGATGATTGATGATCAATTGAGAATCACCATAAACCTTTAGATGTGTTATGTTCCATTGTACTACCTATCAAATTCCTAAAATGAGTTCTTCATATTTGTTCATGTTATTGGTACAAGGAAAGATGATCCTAAATGACTTAGGGATTAGATCTCCTTAAGTAGTAATAAATAAAAGGCCTACCCCCGATCCATGTGATGTGAATGATCCATCAAAATATAGCTTTCAGTATTACCCCTCAAGAGGTGTTTCAAAGATGGTCATGATAGATTCATCAAGAAATTGGAATGTTAACAGATCTATATCTATAAGGGGTGCTTCAACATGTTGATTTGTAAGAACTTCCCCTTGATGGATTTTTGGTTCACATACTCTATCTCAAACTCACTGAAAAGCATGATCCATTTGGCCATACAACCTTGTAAAGCTATTTTGGATAGTATATACTTGAGAAGATATACTTTTGAAATGACTTTGGTCTTATTAGTCAAAATGTAATGTCACAATTTTTGAGTTATGAAGACCATATCTAAATAGGATTTTTTAATGGGCGTATAATTGTGTTCATATGCAACCAGTGTACAACTTAAATAGTACATGATATGTTCCTTTCCATTATCATCATGTTGATCTAGAAGTGACCCCAAGGCATTTTCTATTTCTGATAGGTATAGGAGGAATGGTTTTCTCAACATAAGAGGCAGTAAAATCAGTGGATTCACTAGATAGTCCTTTAGCTATTGAAAAGCTTTTTAACAATCATCATCCCAAAGAAATGTGACACTCTTTTTCAATAAATGTGTGAATGGGTGACATTTATCAGCCAATTGAGATATTAAGTATCTAATGGATTGAACCTTACCTTGTAAACTACATATCTACTTCGAATTGGTTGGTGGTGGCATTTTTTTAATGGCTCATACTTTGGCTAGATCAACTTCAATGTCCATGTGAGACAAAATGAAGCCAATAAATTTTCTTGAAGTAACTCCAAAAACATATTTCTTAGGGTTGATCCTAACTTTGTATTCATACAGTCTCTCAAATATCCTCCTCAATATTGTTGGATGATCAACCCTAGTCTTTCATTTATCTAGTAAGCCATTGATTTAGTCTTCAACAATATCATGCATTATATCATGAAATATGATAGTCATGGATATTTGATAGGTGGACCCTATGCTATTGAGACCAAATGTTATAATATAATAAAAAAATATTCCCCATAGAGAGGTAAATGTTTTTTTGTGTTGGTTTTCTAGTGCTATTTGGATATGATTTCACCTTGGGAATCTATCTATTAGTGAAAGCATCTCATAACCCACTATGGAGTTGTTAATCATGTTAATGTTTGGCATGGTAAAGTTGTCTTTTGGGTAGGCCTTGTTTATGTCTCTAAAATTAGTATAGATTCTAATTCCTTCTAGTTTCATACTAACTGGCACACCATTGGAAATCCATTTAGAATAATTGATTGGCTTAATACATCTCACTTCCAAAAGCTTTTCCAAATATTTCTTTACTAATATAACAATGCGAGGATGCATTTTGTGCAATTTTTATTTCATAGATTTGGCATCAGGATGTACCATAAGGTGGTGAACAACCAAGGTGGGGTCCAAAACTAGCATGTTAGAGTAGGCCCATGAAAATATATATACAAATTCCCTCAAAAGGGTTATAAGGGATTCACATTCCTCCTCAGTGATGCACACACCTAATTTGATCCATTTTAGGTCATTTAGAGTCTTGATGTTTACCTCTGTAGTATACTCCACTAGAAAGGTTGAACCATCTTTAAGAATATTGGGCAAATATTTGAATTGGTTTGTAATAGTAGACTCCTCTATTAAGACTGATTCCTCAAATTATCCTAGGCATGATGATTCAAAATACTATAATGGGAGGGATGTCCATGTAATAAATAATGTTGGGAACTCTTAGATTATATGATCAAACACATGTTGGTCTTCAATACTGAACTCAAACCAATCAATAAGCTTATTTTTGGTGGTATCCTAGATGATTTGATCAAAATCCTATTATTATTCAAGATTAAACTTGGACCTGTAGACAAGTTCGTCATTGGTGGTCTCCTAGTCTATATTTAAAGAAGATTGAACACATCCATCTAGTGGTGCTTGAAATAGATTTTCACCACTAGATTGGCATTTATCTTTACTTTTTCCTTGGTCCAAAAGTGACTCAAAGAGGTTTTCACTTTGGGACCTCAATGTTTTATTTATTTGTTTTTGGCTAAGGGTGTTCACCTATTCTCCAAAATAGGTTTAAGATATAACTTGATTGAGAACCCTTATTTGTGGTATCCCAATAGAACATTGTCCCTAAGGCCTATAAAAATGTAGAAGGCCTCATCATTTTAGAACTCATCAACGAACATGTTGGATTCTTGTTGGTCTTAGTCTATTAGTTGGGGATAATATAATGGAATGGGTTATGGAAAATAACTAGTCAAAGGGCAAAAATGGCACTATTGTCAAACAAACTGGTATGGGAAAGTCATTGAAAGGGCTATGATCAAACTCTGCTTCACGATTAGCATCGTCATCACTAATCATTGGTGATGACACGTGAATAAGATACATAGGGTCACCCCCAGGGAGTTTAAATCCAAGTCCATAGGTTCCTTTATACTTAGTCATAATAATTATCTTAAGTGTTCCCTATTGATTTATCCTAAGGCCTCCTCCTTCATAGTCTTGGTTCTCCATGATTTGATTAGGAATGGGGTATTTGGAATTTTTGTAACAATTAGCCAATTTGTCATTATATAACCATGATTCATCACCTTCAAGAGGGTCTTGTTCTTAGCTAGAGGCTGGTATGAAAGTGATAGGTGATGGATTATGATTTTGGCCTTTGCCTTTTCTTTGTCATTGCATGATTGATATGGATTTTGGTCTTCCAAAAGACTTGGGGTTCTATCAAAGATTTATAATGTGAAAGGTGTCATGGGTCAAATATTCTCCTAAGCTATTATTCGATATGGTATAATGATTAGACATTTTAGGAGGCAACATATGGGAAAGTGAATCAATGGTATCAGGGTCAATATGGTTGGCCTTTGATGAATAAAAAAATATTGCTTTCCCCTTATCCTTATTGACAACCAAATTCATGTTGAAATAATAGTTATATATTTTGAGCTTATCCTCTAAATGCTTACAATGCTCATATGGATATATATCTCTTGGAATAGTAACCTCCTTTACTGAATGGGAGAACTTGATACATTGGTGCAATATTGAGGGGATTACACAAATCTCGTGTATCCAAAGTCTACCCAAAGGCATATTATATGACAAATTGAGGTCTAACACATGGCATAGTGTATCATGAATCAAGGGCCTAATGATAACTGCTAAGCTAATGGTGCCTTATGATTCCTATTATTTATTGTCATAGGCTTTGATGGTTATTATTTATTCTTGAAAATATATTGTCATGTGCCCAAGAAGCTTGATGAGCTTTAGAGACACAATATTCAATCTCAATCCATTGTCTATGAGGACATGCTTCACTTTGTGCCACATTATGTAAACTTTGATGTATAATGGATTGTTATGAACTAGGCCAAGGGATGACATATCACTTCAGTTGAAGGTTAATTGTTGGCCTAGAGCTAGGTGTCCAACCAAAGATTTAAATTTGTCTGGAGATATGTCATTGAGAGCTTTGGATTGATCAAGGAACTCTATCAAAATATTTTTGTGGATAGTAGATGTATACAATAAATCTAAAATGGAGATTTATGATGGCATATTTTACAATTATTTCATAATATCAAACATCTTATCTTGGATAGGAGTGAATGGCTTGGTCCTAGCTAAAATAGGTGGTTATATGTTAGGTGAAGTGGTAGATGGTTGTGGGCCTAGTATGGTAATCCTTGACTACCAAATTTTGATTACAAAATTAAGATTAGGTATAGGATAATTGTTACTAAAAATGATGGTGGAGGGAGACCAAATAAGATAAGTCTTGGTTATCGATGCACTTGTGTGTGGTCATGGGCTAACAATGAGTTATTAGTATAAGGTCTAAAAGTGGGAATCCCTACTTGTTAGTTCACTTGTATGGAGTCCTATGTCAAGGAAGGATTACCAACATGGGTTGGTTGATTGGGAATGATTAGTAATGATCTTGTTTGATTGGTACTTGGTCTTAGATTAATGAAAATGGTGTTATCATGACCTCCTATAATATGGTCTACAACTGTGTTGTAGTCATGTGCAATTGCATGGTAGGTATGTTGGTTATTAGCATCATTTTGGCCTTGGTTCTATACATTTTATTGATGATGTTATTTTTTTACTAGTTATATTGGTTATATTGGTTTTTCCTTGGTTTTTTATACTACTATTATTGTTTCACTAGTTTTTGTTATTACTATTGTTGGTTGTTATGTTGGGGAAAGGGATTCTAATAGATTCCTAGGTTTTGATTGGATGTGAAAGCTCCATGATTGGCCAATGTTATTTCTCAATTTTCCAACATATTCTCAATAACATGTTTGATTTGCATACAATGATGCAAATTTTGGCCATTGACTTGATGATACTCATAATTCATTTGGCATGTACCAGTCTGGATAGTTAGTGTTTGTAGGATAGTGCTTTAGAATAAGATAGTTAATCAGATTAACTATAGCTAGCTTTTAAAACACAAACTAAATATGCTCTCCAAGTTCACTAAAAATATATGAGTAGGCACAATTCTCCTTGGAGGAGGTTTTTTCAAAGGCACAGGTTGTTACATTTATTATGCTAGTCGAGGTTATTACACTTGTTGTGCTTGATTCATTTACTAAAGAGGTTTTTAGTTAGGAGTTATGCACATATGTGATGTAATCTATGTAAATTGTGTTTGCACCATTTGGACATGTTTTAACTCTATTACTCCATTCCCTATAATATTCTTGTTGTGATTGAATTTCTTGGGTTTCTCCTAATTATTAGCCTAGGTTTATTGTGATGCTTGTGCCTAGACTTCATTTTGATTTTGGCCATTATTCTAGTTTTGGTTATGGATCTAATTGGTCAAGGTAAGTTTAATGATGAATTTATAAATAAGGGATATTTAAATCAACAAACATTTATCAATGATCTCTTTAAAAGTATGTGTACACTACAACTCTAGATTATGAGATATCTCACTATGTACATTTTTGGTAAACACGACTAGTTGTTTGTGTAGTAGACTATGGGTAAATCATCTTGCAAGGGCTGTCCATTATTTTATATATCTTGTGAATATTTCTCCAACCTTCTATTTGGCATGTGTTAAATCTACCAATGAAATCTCATGTTCGAGATTGTAAGAGAAGTGTTGCTTGAACTTGTCAAAAAGAGCATCAAAATTAGACATTGAATTCTTGGGAAACTTTAGGAACCATTCTAATGCTTGACCTTCTAAGATCCTTGTAAATAACAACAATATGTATATGTCTCTATAGGCCACTAGTTGGCACGCAACAAATAATTCCATCAAATAGGTCTTGGGGTCACCTTTCCCCTTATATTTATCAAACTTTGGTGGTTCGTACCCTAGAGGAAATGGTATCTTCAAGTACTCCATGTTGAAAGGGTAAGAACATACATTGTCTACCTTAAACTTTTTGGTACGTTTCCCTACTTTAATGAGGGTAATTACATCCTTCATTCGTTAAATTTAATATGTGAGGAAACCAATGGGATCATTAGCCTAAGGTGGAGTTTGGGTAGTCAATATTGAATTAGTTTGACCAGGGTATAGTGGAGCTATTTGTTGGGGAATATTGGATTGGTTAGGGAATGAACCAAGAATACACATGCATAGATTAGGGTGTAATTATTGAAATTGTACATGTGATTGTGAGATATTTTGGTTGGGGTTGGGTATATAGGCTTAATGTTGGGAATAATGTGGTTGGGATGGAGCTATATGGTTGTACTATGTCTGTTGAGGTTGAATAGGGACATGTTGTTGACTAGTCATTCTTTATTGATTGAGGGGAACTTATGAAATAAGACCCTACCATTAAACTTCTGGCACATCTTATATGAAAGGTAATTGTTGCCTAATAGGTACTTGTATAACATTAGAACCTCTTTATTACTTGAATCTCTATTGGTATGTAGATGCATGTTGGAGATTTGACATTTATCACTGGCCAATATTAGTACATTGTTGGTTAGACATTATTTGGTTGTGGATCACCACATTAGTCTATGATTGAATAGGTATGTTCATTGATACTTGGTGAGGTGGAACATTGGTTACCCCTATTAAGGTGACAATTTTTTTTCCTCTATTACATGGTTACATTAGATGGTGCATATTATTTTAGATTATTACTCATCACCTATTAGGGTGGAGTAAGATTCATCACATTTTGTTGTCTTATAGCACTAGTCATTGGTTGACTACTTAATCCTTGATGTTGTGTGCTAGAAGAAGTATTTGGTTGAGGTTGGGAAGTAGAAAATCCTAACCCCTAAGTTTGAAAACCACTTATGGTGTTATTTAATGGCACATTTTGTTATTAACTATTTTTTTTGTGTGTTAACACCACTTTGGTTTAAGTTAGGCATTACTTGCATATTGTCCACTATGTTTGATTCACTATGATACATAGAAGCAGAATACACTTCCTCGATAGTTAGAGTATTAAACATATTTTATGTTAAGTTACTTTATGTAATTGGGTCAAATCCCTACTATTTTTAGCCTGTCAACTCAAATAAGACTCTTATTGAAGGAAGTGACTTAATAAGAGGTGTATTTGATATGGTCATATGATTAAAGTTACAAGCTAAGTTTTGATATGTTTGGTATGTTGCCTACATTTAAATGAAGTGGTCCTCAATGAGGCCCATTTATGTGACAAGCATACATGGAAATTGATACGACATCAGTATAATGGCAATAGGGTTTTTAGAAGAGGCATGTTCATTATAAGAAATGTTGTAAGGCCCTCTTACTAGAATTGGTAAGTTTTTATGCCCTACCTCTATGAATATATTAGTATCATAAGATAATGACATTATAATGTAATAAGGTTTTTGTTAGACTAATTCAAAAACCAAATGTATACTAGCTAAATATTGGTTCACTTGTTCTTGGTCTTGCTTTGTGTATGGAGGCATGATAACCAAATATTAGGCTAAGGGATCTTAACTTCATTTCCATATTTGAACATTGTAAGGTGGATAATAATCCATCTCCCAAACAACATCATCTTCATAAGGGTCTTAAACAAATTCCTCTTGCATGATAACATTTCCATATCTTGGATTATGCATGACTCCACTATGTGTATAGTGAGACATGGTCAAATCAATGGCAAATGTTTCATACTAAGAGAGGTTAGAGTTCTAAAAACATTGAAAAGCTATGTCTAAAAAGATAAAAGGTTCAAACTAGGTCTTACTTGGTCAAAGGAATAGATTTATATCTCTAAAAAGGTCTATGCAAAGACTTGGTAAAAATAGTAAAGTGTCAAATGTCCAATGTTAAATGTCTCACACAAACAATGCCAAGTAAAATGAACTAAAAACAAGATGCCAAACTCTGGTCCAAAGATGTTCCAAATAGGTATAAACTAGGAAAGGTAAAAATTTATAGGTCTTTTGGCCAAACACGCCATCAAAATCTAGGCTCAAAAATAACATGTGATAAGACTCTTGTCTAGACTCGATGTTAAAATATAGACTTTGAAACAAAAGTATGATATTAATATAACAAACTTGGAACACATTGGCATAAAAAAGGCACTTGATTCTAGACATAAACATGATCAAATTGGTATAAGGCACTTAACAAAAGGTATTTGAGAATAAACTAATTCTCTTAAACAAAGGCATAAATAATATAGTTTTTGAATTTAGGTAAAAAATTTAACCTAAGTTACACAACTCAAAAGAGAAAGATCTATGTATTAACCTGTATGAAATGAGGCCTAAATAGAAATCAATAAATGTTTGGATCTGAACTTGTAAAAGTTAATTAAAAACTCAAATTAGGAAAACTTAGGATTTATTGACTAATAAGCTAGGCAAATTTGAACAACATGACTGTACTAAAACAAATATCCAACAAGGCAGATGTGATTGGTTTAAACAATGATAATTTGGACACAAGATAATAAAAGTCTATTGAAATAATTTGAGCAGTGTAACAGTGTTAGTGATCTCAAAAGGTATAAATAAAATTTTATTTCAAATACTTTTGAGGCTTAAAACTTGAATTGATTTGGGTAACATAACATTACCTATGTCAATCAAGTGACACACACAATATTTTTGACACAAAAGTGTCTTAAGTTAAAGAAAGATGTCAAATAGATAGCATAATGCCTCCTCAAACAATAAAGTAGTGTATACAAACAAAAAAAATTATGATGTGGTATAAAAAGAAAATTGTTAGACACAAAACACTAAGCAATAAAAGGAAAAGACTAAATATAACTAAGTATATCATCCTAGATCCTAACAAGGTGTGGTAAATGGGGTTGACTAAAACTTAAATGATAGGACCGTCTAGATTGATCCCAAGTGTAGATAACACAAGGGAATCATCACATCAATTGAGTTCATGTAGATCAACTTATCATGCAAGGGTCTATTCCTTTACATGATGATTCCATCCATGGACTAATTAATGGAATCTCCTGGTTGACTAGACTTGACTTAAGCCTTCATTATTAAAGGAAAGGTTAGCTACTTAACCCCTTGGCTCTCATAGTATGTGTACCCTAATTTATATACCCCACTATAGATCAAGGTTGAAACACTATCAAGAGATGAATCTTTGGGTCAATTCTTCCCTATAGAACTTGTGAGAGGCAATGACATTCTATTCACAAGCCAAATTGCATGAAAAGAAATGACTAGGTGGAAAGACTTTAGGGTTACTTTTAGATCACCCAAACCATGTGGGTTTTGGGGAGAGCCTAGGAAAATTTATTTACATGTAGGAAAATTTATTTACATGCCTTAGACTAGGCAAAAATGTAATGAAAAGGCACTTTTGGTCATCCAAGTTCCTTATAGGGGATGGGGGGAGAGCATACACGTGCTATTATTTTTACAAAAATAAACAAACAAGTTCAAACAAACATTTTCAATGAATTATGATTTGAAGTGTTGATTTTAGGCACCAATTTGAAATTTGTGATGAATTTATTTACTTGGACCCTTGGCTTAAGTGAAAAAGCTTAAAATAATTGCACAACATAATGTTAACAAAACCATCTATGTTCATTTTAAGCCAAAAAATCCAAATGTTTAAGATTTAGCCTAAGTTCATTTTTAAACACCAAAAAAAAAGTGTTCAAAACTAAAGAATTCATTTTAAGCACCAAAAAATGAAGTTTTTATAAGACCTATCCATTATAATTCCTTTTAAGCACCAAAGATCAAATGTGCAAGACTTAGATGTTCATTTTATCACCAAAATGAAGAGTGAATAACTTATATAATTCTTTTCAAGTACCCAAATGAAATGTTAAAACCACTTAAACTTGTAATTTTATGTTTCAATCATACCTCAAACTTTCAATTATTATATATTCTCCTTCTGCTTATAATCACTTTCAATGTTGAGCAAATTAACTTTGAAAAATTAGCTCTCAGCTTTTTGTTTAAAAATAAACATAGCAACCATGGTCGGTCAGAATTGACCAATGTCAGTTCTAAGCCAACCGATGTCAATCGATCTCAAAGAAAACTAATGATGGTAGTAAAGGACCGATACCAGTCAACTAAGATTGATGTTGGTCACCTATGAACCTAAAGTCAAAACCAAAGTAAAGTAAAACATTAGGTTATCTCAAAAGTTGATAAAAACTCCTTGAAACTTGTAACACATGGATTAGATAAAGAGTTTAAAGTCTAACAAAACCAAGAAATCATGAAAGGGAATACTATAAAGATTTAAAATACAAGTTTTATAAACTGTATTTCACCCTATATATTGACTGATGATGATCACACAAAATTGAGATCATTTAGGTAGAATTGATGATGGTTTGGCAAAATTGATGTTGGTTAGGCTTGACCGATGCCAGTTTCTATGTAGATCTAAATTAATTCAAAAATTAAAAATATGACAAAATCATAATTAAAACTACAAATTTGAAGGAATTCAAACATTCCTTGAAAATTTATGCATTGCATCTTAGACTCCTTGGTACATGGGGTGCTCAAATTCCCATCGAGCATGCCATTTGTGAACAAGGAATCCAAGAAAGGTTGTTAGATCATGTGTTAGTACAAGTAAGAAAACTTGAATAAAAACACACTAACATGCATAACACTTGATTACCTAGATCAAAGGGAGGATCATAATGAACAAACAACAAATGATAACGATCAAATAAAACACAAAAAAACTTACAATGTTCCTTACCTTCCTTGAATGCTTTAAATGATGTGTTCATTTTGCTTGCTCGACTTGTACTAAATAATTCTTTAGAAAATAGAGTTGTGTGGATCCTTCTCTCCTTGGCACCATTGTTTAGCTCATGATTTATTGATGTATCTTGATGTATTGGTGTATGATTTTGGCATTATAACACTATTGTCATGTAATCTTTCTCTAAATCCAATAATATAAGTTTACCACGTTCAATCTTTCTAAATGAAGAGGTTTAGGCTTGTATTTATAGGTTTAGAGACTAAACCCAACCCAAGGTGAGGTAGAGTGTAGTTATAGCTTGGAATGGGTTCAAACCTAACCTTTGTGAGTTACTTAACTCTAGTAGAGTTAAAAGGTGTCAAATGGTCAGGATTAACAATGAATAGGCATTTTGAGATATTTTTGGATATTTGACAACTCATAAAAAGGTATTATGAATTCTTAGGATTTTCTTTGATTTTTGAATTTACTTTTTTATAATTCATTAATTTCTTATGGTTAATTCAATTTAGGCATTTGATTAGGTTTTGCATGTTAATTAATTTTATTTAGGCATTTTAACATTTTGCAAGATTTGAACTAATTGTATGGTGTGCATTTTACCCATTTAATAGGTCTATACACCAAATTACATGTTATGAAGCCAAATTTGAGATTTTTAGTGATTGTTAGTCTTGATTTGTAAAGGTTTGTAAGAATCAGTCTGAATTCTGGTATGAAGCCATTGGTGGCCAATTTTAGGTTTCTACAAATAAGGATATTTTAGGTATTTATTTAACCATTTCAATTTTTCAACCCACATCTCTTGCAACACTCCACTTCAACCAAGGGGGAGATTGATGCTAGATGGGTGCACCCAAAAATATTTATTTATAACCATATAATATTTCATTTATTTACTTAGTAGATTATAATTTGATTGTTTCTTAGTGAATAAATGTGAGTATATCCTAGTTTGGGATTTCTCTACACTAAATAAGTTGGTATGGCTATAAGATTGATTAGTCTTGCCATATTTCACTTTAGGTTTCATTGACCCAAATTTGGTTGACCATTTCACCTTACCCAATTATATTCATTCTAGCCCTTCCCCTTAGTTTATTTTACTTTACTTGTATACTTACAATCCTTGTTTATAATCAATTTAATTTTAGAGAGGTCTAGTGAGAGCTACATCCTTGTGTCATAAGATTAGTTTTTGGAACCCTTTCCTCTTGAAGTTTTCATTTTACACAACCCTTTTTTATATATTTAGAATTCTTAAATCATTACCCAATCATCCAAGTACCATA
The DNA here is from genome assembly GCA_037957365.1 of Torreya grandis. Classification (NCBI taxonomy): domain Eukaryota; kingdom Viridiplantae; phylum Streptophyta; class Pinopsida; order Cupressales; family Taxaceae; genus Torreya; species Torreya grandis. The sequence continues at coordinate 2,489,904 of JARHVA010002171.1, read as the reverse complement.
GGATCTATTTTATTTAGCTTATTCAATTCTAAGTCTATTGAGATAGGATAGTTGTAGGTTAATCATATCTCATTCATAATAAATCACCATAATTATTCTAGAAGGATATAAAGGTCATACTTGAATTATTGTGAAATATTGAGCGTAATATCAATTGTATCCACATATTATATACAACGATCTACAAATATTTGTTCCACATACCCATGTGGACTGCTTTATCTCTTTCTCAATATCAACCTACCTAGGTGGAACATTCTATCTATTTCTAGGTGTTTCTCTAATTTATATTCTTTATGTAAGAGGCATCAGTGGTCAATACTATTTAATTGAAAATTTTCACATCATTTTCTCATATTATAAATAATCAAGGTTATATGATGATAAATAAGCCATCTATTATAATGTAATCACAATCAAGGGTCCTAGTGAAGGGTTGACTTTCATCATAGCTGATTGATATTTTCACTCCTTCCTCCCTTGACTTTCTTACACATTTAGTAAGGAAAGAAATTTTTGTATTAATAAAATATCATATTAAAAAATAAGGACTATTTCAAATAATTTGGACTTATCTATAGTCTGACTAAAAAATTATTATCAATAATATGGCTACATTATTCAAAATTTTATAATTTTAAATTCCCTTCAATCTAATAATTGGGGAATAGATATAAATTATTACCATACTCTCCACATGAAACTTGTGCAAAACCCAAAAAATATTCATTTTCAAATATCATCTCCCATATAATTTAGGGATATAAGTCCAAATTATCTAAAATAGTCCTTAAATTATTCCCCAAGCAAAAGCAATGTGCTTTTTTAGGTTGTGGGCTTACATATAATGTTGAAGTTACAAGCCTTATTATCTCATGCTATCTCTTACATACTATGTGTGTAAACATACATATTTTCCCCATTCTTGGTCTAATTTTTCTAACTCTTTGAAATAAATCATAAGGCCTCATTTTATAAGCTCACATAAGTGCTTACATGGAAAAATCCCATGCAGACTGACATTTATAGGTTCATGGTTTGATATCCTTCTTTCATGCAACTATCTACAACTTTAGTTAATGACACGTTATTCTTCATTGACTGGCCATTTATACAATTATAGGTACTTGAAATATTGTGTTGTCTAAATCTCAACTACCTTTTAGGATAAATCATGCATTAACTATCACCTCCCACATATCTCACTAATTTTTAATTCATGATATTAAAATTGTCATGTCCCCTTTTTAGTTGACATGTTCTGAGTTCATGGTTAGCCTATTATGTGACCCTCGTAGGGTGATAGGATGGTTAGAGGGTCTTGATGGAGATTGGCTTGGCTTCATTTAGCAGAATTTTTCCAGTTGGTTTTCGTTCGGGCTCTTTCGGACATGAATTAAGGGAGATATTAATATTTGATTGATTTAATCAAATATTAATTATTTGGTCTAATTTTAATTAACTATTAATTATTAATTATTTGGTCTAATTTTAAGACCCTAATTCTAATTTAAGAATTGGTCTAATTTTAAGACCCTAGTTCTAATTTAAGAAGCCCTAAGTCTAATTTAAGGAAATCTAATTTTAGCAAGCACACCTTTGGAGGGTATAAGGGTTTCTCATGGGAGAGAGTTTGTATTATGCATTGATTATTGATTTTTGATATTGAAGAATTCTTCTATGAAGACTGAGCCAAGGGTTCCAGGATTCCATCTGCATTGGAGAACGTCCACTCTTTAGTGTGTGTGATTTAGAGGCTGTGAAATATCAACTGATCTATTGCCAAATTGAGAGATAGCTTCATACAAAAGTTATCATAGAGGTTTACAGATTTGAGAGGTAACTTCATACAAAAGTTATCACAGATCTTTCCAGGTATTTATTTTATTAGGTTTTTGATTCAATAAATTATATAGATAGAGATTTTTTGTATTAGAGCCATATATCTTCAGATTAGGGGTTGAAAATAGATAGTTTGTGCTTTATTAGCGGCCGTACGAAGTCCATACAGATCCATGAAAAATCTGTAAGCATCAGCAGATTCACTCAGACACCAACATCGACAGGCAGAGATCCCTAGTGACCGACATCGGCCGACTGAAGACTGACGTTGGCAGAGAAGGACCCACAGTGACCGACGTCAGCAGTATATCAATCGATGATGGCAACTGTGTCTTTGACACAGTGACCCAAGAGTCACACAGACCCAGGGTTATTTCTAGTTGCTAGAGGAATCAGGTTTTCAAGACTGTATTTTCATATTCTATATATGCATGACAAAGGACAACTATTGTAATCATTTGGATGAATAATAAGATCTTTGATTGGTAGTTAAGATATTTATTGTGGTTTATTGTTTATCTACTGAATTTATTCTACAAGATTGTATCTTTGTTTAGAGATTTTATGTTTCTATATTCCCTATTTGAAGGGGATATTACAGTGGTATCAAAGCTTTTGCCAAAAAAAGGAGCCCCTAAGTAAGGGACATTACAGTGGTATCAGAGCTTTTGCCAAAAAAGGAGCCCCTAAGTAAGGGACATTACAGTGGTATCAGAGCTAAATCCTGCCATCCTGAGGGGTTGACAATCTTATGCAGCCATAAGAGTTGGGACCACACAGGTATTTCACGTGCAGTAGAGCTTTGCTTGAAGGCACTCAAGTTTTGGAACAGCAGCTAGAAGACATGGGTGACGATATTGACAAGTCCTATATTCCTCACTATCTTAGAGATCAAGATGATGCAGAGGTTTTACTTACTCTTAGAGAACTATGAGAAGGGCAAAGGCAGAATAACAAAGTATTACAGTAGTTGGCAGTAGCACTATCAAGATTGGGTACTCCGAGGAGACATTCCCCACATTGTGATGATGTCAAGAGTGATGCAAGATCATAGAGAGCCCTTAGGACTGCTTCTCATACAGCTAATAGGCCTACTAGGCCTAATTTTGTGAGACAAGAGGCTGAGGAGGTGATAGTAGGTGAGGAGCATGAGTCATTTATAGACACACTTATGGCAACGACTAACGAGTGGGAGTTATTACCACCTGTGGTCAGGGAGATGATTACTTTTGACCGATTCCTCACACAAAGGAAAGAACATTATCGAGGTCGACAGAATGGGAGACCAAGACCCCAAAACAATGATTTAAAGTATGCTACGAGCAGGCTCACACTAGCGATGTTTGACGGTAGTGGTAAGGTGACAGCACAGGCCTGGGTTAGTAAGCTTGATACATTTCTCACATTGTGACCAATGGCTGAAGAAGATGCTATCAGATATGTGACACTACATCTTGAGGGAGTAGCTCACGATTGGTGGCACCATAGGATGGTGACACTCTATCATGACCAGATCACATCGTATCAAGAGTTTGTGGATAGGCTGGTGGAGCATTTTGACAGGAAGGATCCAAAATCCTATTTTAGAGAGTTGGCACAGTTATGCTAGAGTGGCAGTCTAGAGTCTTACATTGGTGACTTCCAGAAGTTATCAGTCATGGTTCCTGACATTTCAGAGTGGCGACTTGTTGTACTCTTTATGGAGGGATTGACAGAACCATTGAGAGGTTGGATCAAAGGCTTTGATCCTCCTTCATTACAGGTAGCTATGAAGAAGGCTCGTAGTATGGAGATGGCAGCCCCATCCAATAAATTTAACTCCAGAGGTACTTCTTCATCTAGAGACCATAAGTGCTCCAACGGAGATACAGAGAGACTAGATTTCAGCATAGATAAATCAGGTGTAAAGAATGATTCAAAGGCCAATCCCGCAGCACCACCTTTGGATCGTGAGGTGCTTAACAATCTACGCAGGAAGAAGCTTTGTTTCTAATACAAAGGCCCATATGATATCCATCATGATTGCCCATTGAGGCCTAAGGGCAAGGCAAATCGTGTGATGTGGGCTTATTATGAGGATTCAGATTCAGAGGATTCTGAATAATAGAATAGTTATGAGGGGGTAGAGGTAGAGGCTTTAGAGCCTAAGGTAGATGCAGAGTTAGAGCTTCATATACAGGAGGCATGCTTATCCAGCATTTAGTCAGATGAGTCATTCAGACTCTGTGGAGTTTTGGTAGGGTAGAAGGTCATCACCCTTCTTGATACAGGAGCCACACATAATTTCATAGATGCTAGATTTGTGGAGAAGCATGGACTCACTCCTGAAGATTTTGAGGGCATTAAAGTTAAGGTAGCCAATGGTCACACTCTTAGGTGTGAGTGTATGATTAGAGACCTCCCATTGCGCTTGAACAGCTATGAGTTCAAAGTTGATTATTATGTGGTGAACATGGGGGATATAGACTCAGTCTTTGGTATGAAGTGGCTTCATTCATTTGAGGAAGTTACTCTTCATCTCAAGGACATGGAGGTTCACTTTGATGTTGATGGGAAGACACATATTCTTAAGGCAATATGGGGCAGCAGCTTCAAATATATGTTTTTCATCAGATGGAGAGGCTCATACAACATGACATGATCGAGTGCGCTACCGAGTGCCCATTGGCACCAATACAAGAGAGACATGTGGACGAGCCTTGTCTCGAGGTGAGTACAGTTCAGGAGGTAGCACATGTGGTAGGGGTTCAACTTTCTCTTATGGATGGGTAACAGGTTGATGATGATATGAGTATGTCTAGCATTCATATTCTAGATTCAGATATTATTTAGGTAAGGAGTTTACTTGAGTTGCCATTTGATTTTCATTTATGGATTGGATGTCAGGATTCTTATCTTAGTACTAGAGATGATGTGACACCATTAGATGAGAGTGGTGATGGACATGGCATGGAGTTTGTATTGATTGACAGCGGTGGAGATCATGACTACATTTGGGATCCAGGTGGATTGATTGGTTTATCATTCAACGATTGCTTGAGGGCAAGCAATTTCAAGAGGGGTGGATTGTCATGTCTCCTTTTTAGTTGACATGTTCTAAGTTTATGGTTAGCCTATTATGCGACCCTCATAGGCTGATAGGATGGTTAGAGGGTCTTGATGGAGATTGGCTTGGCTTCGTTTAGCAAAAATTTTCCAGTTGGTTTTCGTTCAGGCTCTTTCGAACATGAATTAAGGGAGATATTAATATTTGATTGATTTAATCAAATATTAATTATTTGGTCTAATTTTAATTAATTATTAATTATTTGGTCTAATTTTAAGACCCTAATTCTAATTTAAGAATTGGTCTAATTTTAAGAACCTAATTCTAATTTAAGAAGCCCTAAGTCTAATTTAAGGAAATCTAATTTTAGCAAGCACACCTTTGGAGGGTATAAGGGTTTCTCATGGGAGAGAGTTTATATTATGCATTGATTATTGATTTTTGATATTGAAGAATTCTTCTGTGAAGACTGAGCCAAGGGTTCCAAGATTTCATCTGCATTGGAAAACGTCCACTCTTCAGTGTGTGCAATTCAGAGGCTGTGAAATATCAGCTGATCTATTGCCAAATTGAGAGATAGCTTCATACAAAAGTTATCATAGAGGTTTACAAATTTGAGAGGTAACTTCATATAGAAGTTATCATAGAGCTTTCTAGGTATTTATTTTATTAGGTTTTTGATTCAATAAATTATATAGATAGAGATCTTCTATATTAGAGCCATATATCTTCAGATCATGGGTTGAAAATAGATAGGTTGTGCTTTATTGGCAGCTGTACAAAGTCCATATAGATCCATGAAAAATCTGTAAGCATCAGCAGATTCACTCAGACACCGACATCAGCAGGTAGAGATCCCTAGTGACCGACATTGGTCGACTGAAGACCAACATCGGCAGAGAAGGACCCACAGTGACCGACGTCAGCATTATATCGATCGATGATGGTGACTGTGTCTTCGACACAGTGACCCGAGAGCCGTACAGACCCAGGGTTATTTCCAGTTGCTAGAGGAATCAGGTTTTCAAGACTATATTTTCATATTCTATATATGCATGACAAAGGACAACTATTGTAATCATCTGGATGAATAATAATATCTTTGATTGGAAGTTAAGATATTTACTGTGGTTTATTGTTTATCTACTAAATTTATTCTACAAGATTGTATCTTTGTTCAGAGCTTTTGTGTTTCTATATTCCCTATTTGAAGGGGATATTACAGTGGTATCAGAGCTTTTGCCAGAAAAAGGAGCCCCTAAGTAAGGGACATTACAGTGGTATCAGAGCTTTTGCTAGAAAAAGGAGCCCCTAAGTAAGGGACATTACAAAAATAAATTCTAATAATGGTTTTTATAAGGTTTGTGTGGCATTAGTAAAATATAAAAGACCAAAAATAACTTATTTATGTGTTTATTATTTGTTCATCCTTAGTTTTAGTGCTCTTATTTCACCCAAAACCATTTTTTTTCTTAGATGAAATTGTTCATTCATACCTTATACTATTTTATGTTTTGTCATTCATAAAATAATACTCAACCACCCTTGGTGATACAAGATTGATTTTGTGTCTAGGATGCTCCTACATAGGACATCCTAGGTAATTGAAAAGTGAGCTCTAACTCATAAGTTTAAGTATTTGAGAGTATGGCCATAGTGACCAGTCTTAGTGAGAACCAACCACCTTATATCCTTTATGTATAATTCTTCCACTTTACTAGATATTGATTATATTCATTTCCATGTGTCTTTTTCACTATATTAGATTATAATATTACCTCTATCTCTTCCTTCTCCCTTTCAAATAATTTCACCTTCTATTTTGGTAATTAGGCCTCTACTTATTCATTAGGTTTCTCCTCATGTAAATTATATAAGTCTTACACATTGAATATGGGTGATATGTCCAAATATTCTATCAATTATATTTCATAGGCATTTGCTAATAATTTTTGCAAAAACTTACATGGCCCTATTTTTTTCATCTTTAATTTGATATATGGTCCTTTTAGAAATAATTCCTTGCATAAATGCACCAAAACTATGTTTACCTTGTCAAATTACTTATTTTTTCACCTCACATCCAAATGCTCCTTGTAATGAAAATTACTTTTCTGCAGTTTCTCTTACTTCCTTGTGTAACTTGCACATATGCATTGCATAATCATATTCCTCTATGATATGTTCATGTTATTTTCCAATAATCCTTGGCTCAAAACTCCCCTTGGACTACTTACAATAACTATTTACAAATTTTATTTTCTAGTTCTCCTATTTCACAATATTATAGTATGTGAATTCAGCCTATACCAACACCATGCCCCACTATTTGGGGTTGTCACTTACCAAATGTTTAATAAAATTTCTAACAATATTATTCACTAGGTATGGTGATTTTTTTTCTTGGTCCCTAAATTATTCGTTAATGTACACCAAAAATATTCTAAAAACTTGATGTCCCTATCTAACACAATATTACATGGTAGTCCATGTAGCATTTCCACCTCTGTAAATAATAAGTTATAAATGTTCATTGCATAACTTGACCCATTACATGTGATAAGATACACTATATTAGATCATCTATCCACCACAATAAATAAGGAAACATTCCATCCCTATTTTCTTAGGAATACTAGCATAAAATCCATTCTTACACTTTCCCATGGTTTATTTGGAATTGATAGTGGTTGATACAACCCTATGTTTTGGATCTTTATTTTTTACATTTTTAAAAATTTACATATTCTCACATTTTTTGCACATTTTCACCCATTATTTTCCATTATCAACTATCCTTTAACTATTCCAATGTCTTTTTCACTTCCAAATTAAATTTTTCACCATCTATTTTGATTTTACCTTATCAATGTTTTACACATCGATCATGTGGTATATATAATTTCTCCCCTTTGAAAAACATTCCTTATTGTATGTGATAGTTGAAAAACAAATTTTAACCCATACTTTTAAATTTTTATCATGCCTTATATGTGTCCCATAAATATTCATCTTCTATGTAAATTTCCTTCAAGGAATCAAATACCATGACTTCTAATTGCATCTCACTTATAATTAGTTGTCTTATAGTTATCACATCAATAAATCTATTTACATTCCCACTCCTATGCTTCAACAAAAATATGAATATGTATAGTAACTTGACCCATTTCATGTGTTGGTTGTTCAATTCTCTCTAGATATTGATGAATTATAACACATGATGTTTTGCATATAACACAAACTCCCTTTGTAATAAATAGTGTCTCCATTTCTTTAGCACCTGTAAAATATCATAAAATATTGGTAATAAATTGAATATTTTCACTTCATGTTGTTTAAATTATCACTAAAGTATGTAATCAAGATTCCTTCTTGGCTCAATATTGATCCAATTATCATACACTTGCATCATAATTGACTTAAAACACCATGTGAAAGTTTCTCGGTACTAATACCAGTTGCTCGGTTAGTCTCATCTTCAGTTCCTATAAGATTTTTTTAGTTTTATTTATCCACATGAATGATTTTTGATCCCCTTAGAATACTTATGTAATCACTATGTACACTCTATTGAATTTTATAATAAACTTATGGTAAAATATTTTTAGTCCATGAAAATTTTGTGTCTCAAATGTGCTCCTCGGTAATGGCCAATCTACTATCATACACACCATTTTAGGATCCATTTTAAGTCCCTCTTGGGATATCACAAAACTAAATTATATTAAATATGTATTAAAAAATATGAATTTCTTCACACTTATCAACCAATTCTCCTTGTGCAACATCTTCAACACATTCCATAAATGCGTTAGGTGTTCCTCTCTTATTTTGTTCAACACTAGGATATCATCCAACTATACAATGACATAATTTCCTAGAAATGGATTTAAAACCTCATTACTTAACCTTATGAATGTGTTTGGTGTTTTTTTAATACCAAAAAACATTACTAGCCACTCATATCATCCCTTTTTGTTTTGAATTTTGTCTTCCATTCATCTCCTTTCCTTATCCCAATTTTTTGATTCATACTCTTCATATAGGTTTTAGATAAATAAATTTCTCCACTCACAAAATCCATCAAATCATCCATGCATGGAAATGAATACCTATACTTTATTTTAATCTTATTAATGCCTCACAAATATATGCACATGTGCCACTCTCCTCCTTTATTTGATGTTAATATTTTAGGTATTGCACACATGATTATAAATTCTTTACTTAGTCCCTAATCCATTATCTCATATACTTATTCCTAAACCTCATCATTCTCTTGAGATTTCATCTTTTATGTCTCCTTATTAAAATAACTAATTCCTAAAATCAAATTGATATGATGAATTATACTATGTACAGTTTGAAGTTACTCTAGTAGGCTACTCAAAACTATGTCATTTAACTCTTCTAAAAACTCCACTCATAGAATTGGTTTTTACTTCTTGATGAATTCATAATTTTCTTACATTGGTTTTTTCTTGACTTAAAAACATGTATTTTATATTTCCATCCTATGGAATTCATTTAACATTATAATTAAATGTTTCAAATTATTATATTGAGTGAAAATCATTTTTTTCTCTCTAAAATTGAATCTATGTATCAACAAAATTGTCCCATAATTACTAGTTTTTAAACTAGCTGTGTTGTGAGTGAAATTATTGATAAAAAATGTCATGAATAGATTCAAAGTTAAAAAGATATGATTTATAGACTAAAATATTGTATACCTAAAAAAAATTAGATATAAAACATATAATAATATCCTCAATTTAAATGAATTCACTATAAAACCTTTGTGTGCAAATTTTATTAATAAAGAAAGCTAAATTATTAAGCTTATTACAAGATAATTTGTAGTGAAAGTTAAGTCTAAAATTAGAAAATATAATATAATATTCATAGAAAACTAATTGAAATGAAACTCAACTAAAAATTCAATTAATTAACTTAATTTAACTTACTATAAATATTTGGACATCATGCAAGAACCCTTCTTTAATAGTAAAGTCAAACATGTAACACTAGTCATCCTAGTCAACTTAGAGTTCCAACTATGATAATAAAATAAAGTTAACTAAAATTATCTTTAAGTTAAGTAATATAATAAATAAACCATGTGATTACTATTTTATAATGATTGGATAATTTTTTCAACTCAACTAATTACTCAAATAGTGAACTAGAGTACATTGAAGTGAATAACAGTGAACTAAAATGAACTAACAGTTCCAACTATTTTTTAGGAAATCATTGTAAAGTGTTTTAAAGTGACCAAAAAACTGATTAATCTCATAAATAAATTAAATAAAACACATAAAAAACCAAAATATAATAATTTTAAAAATATAACTCAAGTGTCCATGTTGGCATCATACTCAACATTCTCCCTTTTGATGTAAAGAGGTGAGATTTCTATCATCTCCTTGAGTCTTCCATGAATATGTTTTTGCAATCCTTTAGTTATAATATTATAAAATTGATCTTAATTAATAAAATAATCAATGTCATATTTTATCATTGATAAATTCTTTGATAAAATGATATTTGATTTCAATGTGCTTGATTCTGTGATCTAAGAATTTTACTCAAGAGAGGATGGTTAGTATGTTGGTAATTTCAAAATGAAAACAAGATGAAATAAACACACTAACTAGCATAACATCTCTAGGCCTATACACTAGATAGATCTTAGTTAACAAAAACAAATGACAAACACAACTAAAAAGTAAGGAATAAAATATAACAATTCCTTCACCTTCCTTGGATGCTCCAAATGCCTTTGTAGTAGTGGCTTGGTCAGTTTTATGCTCATGAAGTCCTTGGCAATGGAAGCTTGGAAACCTCCATCTCTCCTTGGCACCTTTGGCTTATCGTATGGCTTGGCTTAGAATAAATTTGGCATGGTAACACTAGTTGCAATGGCTCCTTAAAGATATTTGTGCATTATAAGTTTACACCAAAATAGCTTAGAAATGATGTGGTAAGGCCTCTTATTTATAGATTTTTAGATTTGATCAGAATCAATCTAAACCATCCATCTCAAGATTGAGATGTGTGGTTGAGGATTAATTAAGTTTTTGAAATTAATTTTTCAATTGTCCTCATCATGACATTAGAAGAAAGGGAAATTAAGAGGCATGGAGGGCATGAATCCTGATATTTGTGGCATTTATGGCCTAAGGATGTCTTTCCAAGAAATGAGGTCACTTGATGATGAAAATATTATATATTAATTTCCAAAAATAATTATTCAACAAGTTTCCATGGAATTCTTGATTATGTCTTGATTTGGGTTAACTAACTCTTAAGCATGATTAAGCACTTTGTGCACAAATTACTCAAATTGATCATAATGCCTTGTTATTGGTCCAAACTTTGACTGGATTGAAATTGGAAGGAAATTTCAAATGAATTGGATATGTTATTAAATTTAGGATGCTACCAATAGAAAATAAAAAAAGGCATGCATTTTGTGTAGAAGATTTGATAGGAAAGAGCAATTCAGAGCCTTTAGATGCAAAATTAGCATTTTGACTCAGAATGATCTGATCAAAGTTAGCTAGCCCATAAATTGCATTACCCTATTTAGGGATACCCTAGCCAAAAATATCATTTGAATATGTCAATTTCACATCATTTATAATGTTTTAGTGTTTTTAGGCCAAATTGTGTATTTTGGGTGGAAATTGGCAAAAAGCTTAGTTAGAAGTTATCAGTGGCCAGTTTTAGGTGTCTATAGTTTGCCCACATTTGGGAAGATGTTACAAACCATAGGAAAAACAATGTCTTCTCAAATAATGAGAGATGGTCTATATTCCAAGAAGAAGATGATGACTAAAGAACAAAGCTCTAAATGGTTTTGGGAAGCCTATGATGATACTCCCTCGAGGGAGTGGCCATCACATTTGATGGACAGTCTCTCAAAAAGAAATAAGAAGAAAGGTGGAATTAACACGTAGTTGAGATTAATCCAAATGAGAAAATCCTTGCATGCATTCATGTAAAAATGATACTAATTCACCCAAAGGTAGTTATAATCAAGGTTAAAATTCAAAATAATGATTTGCCCATAGGCAGTTATAATCATTAAGAGGACCTAGATTGGCTAAAGATGATTGTGCCCTAGTTAGGGCTGATTAGCAAGTATAACTCAAGGATATAACTTGGAATATAGATTAAAGATGAGTGGGTGCAAAGTGATGAAATAGATGAATAGAAAAATAATATTGATCAATGTGAATGATTCAGTTGTACCTATTAATGAGGAGATGCTCATCCTGATTAGCAATGATAAAAATAGAATGGTCATTGAGTTGATTTGATCAAGGGTGGGATGGAAGGATTTACCAAGGTAACAAAGAGAAACTTCTATGGATCCATTGATTGTAGACCTTCTTGAAGCTAAGTTTTGTTGTAGCATGTGATGGTAGGCTTCATGATAGAACACCATGAAGACTTGGCCAAAATATGCATAAGGACTGACTCTCGATCCAATAAACACTTGAAAACAATGCACCAATGATAAAAACCATGATGAAAATGTTGATGTATGAATATGGATGGACTCAAGAATAATGTGTGCAAAGAATCACCCAATGCATACATAAAAATTGAGTCAAGGCAACAATGATGAAAGTAAGCAAACAAGCAAGTGATCAAACAAACAAACAACTTGAAATAAACAAACAAACAAAAAGATTGAAAAAAAAGCAAAAGAAATCATCCTAACAATGACAATGCCCAGTAAGGTAGATCGAGGACAACTAATTAGGCTTAGACAGAACAAATATTTTTGGATTTTTGAAATGTTATGAATGTTTTTGGAATTTGAGGTATCTTAACTTGTTAGAGAATGACAATATACCTACTCACAAAATGGTGAGAGTGTTTGGCTTAGGTTACTCTCAAAATGATGAGAGTGTATGGAAAGGGGGACTGAGGTGACCTCAACATGAATTGAGCATAACCCACATAGTCCTAAAATGATGTCAATTCATAGTAATTCCATCCACATAAAAGGTAAATAAAAACCAACTAGGTCCCAACAAGTTCTCAAATCTAGTAAATGGCCAGTCAAATGAAAATAGTAATGGCAAGGTGATATGTCAATGCATGATAAATAAGTGTTGCCCCTATTTTTCCCATAGATGGTTATAACTAGGATACAATGGCATAGGTTAATGATACTAATTTTCCTATAGGTGGTTATAATTAGTAGCAAGATTGGTGAGACATTGATTTGCCCATACGCAGTTATAATCAGGCTCACATAAACAAATGTGGATATAAGATGAAAGATATATTGCCAGATCAATTGTCACACTACTTTCATAGATTGTCATTATAAACATAAATTTGATTGATTATTGAAACTTGATCAGAATCCCCCCACAAAAGGTGGGAGTGTTAGGTTGTGGAGCTAAAAGCTTCACTGATGCAGACATGGAGGAGGTTGTTGAGAGGTTGTTGAGTTGTAGAGCAATTGACGTCAGTATGATCAATCGACGTCAATCATATCTAGTGAGCAAAGCAACTGACATTGGTCAGGTATCAGCTGATGTCGATCATCTCCAGGCAAACAGGGATCGACGTTGATCACCTATGCAGTTCTATAACTGCTTGTTGATGAATAGTTAGTTAACGAACCAATTGTTTACATGTTAAAGGATAATTTTAGCCTTAGAGCTATAGATCTAATTATTTTAATTGGATGTCTAATTATTGTTTACATGAGATCCATATAATAGACTCATGGGTTGTATTGTAATTTGTGCTAGTTGAGTAAGAGCAAGGTTAGCTCCTTTAGAGTGAAGAGAGCAAGGTGTGTTCCTCCTAGTTCCACAGGGGTGCTGAGTGTGTATGATCAGGTAGAGCTACAAGTTGTGCAGCTTTTGGTAGAAGATCCACAGGGGTGCTAGTTTAGAGAATTAGAAGGGTTCTTCATGTGTGTATGATCTTGGTTGGTAGGTGTGCAAGGCCAAGTTTAGAGATCTACATGGTAAGTAAGATCAGCTGATCTGTAGGTGTGTGTGCGTGTGCGAGATCTAGGTTTGTAGGTGTGCAAAACTAGGGTGATTTGTAGGTGTGCAAGATTAGGGAGGTCAGCAACATAATAGGTAGCAAGATCAAGTGAGATCTACTTGGAGTATGTTATGTACTTAGAGTATGGTGTGTACTCGATCATGGAGTACTTGTGTACTGGCAGTAGTGATACTGACTGGTGGTACTAGTAGTAGTGATATTGACTGGTTGGAGGTGAACATCAAATCTATGCTTGAGTTGTTGTTGGGACCATAATTGAGAGAGTGAGCTCTTGAAGAGATTTACTATTTATGCCCTAGATATGTGGGAGCCCTAGAGGTGTGTAAGGAAGAAGAATGTGGCATCTTCTTTGTTGTATTTCCTTCTGAAAGAGTATTAATACAATTGGGTATTGTCTCTCATATTCTGTGTTGTTTTTGATTTCTAGTTACTTATTACTTCTGGTTAATTTCACATGTTTAGTTGCTTGGTAATCAATTGTGCTTCCTAGATCCTAACAAGTGGTATCAGAGCATTTATGTTCTAGATTCCTAACAAGTGGTATCAGAGCTAAGGTTGCAGGGAGCAGGTTTGTGTTTGATTATAGGTCACTCTTAGGGATTTTTGATTGAGTGGGAGTATAGCAATGGCAAAAGAAAGTACACTAAGAATGGAGGAATTAAAAAACATGAATGGTCAATTATGGTGTTATGGAAAGAAAGAGTAGGTAAAGAAATATTTTTGGTTGGTAGAAGATCAACATGAAGGAACTAAAGAAGCAGATGTTGTAGGTGTTGTTGCACAAGATGCTCTGGGATGTTCCTTGGATAAAGTATAATCTTGTTTTATAGATTTTGTTGCCTCTTTCCATGCAGCCTGAAATAGAGTATTTTTCCATGTTAAGGTCTTTGGAGACTTTAGAAAGATTTATTTAGGGGCTGGTGTGCCTTGTCAAAGTATTGGCAAAGGTGAAGTGTTGCTAAAATTGCAGGTAGCCAACACATGGGTGTTGAAGAAGGTCATGTAGGTCCCAGTCTTGAAGATGCAGCTAATTTCTTCAAGAAAGTTGGGTGATGAGAGATGCATAGTAACTCTCACAGTGGATTCTTGGAATGTTGCCAAGGATGCACTTAAATTAGCATGTGGTAAGAAAGTAGGTACTCTTTATCTACTTGCTTGTATTACTGATTCTTCTTCTATTGTGAAGACGTGGCTTTGTAGGCTTGGTCACATGAGTAAAAAGGAGATGCATGTTCTTAAGAGGAAGTTAGATGTTTGACAAATTTAAGAACTAGAAAGCCTTGGTGTTTATGGAGGAGATGATGGACAGAGATCAGTGGAGAAGGCTGAGTAACTTTGAGCAGGGCAATTTGGATAGGGTTTTGATTCAAAGTAATCTCGCGGGTAAAAAGTCATCACTCATAGGAAAACATAGATACCGATGTCAGTTATTGGAAATCAGTGTCAAATAGACAGGCACCAACGTCAGTCATATAACTGGTGTCAGTAGTCAGTCAATCACATGGAACTGATGTCGGTCAGATGTAGACTGGGTGGTGACTGACATCAGTCACTGAAACAGATTTTGGGTGGATAGCAAGCTGTTAAGGAGTCTCAAACGCCCATGGGGAGGAATAAAAGTGTAAGTAAGCCTCAAATTCATTATTCCTCTTCTTTATACTTGTTGCTCACTATAGAGCAGGAAGGATCCAGGAAATAGTGGGAGCATGGCATGAATGAGGAATTTGATTCCTAGGATGCAGAACCAAATGGGAGATGTGGTAGGGTTGCCATCTGGTATGAAAGCACTAAAAGATGAATGGATTCCTTGGTTAAAGAATAGAGAGAATGGATACGTGAGATGAAAGGCTAGGTCATATGGTCTTAAGGAAGCTGCAAGACAATGGTATAGGTTTGACAGGTAGATGATAAAGCACAACTTTAGTCAATGTCATTGTAACCATTGTGTGTTTCTTTACTAGGTTGGATAATGGTCGCTACATTATCTTGTTACTGTATGTGGATGATGTGCTTGTTATAGGTGCATACATATAGGGAGTTGCTGAGCTAAAGGTAAAGTTAGTTCAGTGGTATGTCATGAAGAATTTGGAGCAACAAAATTCTTTGGCATGAGTAATCTTAGAGACAGGGAAGATCACAAGTTGATGTTGTCATAGGATGATTGTGTGAAGGTAGTGCAAGATGCAGAACCAGGTAGCACACCTATGGATGGATAGTTCATAGAAAAGGGTCCCCAATCACATGATGAGGTTGAGTACATGTGTACTCCCTGAGTTTGCCCAAGCAGTGGGTGCTGTTAGAAAGTTTGTAGTCAATACGAGAAGGAAGCACTAGAAAGTAGTTCAGTGGGTTCTCAGGTATCTAAGAGGGACCAGCAGTAGGGATTCTTGCTATGCAGGGTCAGGCACTTTGGATATGGCAAGTTACTTGGATGATAGGTGTTACACCACAAGATGTGTGGTGGTTGGTTTTCAAGATTGAGCTTGAAGAGGGATACAAGCTAGGGAATAAATTAGATGGTGTACAGGTACAGGTATAGTGTAGCTATTTATCTCCAAGTAAGAGATTATTAGGTTGTGGAGCTAAAAGCTTCATTAATGCAGACATGGAGGAGGTTGTTGAGAGGTTGCTAAGTTGTAGAGTAACCAATGTTGGTCTGATCAACCGATGTTGGTCATATCCAGTGAGCAGAGCAACTGACATCGGTCAGGTATCGGCCAGCGTCGGTCATCTCTAACTAGATAGGGACCGACGTCGGTTACCTTTGTGGTTTTAAAACTACTTGTTGATGAACAGTTAGTTAATGAACCAGTTGTTTACATGTTAAAGGCTAATTTTAACCTTGGAACTGTGGATCTAATTATTGTAATTGGATGTCTAATTATTGTTTTCATGAGATCCATATAATAGACTCATGGGTTGTATTGTAATTTGTGCTAGTTGAGTAAGAGCAAGGTTAGCTCCTTTAGAGTGAAGAGAGCAAGGTGTGTTCCTCCTAGTTCCACAGGGGTGCCGAGGGTGTATGATCAAGTAGAGATGCAGGTTGTGCAAGTTCTGGTAGAAGATTCACAAGGGTGTTGGTTTAGAGAATCAAAAGGGTTCTTCATGTGTGTATGATCTTGGTCGGCAGGTGTGCAAGGCCAGGTTTGGAGATCTACATGGTAAGTAAGATTGGTTGATTTTCAAGTGTGTGTGTGTGTGTGTATGAGATCTAGGTTTGCAGGTGTGTAGAACTAGGGTGATTTGTAGGTGTGCAAGATCAGGGAGGTCAGCAACACAACAAGTAGCAAGATCAGGTGAGATCTACTTGGAGTACATTGTGTACTTAGAGTACGGTGTGTACTTGGTCATGGAGTATGTGGAGTACTTGTGTACTCGCAGTAGTGATACTGATTGGTGGTACTGGTAGTAGTGATACTGACTAGTTGGAGGTGAACAACAACTCTATGCTTGAGTTGTTGTTGGGACCATAATTGAGAGAGTGAGCTCTTGAAGAGATTTACTGTTTATGCCCTAGAGGTGTGGGAGCCCTAGAGGTGTGTAAGGAAGAAGATTGTGGCATCTTCTTTGTTGTATTTCCTTCTGGAAGAGTATTAATACAATTTGGTATTGTCTCTCATATTCTGTGTTGTTTTTGATTTCTAGTTACTTATTACTTCTGGTTAATTCTGCATGTTTAGTTGCTTGGTAATCAATTGTGCTTCCTAGGTCCTAACAAGTGGTATCAGAGCATTTATGTTCTAGATTTCTGACAGGGAGAAGAACTAAATGAACCAAGATCAAAATAGGATTGGGTAGGATGACAAAAAACATGCTTTGGTCTAGATAGGAATGGAATGATAGGATGGATAAAATTTTAAGAGGGTTTTCCCCTAAGTGATAGGGTGAATAGTAAGAATATGCGATAATGGAAAAATGATATATAAAAATGGTAATGGCATGGAAATGTGAAATGGTATGGTACAAGTTGTTGGCTTGGGTATGGTAAATGGTATATGATTCTATTTTTCTTGTTAAGATGGAGATGTGCATCTTGATCAACAAATGATACAAATAGAATACTTGATCATGTTAATTGTTAGCCCATACTTCACCTGACTAGTTGCTCTATCAAGAAATTGATATAGATCTAGTTGTCAAGAAGGCTTTTATGATCTTCATTGGTTATTGATTCTAATTCCTTCAAGCATTAAGACAAGGTATCTTTATAGCCTCTACAAAGGAAAGTGTGGCCATAAATGGTAAACAAGGACAAAGAATAGATGGTAGGTTTGATTGTGAAATGGAATGGTAGATGATAATATAATGTGGAATGGTTGGGAAACAAATGAATATCAGGATGTTTAGTCACATGTAATGTTGTTGATGCTAGATTCAACATAACTTTGGTTGTGGCAGAGCCAAATACTTGTTCTTTTGATAGGACTACCATATTTTTATACTATTTGATCTTAAGAGTAGATACCATCTAATTAGGCTATATATTGGAAGTTATTTGGATTTGATCTTTGATTTTGTCTTCATCAAATAGTGAAGAACATTTATGCTTAGCTATTGGTGCCTCAATGAGGTTTTCACCAATGAAGTTGTCTTGATTTTCCCATAGCACCTCTGAGAATGTTTCACTAAGGAATGTTGACTTTTGACTTTGATTATCTTCTAGCACTTTCAAAAAAGTTTCACTAGAAGATGTTGAGTTTTGACTATGATTATCCCTTAGCACCTTTGAAAAGGTTTCACTAGGAGAATGTTCTTCTACTACATGAATGTTGTCTTGGCCTCCTTGCTCTTCTTCAACCACTATGTTTCCATGGATTTATTTTAACAAAGTGTGATTTTGTTAATCCCAATCGACACTTATGAGAGATGGAATGTCAATAATATGGCTATTTTGGTTGATGGTAATGGCCTGTGGAATGGTAATGGAATGGAGAGAGGCTACATAGTCCTCATAGAAGATACTAGGATAACTTTTGTTTAAGTTGAAGTAATCATCTACAAAAACTATAGAAGTATCACAAATGTATTCAAATTGATTTGTAAGGCATGTGTAACCAATGTTGTAATAGCCATGAACATATTCTTCTTTTGAATCTGATTCTAACTCAAGGGACTCTGAATCTGATGTTGAGACTGATGTTGATTTTGATACTAAATTTGATGTCAATTCAAGAGTAGAACCTGACTCTAATTATGATTCTTCATCTGATGGGTACTCTATTACAATGATGTCTTGTTAAATATTTGGTATTGGATAAGTAATAGCCTATGATGGCATAATGGGCTCCATAAAAATTAGTTTGTCAAAGTGAGACTCCTCTAGGATGGGAAATAGGTCAAAAGACAACTCCTTAGAGACTAGCTTGTCAATAGGATGCTCTTGCAAAAATAGGTATATGGTCAAGGTAATGATTTTCTCAAAGGTGTTTATAATCATTAAGTAGTGACTTGATATAGACTGGCTCATCAGTGTGAGACTCTTCGACAAATAGTATAAGATCAATAGGTGATTCATCATAGGCTAACTTATCACAAGTGGTTGGTTCAATAAAAACATCTTAGATTGGTTGGTTGTCTTGGCTTTGGTTTCCAATGAGTTATAAAATACCAATTTTAAACATAGCTTGGTCTTTAAATGATTGGATTGGTTGAGGTTTTTTTGAGATTGGTATTAGATGAGGAATGACTTGTAGTTGGATAATGGTAGGGCCTTAGGGAACATGATTGATCTCATGAGCCAAAGGACGAAGTATTGAGATGGTAATGATAGGGTGTTGTGGGGATTGATTGCCCACACAAGCCAAAGGACTAGGTCCTAGAATAATGAAGGGGCATTGTGGAGCTTGGTTGCTTACACAAGCTAAAGGATGAGATCTTGATATAGAAATGGTTGGGCATTATGGATCTTGATTACTTCTACAAACCAAAGGATGAGATCCTAGTATAGAAATGGTTGGGTGTTGTGGAGATTGATTGCTTACAGAAACCAAAGGATGAGGTCTTGGTATAGAAATAGTTGGGCATTATGGAGCTTGGTTGCTCGCACAAACCAAAGGATGAGGTCTTGGAATGGAAATAGTGTGACATTGTGGTCCTAGAATAGAAGTGGTACGATGTGGTGGATCTTGATTAATTTTGTAAGCCAAAGCATCCAAGTCTTCCTCATAAACCATATCATCCCAGTTGTGAGTTGGCTCATGAGTTGGCTCATAAGTTGGTTCTTGACTATGTTCCATGTACTAATTATTGAAAAGAGGATATGGATTCATATCCCAAACAACATTATCTATAGTTAAGTCTTCAAAGTCTTCCTCACAAGCCTCTTCATGCCAATCAAGGTCTCAATTTAGATTTTTTGGATTCTGACTATGTTCCCCATATGGAGTATTGTAGGGAGAATAATAAAACTCTTTAGAAAATCTTTCTCTATAAGGGTTCCTCATGGGATTTTGTGTGGCCATTCTATCATAAGTTGGATTATACGTGATGGCACCATAATTGTAGTGATACATATATATGTAAATGATGAAAGCTCTGAAACAAAAATGCTTAGAGTTCTACAAACTCTAAAAAACTATGTCTAAAGGACAAATGGTTCAAGCTTGGTCCAACTTAGTCGAAGGGGTGGAGTTGTATTTCCAATATGGTTTGAAAGTGGAGTTATATCTCCAAAATGGTTTGTGCTAAGACTTGTCATAAAATAGCCTAATGTCAAATGTCTAAGGTCAAATGTCATACGTATAAAAGGTCAAGTGTCTGAATAAAAACTGGCATGTCAAAGGTCTATGTCAAAGTGCTCCAAACAAGGTCTAAACTAGGAAAGATAAAAGTTAAGTTACTAGGTCTTTTGTCCAAATGTGGAGTCAAAATCTAGGATCAAATAAATAGGCATATGCTAGGACTTTTGGCCAAACAACATCAAAAGCTAGACTTAAAATAAAGGCATGATGTGATTTGATTTAATCTAACAAGTTTTAAAACAACTTTGACATAGACTTGGCACACATAATCAAACATAAACATGATCAGTTGGCATAATGAATAAGACAAAATGTCTCTTTGAAGATATACTATGTTTTTCCAAATAAAGGCACAAATAATGATAAGGATAGGTACTGAACAAACATACCTCAATGGTTTTCAAATTTGGGTAATCGACTAACCAAAGTTATGAAACTTAAAAGAGAAAGATACATATATTAGCCCCATGAATTAAGGCCTAAACATAAATCAATCAATGTTTGGATCCAAACTTAACAAGGTTAATTGAAAACTCAACATTGAAAACTAGGATTTTAACAAACAGGCTAGACAAGATTGGATAACATGACAACATAAGATAAAAGTCCAAATGGTATACATGACATGGTTTGAAAAAAATGGTTTTTAGTGAAAGTTAAACTAGTTTTGAAACAAATTGAGTATCCTAATGGCATAATCATGCTCAAATGATGTGATCTATGTTATGCTTCAAAAGACTCAAAGGCACAAATGGTTTGACATGATTTGGGTAACATAAAACTACCCTCCTTAACTCAAATACATTATTTTGACATGGATTATGAAAAAATAAACAAGTTTTAGTTTGAAAACATACCAAATGAGAAAATGATCCAAAAATAGACTGAGTATAATTGTCCAAATCCTAGTAAGGGTATGGAAAAAAGGGGTTAACTAAAACTAGCAAGATTTTAATCATTCTAGGGGAATCAATTACACAATGACTTTCACACCAAACAATGCAAAAGAAAATCAAGAATTTTGGGTTTGTATCGCTTGGCTTGTTACAAAAAGGTCTAGTCTTTTTTGTAACCACTACATCTTGCTATTCACTCAATGTAGTGTGATGTCCAAAATGCCACTATGTCTCGTGTGCAAATCCAAAGGAGCCAAATGAAGTCAATGCCATGAGATGAAACCCTGGGTCAAAACTTTCTTAAATAACTTATGGGAGGTGATGAAGTCCCCCTCATAAGTCAAGATGCATAAAAAATAAAGAAAGCATAGAAGTAGAAAGACTTTAGGGTTATTTTCAAGGTCACCCAAACTTTGATGAGTTTTAGGGGAGTGATTTAGATGACTTTATTTTTAATCCTTGTACTAGGCTATTTACAATAGGAATGGCACTTTTGATTCCAAGGGTTCCCTATAGGGGACAAAGGGAAGAGCATACATGTAACATTCCTCATTTTGCAAAACAAATATTTGATTAAACAAATATTGTAAACAAGAATTGACAAGTGTGTTAAATTTTAAACCCAAAATGAAAGATTTGGTGGTGTTTATTTTACCCCTTGGTCTTAGTTTCAAACTTTTAAAACATTCACCAAAACATTTAAGTCCTTTATTAAACACCAAAACAAGCTTTTGAATTGATTTTTAAGCATGCAAAGGCAATTTAAACATGTTTTGAATAAATATCAAGCTTGGTCCTATAGGAAAAAAGTTAGCATGTCTTTTAGCTTTGAAGCTCTTTTTATCTTTAGATAATAAAATTTGGAAAAATAGCTCTCAGGTCTATATTTTTGGAAAAACATAGTGACCAACTTCAGTTATTACAATCGATAATGGTTACCTTGGCTAACCAAAATCTAATTGATGTCAGTTTTGCTAACCAATGTCGGTTAAGCCAAGTAACTGATGTTGATCTTACTTGTCGACATTGGTTACTATGTAAAATCGTGGCAAATAAAAATGGTAAAATAAAGTTAGAAAATCAATTTGCAAGAGTTTTAAAGGTCTAAATAAATATTTTAGAGTTGTAAAATGATCTTCTTTAGGTGTGAGATACATCTAGTCCCACTAGGCATGCTATTATGTGATCTAGGAATTTGAATCAAGAGAGGCTTGTTAGTATGGTGTTATTTTCAAAATGAAAAAAAGATGAAAGAACCACACTAACTAGCATAAAATCTCTAGGCCTAGACACTAGGGAGAGCTTAGTTAACAAAAACAAATGATAAACACAACTAAAATGTAAGGAATAAAACACAAGAATTCTTTCACCTTCTTTGGATGCTCCAAATGTCTTTTTATTAATGGCTTACTTAGTTTTGTGCTCATGAAGTCCTTGGCAATGGAAGCTTGGCTACCTCCATCTCTCCTTCGCACCTTTGGCTTATGGCCTAGATTGGTTTGGAATCAATTTGGCATGGTAACACTAGTTGTAATGTATCTTTAAAGATATTTGTGCATTATAAATTTTCACTAAAATAGTCTAGAAATGATGTGGTAAGTCCTCATATTTATATATTTTTGGATTTGATCAAAATCAACCTAAATCATCCATCTCAAGATTGAGATGTGTGGTTGAGGATTAATTCAATTTTTGGAATTAAGTTTGTAATTATCCTCATCATGATATTAGAAGAAAGGTCAATTAAGAGGCATGGATGGAATCATGCAAGTCATTGATGAGGCATGGAGGGCATGAATCTTGATATTTGTGGCATTTATGGCCTAGGGATGTCTTCCCAAGAAATGAGGTCACTTGATGATGCAGATATTCCATATTCATTTCCAAAAATAAGTATTCAACAATTTTCCATGAAATTCTTGATTAAGCCTTGATTTTGATTAACTAACTCTTAAGCATGATTAAGCACTTTATGCACAAATTACTCAAATTGATCAAAATGCCTTGTTATTGGTCCAAAATTTGACTAGATTGAAATTGAAAGGTGATGTTAGATGTGTTGGATGTGTTATTCCATTTAGGATGCTACCAAAAACAAATAACAAAGACACTCATCTTATGTAGAATATTTGATAGGAAAGAGCAATCCAAAGCACCTAGATGTAAAATTAGCATTTTGACTCAGAATGATCTGATTAAAGTTAGTTGGCCCATAAATTACATTGCCCCATTTAGGGATACCCTAACCAAAATTGGCATTTGAATATGTCAGTTTCACATCATTTAGTGTGTTTTAGTTTTTTTAGGATAAATTGTGTATTTTGAGTGAAAATTAGCTAAAATTTTGGTTGGAGGTTATTGGTGGCCATTTTTAAGTTTCTACAAATTCTATAATGAAAAACTAGATTCTTGGACAATTTATTACCCCATTGTTATCACAAAAAATCTATGTTGGCTGAACTTGAGCCTATATGAAATCATCTAAGAGTATTCTCAACCATAATGCTTGTGTTAAAACTGATTTAAGGTCTATATATTTATCTTAAGTAGAGGATAATGCAACTTTATCCTATTTATTTGAATATTAAGGAAACAATCCACTTCCTAATGTGAAGTAATAATTAAAAGTTGACTTCTTGTCATCCAGAGATCCTCCCCAATATGAGTATATGTATTCAAGGAGACTTAAATACCTTTATATTTTTAAATTAATACCATGATTATTATTACTTATTACATATCTTAAAATTCTCTTAGTTGCTTGTAAATTCTTAAGTTACATTTTGCCCATAAATGTAAAAACTAGTGAAACTCTATAACCGATATCAAGATTAATCATAGTGAGATACATTAAACCTCTCACAATGATTTTAAAATTATTTTAATCAACTGAATAACTTCCATCTTCCCTCATAATATTTTTTCCACTTGCAATTGGAGTGTCTGTAGGCTTGGAATATTGAAGATTGTAATTATTTAGCATGTCCTAGGCATACTTGGCTTGACAAATGAACACTTATTTTTTATTTTGATGAAATTAGATGCCAATAAAGTAATTAACAAGTTAAATATTATTCATATCAATTTTTTTATTTCATATATTCCTTTAATCTATTCAACATATCCATAGAGCTACCTGTAAATATCAAGTCATCTACATAGAGATAAACTTATAAAACATTAGAATTTAATGTTTTTATGTAAAGAGTTGGTTCATTTTAACTTCTTACAAAGACTTGATTCAATGAAAAAATATAAATTATTTAGTATTGATCTCTTTTATCTTTATTCAACCCATAAATATCCTTATGAAACTTATATAGTCAAAAAAATTACCCTTTACCTCAAAACCTTGTGGCTACCCCACATATTCTTCTTCTTCAATCACTCTATTAAGGAATGAAATTTTAACCTTGGTCTTGTTGACCCAATTTTTACCAATTAAATATTTATTAAAAAAAAATTGATCTAAATTCCATGTTTTATTTATCTTAATTTACTTGATCTCTAATATCATAGCATCAACCCATTCTTTATTTTGACTAGCTTTTGCATAACTTCTAGGTTCATTAGTCACTGATTATAATACAAACATAGTATTTCCATCATAAGTATCATCAAATAATTTACCTTAATTATGTTTTATCTTTATTATCCTAATATCATAATTCTTATCCAAAATTTTATTGGTGGGATGAAGATTCAACAAATGTTTGTTCTTTCTTTACGTTGTTGTAGATGGATGACTAATCTCTTGCAAAGAACTAGTATTATTTCCTAATGAATTAGAAACCTGTGTAAACAATTTAAATACCTAAAAATAAAAATTAATATGATGATCCCATTAAATTATTAATTATGTAGATACATGATAAAAATCAGCATACACTTTATTTTAAAAAAAGATACAATCCTTAGAAATAATTTTGAATTTACTAGTAGGATTATAAAGCTTGTATGCTTTGAATTTATCACTATATAATGTGACACTATGATCTATACTCTTATGATTAATTATATAACCCTTAAATTTTCTTGTGTTTATTTTAATTCTACTATTTCCTTTAACTTGGATGGAATTTCCATCCCCTAGTCACTCTTAGCTTTTTATGGAATCATCTAACTTGTTGAAGTCATCTTTATGATCTGTCTCCTGATTTGAGAACCCTAAGTTAAGATTAAAAAAATTATTTTATTATTATCTTCCAAAAAAATATGTGATAAATAATATTATACCTTCCCTTTATTGATTGGATTGATTCTTAATTGCTAGTATCCTACAATCTTTTATCACGTGTCCTGATTTTTTGTTGTAATGACAAGTATATTATTTATTGCTCTTACCTATGAAGTTTGTTTCATAATTTATATTTGAATTTGAGTTTTATAAAATCAATTTATTTTTATTATTATTTATATTTGGTATTTGAAACCCTTTCCTTGGTTTCAAGTGCTTTCTCTAAACCATGTTCTAGATCTCCTACATATAATCTCATATTATCATCATGAAATAAAAGAGAACCCACTAAGTCATCAAAACTTATAGTGTTCATGTCTTTACACTCTTAAAGAATGATCACTATATGTAGCTATATTTTTCTTAAATTTCTTAAAATATTTATTACTATAACACTATATTGTATAGTTTCTTCATAAACCCTTATTTTATAAACTAAATCATTTACCCTTATGCAATAATATCCAACTCCTTCACAATTTAACATTCTCAAATTCTTAAAATTCATTTTAAGGGTATGGAAAATTCTATTATATTAATATATACTTTATATGAAGTATAAAAGGTATTCTATGTTTCACAGGCATTCTTGCATCCTGCAATTCTTGGATAAATGTGTGGGTCTATGGCAATATGAATATATAAGAAGGCTTATGCATCTCCCTTTCTTCATCCTTATTTATTATTTTTTGATCTTATGTCAAAGTGCTACAATATTTATGTGGTGTGTACCCGTGTATAACATTCTCTCAAAATCCTTTCCACACTAAAATTATCTTCAATTGATCTCTCAAATATTCAAAGTTATCACCTTTGAAAACATGAATATTCATGGAAGCAAAATTCACTGAAGCCATTATATCTTCTTAAAATGGCTTAAAACCTTTAGAACCTTGATTGAACTTGGATATGATACTAAATTAAGGTTTTTAATGATTTTTATGAATTTAAATAAGTTGTTTTTCTCTCTAAAATTTGAGCTATGTATAAAAAAAACTCTTCTATAATTACTAGTTGTCAAACTAATTGTGTTGTGAGTGAAAATGTTGATTAAAAAGTGTCATGAATAGCTTCAAAATTGAAAAGATATGATTGATGGTATAAAATAATGTATAAATAAAATAATATTAAAGATAAAATATACAATAATATACTCAATTTTAATTAATTCACTACATAACTTTTGTGTGCAAATCTTATTAATAAAGAAAGCTAAAATAAGTTTATTAGAAGATAACTTGCATTGCAAGTTAAGTCTATAATTTAAAAATATAATATAATATTCATATACAATTTAAATTATAATAAACTAAAAATATAATAATTAAACTTAATTTAACCTACTATAAATATTTGGACATCATTTAAGAATCCTTATTTAATAATAAAGTCAAACATGCGACTACTAGTCATCCTAGTCAACTTATAGTTCCAACTAAGCTAATTAAATAAATTTAACACAAATTATTTTTAATTTAAGTAATATAATTAATAAACCATGTGATTCCTTTTTTTTAATGAGTGGATAATTTTTTATACTCAACTAAATACTCAAATAGTGAACTAGAGTACATTGAAGTCAATAATAGTGAATTGGTAGTTAACTGGTAACTCCAACTATTTTTTAAGAAATCATTTTAAAGTGCTCCAAAGTGATAAAAATAATAATTAATGTCATGAATAAATTAAATAACCTTTAAAAACACCTAAAATTAAAATATACTAATTATAAAAATAGGATTCAAGTGCCCATATTGGCATCATACCCAACAACTATTGCACTCTTCTTCCATTTTTTATGGACTAAGAGTGAACTTATTTCCATTATTATATAAGAGACATATGTTCACTATTACATCATGAAAAACTTTCCTATAGTACTACCAAGGTCTACCCAAGAGTACACCACATACATCTATTGGTATCACATCACATTATGCCTCATCTTAATATGCATTGATATTGAACTTCACAAACCATTGCTCATTCACTAGCACCTAGTGACCCTTATTTTTCCATGACACATTTTATATATTTGTATGTTACACCTTATTTAAACCCAAATTTTCCACCATCTTTCATGAGACCAATTTTTTAGTACTTCTATTATTTATAGTTACCTTGTAGCACTTGCCTCCCAACTTACACATCATTTTGAAAATATTTTTATTTTATGTTGGTTATTTATTATCTTTTATGGATTAAATAATACACATTTAATTATTATATTTTCTCCATGGTTTGGTTTCTTAGATTCCTCTATTGATCCAATGGATTCTTCATATTTATGTGTGACATGTACACTAGCCTTGGTTATCTTTATACTTTCTCCATGTGCCTTTGGACATTTAAAAACTAATGCCCTAACTTTATACAACATTATCATGTTTTATGGAATCCTCTTAAAATTAATTTACTTAATATCCCTTTTAATCTTGATGGGTAGGATGTACTATCATACCCAAAATCCACATGACTAAAACTACATAAAACTAGGCCATTTTCTTAGAATGTATAATGCACATTATACATAATTACATTACCAAAAATATATCCATATTCATGTTAAAATATTAAAAAAGTACCAAAAATAATTCATATTCCCACATGACATGAATTTCAATGCATAATTGGTCATACAGTTGTTATGTGACCATGTTAGACCCACTTACTCTAACCAACATACATGTTATCAAACACGCCTACAAATCTTGAAAACAATCTATTATGGATCATTACAACAATTAATAAAAGGGTAATTTTATTAATTTGAGGTGGTTTTGAGAAATTTTAAACTTAAACTATACTATCTAATTCTTTACAATGCTCAAAAGTGTCTCTAGGTGAATCTAACAAAACACAAGGCTTGGTTCAAACTTACGTCATAATTAAAATAAATTTTTGGATTAAGTAAAATTCAAGTAAATTTATTAATAAAATATCATATATTCCCCATATGACCTCTAAATGGGTGTAAAATATCTCAAATAATCCCCTTGAGGAAGGTGTGCTCCATCTTAGGCACCGAATCGATTCAACCTTAACTATCAAATTAGTAAAAGGTGAGGAAGCCATAAAAATAATTATATAAGTCAAAAAAATATTTAGAATATTCATTAAGACACAAACTTATATTTTAGAAAGGAGGGAGGAGGTTTTGAATGATGACTTTCTCATAGTCATTCCTCTTATCATTCCATAGCATAGGATGACTTCCATTAATGGAGTCTTTAGGCTTTTTATCCTTTTATACTTTATTTAAATTTTCAATTTTTGTCAATACATGAATAATTTAAGTTTTTATAGGTTCCCATATTCTCAAAAATATTCTAGGAGGTATCAATCTCTCATAGTTTCTAAAAAAAGGTCTTTGGGAGCTTTAAGCTCTACCATAAGCATTAATAGCTTCCAACCAGGTTTAAGAGGGAAATAATTTACATTATTAGTTTCAATCTATATTTTTGGTTCATGAATTAGAGGAGGAAAATAAATGGGTCCCATATAGGGTTGGACCATCACATGGCTTCCAACAACCTGCAACCACCAAATAGATCAAAAAAGACCTCTTAAGGACAAAAGAGTTAAATATCAAAAATGGTGAATTACCAAGTTCTCAAAATAATTTCACATATAAGGGGATGAAAATTTTATGGGGGTCCATTTTTTATTCCATGTAATTTAGGTCACCAAGTCTCTACAATCATGGTTACAAAATAGGTATCTTAGGTTGAATTTTTTCTTATTATAATTTAATTATACATGTCTTAAAATTTATTTAAAAACATGTATTTAAGTTTAATATTTAAATAATGAATAAATAGTATCAACACTTAATAATTATGTTGGATTTATTGACACCAATGGTTATTCTTAGA
Organism: Torreya grandis; assembly: GCA_037957365.1. Lineage (NCBI taxonomy): Eukaryota > Viridiplantae > Streptophyta > Pinopsida > Cupressales > Taxaceae > Torreya > Torreya grandis. The sequence continues at coordinate 2,460,217 of JARHVA010002171.1, read as the reverse complement.
TTGAGAGGGTCACAGTCAAGGTTGACCATGTGGCTTAAAATCCATACGAATTCCCTTAGCCACAAATCAAACTACATCAGTCACCATACACCAATGTTCCAGTCACCCCTCCCCCCCCCCAATTAAGCCTCCACAAAAATTCACATGTTAAATATTTTAAATTGTATTTACATCCTTTAAGTATATGAAAAATCTCTCCTCATCCAAGTGGCATAATAGAATCACCTCTAGGCTTGTGGGCAACCTAAGGAGTGAGGTGAATCTCTAGATAGGGCTAGCTCCCTTGATGTACCACTTTGGATTTAAATTAATAAATTTGGGGGGTGAAAAATGAGATATATAAATTAAATAATACTAACCTAAGTGAGTTGATACACCAAATATATTGATGACATCCAACCATATGCATATTACACTTGAAATCAAAGGACAAACTAAACATACACTCTCCAATCTATGTCTTCTTGCATCAATGTTACATTATGGGGTTATGGATGAATGTGAAAAGATATTAATACTATAAAAGAGGCATTTAATTTCACTAATGAAGATACTAACTCACTTAAACTTTTACATTTCTTAGAACACATAACATGCCCTACAAGAACAAGCTGCAAATAGGTGAGAGAATGTGATAACTTGCTAAGGAATCCATAGTCTTCACTAAGCAAATTTAGAGTCAAAGTAAATCACACTATGAAAATTCATGGAAGAGGTAAAAATTAGTCATTTTATTGATCAAAATGTATAAAAATTATTAGGTATTTTCCATACTCAGGTGGAGCATCCAATATAATGCCAAAATGGCTAGTTCTTATAGAACTTGTGAGAGAGGAAGAAGAAGAGAAGTCCAAGGGTCAAAAGGACACTTTTAAAGCTAAGAGATATAGATAATTATTCATTTTATAAGGATATTGGATGAACCATACAAGGTTTGGAAGTCTAAGTGTCCATACAAGGTATAAAATTTATGAAAAGTGGCATAAAACTCCCCATTTTGCATAGAAAACCTACCTTTATGATTACATCTATTTGAACATCCCATAACTTCTTATTACAAAGTTTCATAATTATAATTTATGTTAGGGACATCATAAATTCCTCTCCATTTATTGGTTTCATGCTTGGTCTTCTAGAATTAATTGGAAAAGAGCAATCATCATCTACAGTCCAAAAAGAACTCTTTTTAATCACCCTACACACTTGGATTCCAAAAAGGCATCAGTTATCCATGAAAATATATAGGAGTTAATGAAATTTTTCAAGGCCCTAAATGTAATTATAATCATCAAATACACCTTAAAATCACCACACTTAAATTTTTCCATCTTCTTCACTAGCTTGTCTAATATGCGAATTTTGACTGGCTGAGTTGAAACACCTACTTGGGTTACTCAAAATTTTATTCAGGGCATGAAATAAATATGGATAGTTATATTAAGTCTTGATATTTCACCCAAATTTGGTTTCATCTCTTGACTCCTCTTATTACCTATAAAACACAAAAAATGGTCAAAAAGAACATGTTTTACACCATTTTTATACAATTTCATACAAATAGTTGGCATGGAAGGGAGCCTTAGATAGTCCTCTTCAACATAAAATATATATTATAGTCAAACTAGTCCATTTTATTATCTTTCCAAGCTCACTTTCTCTATTGGGTCCTGGCTAAGGGTTTAGTAGGCTTTTAGAGTAGTTTTGGGTCTTAAGGTTAGTTCATAAAGTTTGGATGTCTAACCCTAAAAAAAAATTCAAAAAAGTGATCTTAAAGGACCTATTAACATCCCCAATGCCTTATACTCCCATGCAAAATATTCAAGGAGATATGAGCATCACAACTTGACCTATCATCATCCTTTCCTATTTTATTGTATGTCTAAATATGTTTAAGATCCAAAAGCTGACTTATTTTTGTTTTCTTTGCCCTCTAAAAGTTTACTCACCTCTATATTGACCATAAAAACATACTCCAATAGTTAAACATGATCATTTCATGTTGAAAGTGTAATGGACCCCCTATTTGGATGTTAGGCCTCAATCTTGCCTTTAGACCTAACTACTCCTTTTATGATTTAGACTATTCCATTTGGTTTCCTTGCATTTAAATGGTTCATACACCTATTCTATGACTCTAAAAATAATATATAATAATTTAGAATACATTCTTAGTTCTAGAAGTGTGAATGACTTTTCATTTGGGCAGTAGGACTCAATTGTTTAATAGGTCTACCTACAAAGTTAGACATCTATACCATCTTACCTACTACCCTAATCTTGTGATGTGTTTTATATGTTGTAATAGGTGCATTACAGCTTCTCATACCTTCCAACTAGGTTCCCCTTAGCTCCAAGTTCATCTTTGTGCCTCGTTCAACAAAACTTCCACTTTGTGTTCAAAAGTAATTACCCCCTATTTGAGACAAAATGTGGGGTACTTCCCCTATTTTTATAAGAAAAAAAATCATTGTATTATTTTACATATATTTTAATGATTCTCTAGGAAAAATTTCATCTCCTAGTCATCCCATATGTAACTTTAGATCTTCAAATTCACAAAATTGGTTGTGCATTTGAGCACTTTGTGCAAGACCTTTTTGTAAAAGTAGATTGTGTTTTAGCATGACTAAGATACTTCCTTGATCTATTTCCATTTTAAAGGGCCAATGTCAATTTTCATGGCCATGCTACAGTATCTTTAATCAAGATTCTAACAACATGATCTCTCAAGCACCCTTCATACTCTTCATATACCTTGCATGGCCTAGACTAAGTTTCCTATCGTTTACCCCCATAGGTGCCTATTTCTTAATTAAATACTATGTATGGTGAGTGAATGACACTATTAAAAACATAAGGAAATAATTTAAAACCCTTATAAAGTACTCTAACTCTACCAACATGCTTTAACTCTACCCTACTTTCAACTTGGTGAACTGTTGATTGAGAAACATATTTTACCCCTACTTGTAGGTTACCATGGTTCATTTGAGGTTGAATATGAATGTTTAAGTATTTATTGGAATCCCTAATGTCATAAAATACATGTATTTATCTTATACTCAAATTATGCCTCCTTAGATTCACAAACTATCTTAACTCCATTTAATTGAGACATCTTTGACACCTATAGGTGTACATTGCCTACTTGACACTTGTTTATGATGTATGGAGATCCTCTTTGAGTTTTGATAGTCTCCTAAACTTTATAATACCTTAATTCACCGTAAATATAATTTTAATGACTAAAACACCATCAAAATACATGCTCAAGTCATTGTTTTCTACCTTGTTGTAGGTCCACATTCTTCTATGTATGGACTGAAAATGTATATGGGGTTCTAAACGTAATTTATGAGCCTCTTTGATGGTTTTTTGGGTTAAATTACTGCCCTTACCTACTTAAAATAATTCAAGAATGTTTATAATGGTATATATTTCAACTTAGGGTTAAATAAGTCATTTTAAGGTTCAAACCTATAGATGACACTGACTGAGTTTAGTGCATAAAAGTGAATTTTTGGGGCTTCCAATAACTACCCTCCCTAATTCATCTACTCTCTAACTCTTATAGTGTTTTTGTCTATTCAAAGGGATAAATTATATTCCAATTTATTAGATTCAAAATTTATTTCCATCATGCTAGAAGATATCCACAAAACCTTCTAGACCTCTATTTTGGCCCTTTAGGGATCAGGGGCCTGAATCTCAATCAGTATCTTAGAAGTGACTTTCAACCTTGTTTAGCCATCCTATCATTTCAAAAATTTATGTTAAGTTCCCTTTTAACTTGTGAGGTTTCTAATATGATTTCCATCACCTCTCTAGCCTCTCAAATGGCTCCTTAACCCTTATTAAACCACCTATAGATGTGGATTTTCAGTGTAAACAAGTAGTGGGTAGAAGATAGGCAATGTGCATTATTTTATACCTCTTAGGAGTTATGAGTTACTTTAAAATTAAAAATTTATTATTTATTTTCCAAAATCTTGTAACCTCCTCACCAAGATCCTCATACTTAGCATGATGTCATCAATGGCTTCTATAGGTGATTATTGATTGTATATATGTAGTGAGTGTCTAGAAAGGAGTAGAAAATGGGTGAATGAGTCTTAAGAGGAACTCAACCTAAATTTAATCCTTAAAATACATGATTAACCTTAAGTAAATATGAAAAAAAATTCCACAATATCCATTTTGACATGAAAACCTCCTAACAACATCAAGAATGGAGCAGGATGGATGTCTAATGGTTGTTTGGTATGATGAATGAGCTTGAAACTAGATTTTAATTTAAAAAACATATAAAAGTAATTTATTAAACTCATAATGTTTTTTAAAAGATAAAACACTTTTATTACAATAGCATGAATAGGATGGGAAAGATTATACATGGGATTGCAACTAAAATTATGCAAAGAGTTGACAATGAAAGGAAATAAGCTTAGGAGCAAACCAAGAGGTAACATGGTGAAACCCAAACATTAAATGAGATATTAATATATCTAAGAGAATTTTTTAAAACCATTTCATAGCTATATTATACCTCTACATGAGAGAGACACTTATCAAATAGAAGCACTCTAACTAAAACTGCACATAGTGACACCTTCCTGTATTATAGACCAATTTGCTCATCCAAACACCATAGAACCTAAAAATAAGAATGGATACATATGATAATGAATTAAAAATCATATATATCCAACATCACTAACTGGTTCATATGGATTTGGTAGAAATGAAGGAAAACCTACATGGTGCATGAAACAATTAGTAAATTTTCACAATCAAATTGTTAGCAATGGTTCATAAAGCATAGTTGATAAATATTTGAATTTTTGTTATGTAAATTAATATATTTTAGTGTAAAAAATACTCCTAGAATAGTTTTACTTAAAACCCCTTGTGTTGATTGTACCAAGTATGAACTTTTAAGTCACTTTTATGTGTCTAGAAAGGTGAAAAAGAAGCAAAATGGTTTTGATAAAGAAATGACATCTCTAGATTTAAAAAATTTGGGATTGAGATTGGGGAAGATAAAGATTCACATTTAAACTTTTTAAAAGTGACATACTTCCCAATGAGGCCGTACAAGTGCCATTTTCTTCTTTTTTGCCAAGAAAACTACCTTTTCTCTGAATAACCTACCATATTTTTTGTACTACAAGTTATCTAAGACTTATAATGACACATTAGGCATGAAATCACATTTTTACACTTGAAAATTTCTGAATAAACTTGTAAAAATCATTAAATGCACTATTTTGACCCTTAAAATGACCCAAAATGGCATTAGAGACTAATAAAATAAGTGACCAAGGCTAATATAACATTGAATGGAATCAACTAACCTATGAAACACCTCATGACATGATATTACACCCCTATAGACATATAAAGTCAATTTTTTACCTATATGTTCCCTAATCTGACTAAAAAGTCCAATTTGCTCAACAAATTAATGACTCCTAGGGGTAGTATGCCTGTTATACTAACTGGACTAGTAGCCTTATCAATATATTGGGCTACAGATTCATCTAAAGATTGAGATAAATAAGAAAACTTTTGACCATTGACCAAAAACCTTTGATCAAGACAAGACACTAATGACTACCTCAACCACATAAAGCAAAAGACACACACCAACAAAGCAAACACACATGTGCTCAAAGAACTAAGGGGAAGCAAAGAACAAACTACTATGTATAACTAAAAATGATCATACCTCCCCTTGGATCAAATTAAAATATTAATACTCTTCTTGCTTCATGATATGGAGAATTGAATGAGGCATGTAGCCTTTTGAATTCTAGCATGTATGCCTCCAACTCTTTCACAACGTTTACCAACTTCATTGGCATGATATTCAATGAGAACCAAGTAGCTCCAAATAAAATGGCTATGGGAATGAAAACTTCTTGTGTCCAAATAGCCTCAACCTTCTCATATGATCCTTTAACTATGCCCTCTAATGGTGATTCAACAAGGAATACCTTTTTGTCTTCCATAGTGCTCTCAACAATATTGGGCTTCCTCTCAGTTGTAAGTTCTTATAGCTCATCAAGGAGCTTTGCAAATTCTTCCCAATCTTGGTCATTGTCCTCTAAGGAAGATTATTCACCTTCTCATACACTTGACCCTCAACTTAGAAAATCTCTTCTAAGTCTTTAAATTGCTCCATTTATAGGTGCTAATCATATTTGTCTTCTTCATCCTTTATAACCACTACCTCTTCAATCTTGAAATGGTCATCTTTAAGCTCATGATCAAACATTGAATGTTCTTCATATAACTCTTTCTTTAAATCTTGGTCACATTCCTCATAGATACACATCCCCTCAAATATGGAGCCAAGAGATTGTGAATTATCCTTTTGTTCACCAAGGAGAGTCCCTATGGTAATCTCTTCCTCATAATTACGCATGAGGTCTTCTTGATCAATGATGAATTGAGATTGTTCATCTTCACTTGCTCTTATCAAGATAGGATCTTCTTCCAAGATTTCCTCTTTACCACAAAGAAATCATTCTTAATTATCAATAAAATAAGGATATTAAACATAATAACCTACCTCTTCTTCATCACTTAAGATCTCTTAAGGGCTTTCAAATTGAACCTCAGCTATCATAATCTAATCTTGTTTGTCAAGGGCTATAATATCTCTAAGTTCCTTCATGGTGATGCCAAGACTAGGCATTTTGAAATTTGATAACTTATCCCAATGAGGTTGCCAAGTATTTGCATTCTCTTAAAGTAAGATTTGTAATTTTTCTTTAACCAATTACACTTCATTAGGTTCCCACACCATAGGTCCATCAAGGCAAATGGTGATGGGATGAGGACAAAAGGAACTAGTTGGTAGAGGTGGGACATAGGGATCAAAATGAGATTGAGAATACAAAATAAGAGGCTCTTTTGTATGCTCTTGAGGGAGGGTAGATGGGGTGTGTTTAGGCATAGGATATTATTTTTGGTGTAAACCTTCCATCACTCTTTAGCTTATCAATTTCATTTTTACTTCTAACTCTTTTATTTTCTTGGCTAGGTTCTCTTAGAAAAGATTTTCTAGAAGGTCATAGGAATCATCATGAGCACATGGAATGCATGAGGGATGCCATGGAACACAATAATATTCTTGTGGAAGGGTGGGAGGGATTTTCAAAGGATCAACTCCATTCTCTAATTCACATTCTTTGACAATGATTCTATCTTCCTTCTTTTCCCATGACTCTACTATCTTTCTCTAGCTTAGGATATTAGGATTAGAGGAATTTTTTTGAGGTGGTGGGGATGCAATGTGAGAGGGAAATGAGGGATTGTACTCCAACTCCTTTTATTCCATCATGTACTGCTTCATATACATGTTATCCAACTCAATTTACCTATCCATATTAGCTTCAAATAAAATATTTCTCTTTCTAACTCTCTCCTCCAATTGATTGGGAAAAAAATGATTTTTATAGGCTTAGATTATCTCATGAATAGGGATCACGTATGGATTATAGAAAAATTGTGGAAGTGGATATGAATGTTGACATACTTGGTAAGTCTACCTCTCATAAATTTTTAGCTTATCTTCTATGGATACAATCAAACCACTCACATCTAGCATCTTATTTGTAAGTGTTTGCCAATTGACTCTCAATATAGGTACCCACTCTTTCTTAACTAGATATAATGCATTTCTCACTCGATGGATGGAATTATTGGAAATTTTTTGACCACATTCCCTTTGAGTATTAATATCTATCATATACTTCTCATACCTCAAAAGAGTTTTTGTGAAGGTGGAAATGTGTTGAGTTGAGAAGTGACTAGGTTGATTAGGAACAAGACATTGAGAAGGATGACTATAGGAATAGTAAGAATAATGTATGGGTTGGATATAATCATACTAAGGTTGAAAAAAACCATATTGGGTCTAATACACTTCATGATAGTGTCGGTTAAGATTTTGTTTATATTGATAGGGAATGCCATAAGTTTTGAAAGTCACACCAACTTGTGTGAAGTTGTACTCAAAACCAAGGCCAGCCATAAAACCTCATTAGGAAACAAGAACACAAAATAACATGTTACCAATAATATTCAAAATATCCCCTAAGTTTATTAACTTTTTGATATAGCTTCAGAGTCATAATTGATTCTTGAATAAATGCCTCCAAAGGCTGATGTGTTGAAGGACAACACCAAAAATCCTTCAACTCTTGGAACATGAGTCCCATCAAGTGTGAAAAAAATTGTTTTCACTTTAATTTTCACCCTTTCATGAGATGACAAAGATATCCTCATCCAAGTGGCACAATGGAATCACCTCTAGGCTTGTGGGCAACCTAAGGAATGAGGTGAATCTCTAGATAGGGCTAGCTCCCTTGATGTACCACTTTGGATTTAAACTACTACTAATTTTTGGGGGTGAAAAGGGAGAGATATAACTAAAATAAAACTAACATAAGGGAGGTGATACACCAAATATATTTATGACATCCAATCATATGCATATTACACTTGAAATCAAAGGATAAACTAAATATACACTCTCCAATATATGTCTTGTTGCATCAATATTACATTATGGGGTTATGGATGAATGTGAAAATCTAGGAGGATTAGAAAAGAGGCATTAAATGGAAATAATAAATAGACTAACTCACTTAATTTTTGACATTTCTTGGAACACATCACATGCCCTGTAAGAAGAAGTTACAAATAGGTGAGAGAATGTGACAACTTGCTAAGGAATCCATAGTATTCACTAAGCATATTCAACATCTAAGTAAATAACACTATGAATAGTCATGGCAGAAGAAACACTTACTCATTTTATTTATCAAAAGGCATATAAATTATTATGTATTCACCATACTTAGGTGGAGCATATAATACAATTCTAAAATGGCTAGTTCTTATAGAACTTGTGAGAGAGGGAGAAGAAGAGAAGTCCAAGGGTCACAAAGACACTTGTCAAGTTGAGAGAAGTATTTAATTATGTATTTGAAAAGGATATGGGATAAACCATGTAATTTATGAAATTCCAAGTGTCCATACAAGGCATAAAATTTATGAAAAGTGGCATAAAACTCCTCATTTTGCATAGAAAATCTACCTTTATAACTACCTCTATTAGAACATCCCATAACTAATCATTACCAAGTATAATTATTAGAATGTATGTTAGGGACATAAAAAATTCCTCTATATTCATTGGTTTCATGCTTGCTCTTTTGAAATCAACTAGAAAGGAGCAATCATCATCTGTAGTCTAAAAAGAACTCCTTTCATGCACCCTGCACACTTGGCTTCCAAAAAGGCATCAGTTATCCATAAAAATCCATGGGAGGGATTTAATTACATTTTTCAAGTCCCTCCATGGACTTATAATCATTAGACACACCTTAAAATCACCCCACTTGAAATTGTCCCATCTTCTTCACTGGCTTGTCTAATATGCTAATTTTGATTGGTTGAGTTAAAATACATGGTTGGGGTACTTAAAAATTGATTCAAGGCATGAAATTAATATGGGGAGTTATCTTTTGTTTTAATATTTCACCCAAATTTATTTTCTTCTCTTGACTCCTTCTAAAACTATCAAAACACAAAAAATGGTCAAAAAGATCCTAGTTTGCACCATTTATGTACAAGTTTGTACATCTAGTTGGCATGGGAGGGATCCTGAGAGAGTCCTCTTCAATATCCAATATCTATTCTGGTCAAACTAGTCCATTTGATTATCTTTCCAAGCTCACTTTCTCCATTAGGTCTTGGTTGAGAGTTTAGTAGGATTTTAGAGTAATTTTGAGTCCTAAGGTTGGTTCATAAAGTTTGGACGTCTAACCCTTGAACAAATTTCACAAAATTTATATTAAAATTCCCTATTAACATCCCCAAATGACTTGGACACTCATTTAAAACCTTCATGGAGACTTATTTGTGTCTAAATGGGTTTAAGATCTAAAAGGTGACTTATTTGGGTTTTCTCTACCCTATAATAGTTTAGTCACCTCTGTATTTACCTTAAAAACATACTCCAAATGTTATACATGATCATTTCATGTTGAAAGTGTAATGAACCCACCATTTGGATATTAGGCCTCAATCTCGCCTTTAGGCCTGACTACTCCTTTTATGATTTAGACTATTCCATTTGGTTTCTTTGCATTTTAATGGTTCATACACCTCTGATATGACTCTATAAATAGTATATAATAAGGTATAATACATGCTTAGGTCTAGAAGTGTGAATGACTTTTCATTTGGGCACTAGGCCTTAATTACTTGATAGGTATACATGTAGACTTATACATATATACCATCTTACCTACTACCCTACTCTTTTGAGGTGTGTTATATGTTTTAATAGGTGCATTATATCTTTTCATACCTTCCAACTAGGTTCCCCTTAGCTCCAAGTTCATCTTTGTGCCTCATTCAACAAAATTGCCACTTTGTGTTCAAAAGGAAGTACCCCCTATGTGAGACAAAATAAGGGGTAGTTACCCTATTTTTATAAGAAAAAAAATCATTTTATTAGTTTATAAATATGGTAATTAACCTCTGGGAAACATTTAAGCTCTTGGTCATCCCATATGACCCTTCAAAGCTTCAAATTCACAAAACTAGTTATGCATTTGAGCACTATGTGTAGGATCTTTTTGTAAAAGTGGACTATGTTTTAGCATGACTAAGCTACTTCCTTGCTCTATTTCCAATGTAAATTGCCAATTCCAATTGTCATTTACATGCTATAGTGTCTTTAATCAATATACTAACACCATGATCTCTCAATCACCCTTCATACTCTTCATATACCTTACATGGATTGGATCGAGTTTCCTATCTTTTACCCCTATAGGTACCTATTTATTACTTGAATTTTGTTTATGGGGAGTTAATGAAACTATTAAAAACATAATGAAAGCATTTCCAACCTTGCTAAAACACTATAACTCTACCAAAATGGTTTAACTCTACCCTGCCTTCAACTTGGTGAATTGTTGACTGAGACACATGTTTTACCCTTGTATGTAGGTTACCATGAGTTAATTTGAGGTTGATTATGAAAGTTTAAGGATTTATTGGAATCCCTGAGGTCATCAAATAGATGTATTTATCTAAGACTCAAATTATTCCTCCTTAGATTCATAAACTATCTTAACTCCTTTAGACCGAGACATCTACCCTCTTAGACACCTGCAAGTGTACATTGCCTACTTGACACTTGTTTATGATATATGGAGATCCTCTTTGAGGCTTGATATTATCATACACTTTATAATACTTGTATTCACCTTAAATATACTTTTAATGACTAAAACACCATCAAAATACATGCTCAAGTCACTATCTTCTACCTTGTTGTAGGTCCACATTCTTCTATGTATGGACTAAAAATGTATATGGGGTTCTAAACATAATTTTTGAGCCTTATTGATGGTTTTTTTGGTTAATTACTTCCCTTACCTACTTATAAGCATTAAATAATGTTGATAATGGTATATTTTTCAACTTAGGGTGAAGGAAGTCCTTTTGAGGTTTAAACCTGTGGATAACGCTAACTGAGTTCAGTGCATAAAAGTGAAATTTTGGGGCTCCCAACAACTGCTCTCCCTAAGCCATCTACTCTCTAAATTGTATAGGATTTTTTTCTATGCCAAGAGATAAAATATATGCCAAATTATGAGCTTCAAAACTGATTTCCATCATGCTAGAAGATATCCACAAAACCTTCTATACCTCTGTTTTGGCCCTTTAGGGATCAGGGGCCTAAATCTCAATCATTATCTTGGAAGTGACTTTCAACCTTGTTTATCCATCCTAGAATTTCAAAAATGTATGTTAAGTTACCTTTTAAATTATGAGGTTTATAATATGAGTTTCATCACCTCTCTAGCCTCTGAAATGGATCCTTAACCCCTACTAGAGCACTTGTAGGCATGGATTTTTAGTGTAAACAAGTAAAGGGTAGAACATAGGCAATATGCATTATTTTACACATCTTAGGAGTTATGAGTTACTTAAAAATTACTAATGTATTCTCCATGTTCCAAAATATTTAAACCTCCTCACCAAGATCCTCATACTCATCATGACATCATCAATGGCTCATGTAGGTGATTCTTGACTGTATATAAGTTGTGAGTGTCTAGAAAGGAGAAAAAAATGGGTGAATGAGTCTTAAGAGTAACTTTACCTCAATTTAATCCTTTAAATACATTATTAACCTTAATTAAATATTAAAACAAGTTACACAATATCCTTTTTTATGTGAAAACCTCCTAATATCATCAAGAATGGAGCAGGTAGGATGTCTAATGGCTACTTGGTATGATGAATGAGTTTGTAACTAACTTTCACTTTGACAAACCTCAGAAATAAATTTTTTCAACTCCTAATTTATTGGAAAAGCTAAAACACCTTTATTAAAACCTCGTGATTAGGATGGGAAAGCTTATGCATGGGATTGCAACTAAAATTGTGTAAAGAGTTGACAATGAAAGGAAACAATCTTATAAGCAAACCAAGAGGTAACATGGTTAAACCCAAACATTAAAGGATGCGGTAATATATCTCAAATACTTTTTTAACACCATTTACCAGCTATATGAGACCTTTATAGGAGAGAGACACTCAACAAATAAGCACTCCAACTGAAACTACACATAGTGACACCTTCTTTCATCATAGACCAATTTGCTCATCCAAACACCATGGAACCTAAAAAATAATGTCACCCATGTTATAATTATTTCCACATCCTTTAAATCCAACATCACCAATTGGTTAATATAGATTTTGTAGAAATGAATCAAAACCTATAGAGTGCATGAAACAACTAGCAGATTTATGTAGTCAACTTGTTAGCAATATTTCATAAAGCACAGTTGACAAATATTTGAATTATTTTTATTGAAATGAAGGTCTCTAATTTTAAAACAACCTCCTAGATTAATTCTACCTAAAACCCCTTGTGCTGACCGTACCAAATATAAGCATGTAAGTTACTTTTATGTGTCTTGAAAGGTGAAAAGGAAGCAAACCAATATTGAGAAATAAATGACATATAATGATAAAAAAACATGGTACTAACCTTGGGTAATCTAAAGAGTCACATTTCAACTTTTTCCAAGTGTCACACTTCCCAAGGAGGCCGTACAAGTGTTATTTTCTCCTTTTTACTAAGAAAACTATCTTTTCTCTGATCAACCTACCATATTTTTAGTAGTGTTAGTTATATAACACTTTTAATGACATAATGGGCATGACATCATGTTTTTACACTTGCACATTTCCTAATAAACCTATACAAATCATTAAATGCACTATTTTGACCCTTAAAATGACCCAAAATGACATGAGAGGCTAATGAAATAAGTGACCAAGGATAATATAACATTGAATGACATAAAATGACCTATGAACACCTCATTACATGATATTACACCCCCTATAGACCTATAAAGTCATGTTTTTACCTATAAGTGCCCTAATTTGATTAAAATTTCAAATTTGGTCAACAAATTGGTGACCATATGGGTAGTATGCCTACTATACTAACTGGACCAACAGCCTTATCAGTCCATTGGGATATATAGTCATCTAAATACTGAGAAAAAAAAATAAAATTTACAATTGACCACAAACCTTTTATCAAGACAAAGCACTAATGACTACCTCAACTACATAAAGCAAAAGATGCACACCAATAAAACAAACACACATATGCTTAAAGCACCTAGGGGAAGCAAAGAACAAACTAATATGTACAACTAACAATGAGAATACCTCCCCTTGGATCAAAATTAATATTGATACTCTTATTTCTTCATGACATGGAGGATTGAATGAGGCATGTAGACTTTTGAACTCTAGCATTGATGCCTCCAACTCTTTCACAACATTTGCCAACTTCATCAGCATAATATTCAATGAGAAAAAATTAGATCTAAACAAAATGGATATAGGAATTAAAACTTATTGTGTCCAAATAGCCTCAACCTTCTCATATTATCCTTCAACTATTCCCTCTAATGGTGATTCAACAAGGCATACCTTTTTGTCTTCCATAGTGCTCTCAACAATATTGGGCTTCCTCTCAGTTGATGGATGGAATGATTAGGAATATTTTGACCATATCACCTTTGAGTATTAATATCTATCATATACTTCCCATACCCCAAAAGAGTTTGTTTGAAGGTGGAAATAGGTTGAGGTGAGAAGTGACTAGGTTGATTAGGAATAAGACATTGAGAAGTCTGACTATAAAAATGGTAAAAATTATGTATAGGCTGGATATATCATACTAAGGCTGACAAAAACCATATTGGGGTTGATACACTTCATGATAGGTTTGATTAAGAACTTGCTCATATTGATAGGGAATGTCATAAGCTTTTAAAGTCTCACCAACTTGTGTGAAGTTCTACTCAACACCAAGGCTAGCCATGAAATCTCATTAGGAAATAAGAACACAAAATAAAATGTTACCAACAATATTAAAAGGATCACCTAGGCTACTTGACCAACTGATATAGGTTCAGAGTTTCCATTAATACTTGAATAAATGCCTCCAAAGGCTAATGTGTTGAAGGACAACACCAAAAATCCTTCAACTCTTGAAACAAGAGTCCCACTAGGTGTGACAAAAAATGTTATCACTTGTATTTTCACCCTTTGAGGATATGATGAAGCTCTCCTCATCCAAGTGGCACAATGGAATCACCTCTAGGATTTTGGGCAACCTAAGGAATGAGGTGAATCTCTAGATAGGGATAGATCCCTTGATGTACCACTTTGGATTGAAACTACTACTAAATTTGGTGGGTGAAAAGGGAGATAGATAAATTTAAAAAAATTAACCTAAGGGAGGTGATACAAAAAATATATTGATGGCATCCAACCATATGCATATTACACTTGATATCAAAGGACAAATTAAATTATCACTCTCCAATCTATGTCTTCTTGCATCAATGTTACATTATGGGGTTATGATTGAATGTGCAAAGCTAGGAGGACTAGACAAGAATCCTTGAATAGAACTAATTAAGAGACTAACTCACTTAAACTTTTATGTTTCCTAGAACACATCACATGCCTTGTAAGAAGAAGCTACAAATAGGTGAGAGAATGTGATGACTTGCTAAGGAATCCATAGTCTTCACTAAGCAAATTCAACATCCAAGTAAAGCACACTATGAATAGTCATGGAAAAGGTAAAAATTAGTAATTTTATTGATCAAAATGTATACAAATGAGCAGGGATTTTCCATACTCATGTGGAACATCTAATATAATGCCAAAATGACTAGTTCTTATAGAACTTGTGAGAGAGGGAGAAGAAGAGAAGTCCAATGGTCACAAGGACACTTATTAAGCTAAGAGAAATAGTTAATTGTGCATTTTATAAGGATATGGGATGAACCATTCAAGGTTTGGAAGTCCAAGTGTCCATACAAGGCATAAAAATCATGAAACATGGCATAAAACTCCCCATTTTGCATAGAAAACCTACCTTTATGACTACATATATTTGAAAATCCCATAACTAATTAGGACCAATTATGATGATTGTAATTCAGGATATGAAAATCATAAATTCCTCTCCATTCATTGGTTTCATGCCTAGTCTTATGGAAACAACTGAAAAGGAACGATCATCATCTACAGTCCAAAAAGAACTCCTTTTATGCACCCTACACACTTGGCTTCCAAAAAGGCATTATTTATCCATGAAAATACATTTTAGGGAGTTAATTAATGTTTCAAGTCCTTAAATGTACTTATAATCATTAGAAACACCTTAAAATCACCCCACTTGATGTTTTCCATCTTCTTCACTAGTTTGTCCAACATGCCAGTTTTGACTGGCTAAGTTGAAACACCTAGATGGGGAACTTAGACTTTTATTCAAGTCATTAAATTAATATGGGGAGTTAAATTAAGTCTTAATATTTTAAAAAAATTGGTTTCATCTCTTGACTCCTTATAGAACCTATAAAACATAAAAAATGGTCAAAAGAACCTATTTTTCACCATTTATGTATAATTCCATATAGATAGTTGGCATAGGAGGGAGTATTATAGAGTCCTCTTCAACATCCAATATATAATATATTAGAAATGGTTCATGTGATTAGCTTTCCAATCTCACTTTCTCCATTAGATCCTAGTTGAGGGTTTAGTAGGGTTTTAGAGTAGTTTTGGGTTTTAAGGTTGGTTTATAAATTTTGGACGTCTAACCCTTGAAATTTTTTCAAAAACATTATCTTAAAGGACCCTATTAGCATACCCAAATCCCTTGGACTCCTATGAAAAACCTTCAAGGAGATTTGAGCATCACAACTTGACATATCACCCTCCTTTCCTCTTTTCTTATATGTCTGAATAGGTTTAAGATCTAAAAGGTGACTTATTTTTGTTTTCTCTACCCTATAATAATTTATTCACCTCTTTATTGACCCTAAGAACATACTCAACTATTATAAATGCTTGTTTCATGCTAAAAGTGTAATGGACCCCCCATTTGGATGTTAGGCCTCAATCTTGCCTTTAGGTCTAACTTCTTCTTTTATGATTTAGACTATTCCACTTGGTTTCATTTAAGTTAAATAGTTCATACACCTTTTTTATGACTCTACAAATAATATATAATAAGGTATAATACATGCTTAGGTCTAGAAGTGTGAATGACTTTTCATTTGGGCATTAGGACTCAATTGCTTGATAGGTTTGCCTGCAAACATAGACATATATACCATCTTACCTACTACTCTACTCTTTTGTGGTGTTTTATATTTTTTAATAGGTGAATTATAGCTTCTAATACCTTTTAACTAGGTTCCCCTTAGCTTCAAGTTCATCTTTGTGCCTCATTCAACAAAATTGTCACTTTGTGTTCAAAAGGAAGTACCCCCTATCTGAGATAAAATAGGGGGTACTTCCCCTATTTTTATAATCAAGAAAATAATTGTATTAGCTGATATATATTTTAATTATCCTTTGGTAAAAATTTTATATCTTTTTCATCCCATATGACCCTTCAAAGCTTCAAATTCACAAAATTGGTTGTGCATTTGAGCACTGTATGCAGGATTTTTTTTGCAAAAGTGGATTGTGTTTTAGCATGACTAAGCTACTTAATTTCTATATGTCCAATGTAAAGGGACAATTAAAATTTTCATGGAAATGATATAGTGTCTTTAATAAATATTCTAACACCATGATATCTCAATCACCCTTCATAGTAGTCATATACCTTGCATGGCCTGGACTAAGTTTCATATCTTTTACTCCTATAGGTGCATATTTATTACTTGCATATTAGTTATGGTGAGTTAATGACACTATTAAAAACATAATTAAATAATTTTAAACCCTTAAAAAACACTCTAACTCTACCAAAATTCCTTAACTCTGCCCTACCTTCAATTTGGTGAACTATTGACTGAGACACATGTTTTACCCCTACTTGTAGGTTACCATGAGTTCATTTGAGGTTGATTATGAAATTTTAGGGATTTATTTGAATACATGAGTTCATAAAATAAATATATTTATATTATACTCAAATTATTCCTCCTTAGACTCACAAACTATCTTAACTCCATTAAACTGAGACATCTACCCTCTTTGACACTTGTAGGTGTATGTTGCCTACTTGGCACTTGTTTATGATGTATGGAGATCCTATTTGAGGATTTATAGTATCATAAAATTTTTAATACCTATAATCACCTTAAATATTCTTTTAATGACTAACAAACCATCAAAATACATACTCAAGTCATTTTCTTCTACCTTGTTGTAGGTCCACATTCCTCTATGTACGAACTAAAAATGTATATGTGGTTCTAAACATAATTTTTGAGCCTCCTTGATGGGTTTTTGGGTTAAGTTTCTCCCCTTACATACTTATAATCATTAAATCATGTTTATAATGGTATATTTTTGAACTTAGGTTGAAGTAAGTCCTTTTGAGTTTCAAACCTATAGATGACACTGACTGAGTTCTATGCATAAAAGTGAATTTTTGGGGCTCCCAAAAACTACCCTCCTTAAGTCATTTTCTATACAAATTTTTCAAGGTTTTTTATATTCCAAGTTATAAATTATATTATAATTTAGGATCTTCAAAATTAACTTCCATCATGATATAAGATATCCACAAAACCTTCTAGACCTCTGTTTTGGCCCTTTAGGGATCAAGGGCCTAAATTTCAATCATTATCTTAGAAGTGACTTTCAACCTTGTTTAGGCATCCTATCATTTCAAAAATGTATGTTAAGATAACTTTTAACTTATGAGGTTTATAATATGAGTTCCATCACTTCTATAGCCTCTCAAATGGCACCTTAACCCCTGCTAAACCACCTGTATGTGTGAATTTTTAGTGTAAACAAGTAGTGGGTAGAACATAGGCAATATGCATTATTTTATACCTCTTAGGAGTTACGAGTCACTTAAACATTATAAATGTATTCTATATGTTCCTAAATATTTAAACCTCCTCACCAATATCTTCATACTTAGCATGCCATCATCAATGGCTCCTATAAGTGATTCTTAGTTATATATAGGTAGTGAGTGTCTAGAAAGGAGCAAAAAATGGGTGAATGAGTGTTAAGAGAAACTCAACCTTAATTTAATCCTTAAAATAAATGATTAACCTTAAGTAAATATCAAAAAAAATTCCACAATATCCATTTTGACATGAAAACCTCTTGAAAACATTAAGAATGGAGCAGCCAAGATGTCTAATGGCTGCTTGGTATGATGAAGGAGCTTGAAACTAACTTGCACTTTGCCAAACATACAAAAGGAATTTATTAAACTCCTAATGTCTTGTAAAATATAAAACACCTTTTTTACAACCTCATGAATAGGATGGGAAAGCTTATGCATGGGATTGCAATTGAAATTATGCAAAGAGTTGACAATGAAAGGAAATAAACTTGGGATCAAACCAAGAGGTAACATGGTGAAACCCAAACATGAAATTAGGTGTTAATATATCTAAAATATTTTTTAACACCATTTCCCATATATATTAGACCTCTATAGGAGAGATACACTCAGCAAATAGAAGCACTTCAATCAAAACTGCACATAGTGACACCTTCTTGCATCATAGACTAATTTTCTCATCCAAACACCATGTAAGATATAAAAAATAATGGAAACAATGTGATAATTAATTACATATCCTATGTATCCAACATCACTAATTGGTTCATACATATTTAGCAAAAATGAAGCAAAACCTATAGGGTGCACGAAACATCTAGTAGATTTGCATAGTCAAATTGTTAGCAATGGTTCATAAAGTATATTTGATAAATATTTGAATTATTTTTATTTAAATTAATTTATATATGTTTAAAACAATCTCCAAAAATCATTCTACTTGAAACCCCTTGTGTTAACTGTACCAAGTACAAACCTACAAGTCACTTTTTTGTGTCTAAAAAGGTGAAAAAAAAGTAAAATGGTTTTGAGAAATAAATGACATCTCAAGATTAAAAAAATATGTTATTTATATTTTGAAAGCTGAAGAGTCACATTTCAATTTTTTCCAAGTGACATACTTCCCAAGGAGGTCATACAAGTGCCATTTTCTCCTTTTTTGCCAAGAAAATTGCCTTTTCTCTAAAAACCCTACCATATTTTCAGTAGTTTCAATTATCTAAGACTTAAAATAACACATGGTCATGACATCATGTTTTTACACTTTCACATTTCCTAATAAAACTATACAAAGCATTAAATGCACTATTTTGACCCTTAAAATGACCCAAAATGACATGAGAGACTAATGAAATAAGTGAAAAAGGATAATATAATATTTAATGGCATAAAATTACCTATTAAACACCTCATGACATGATATTACACCCCATATAGACCTATAAAGTCAAGTTTTTACCTATAAGTGCCCCAATTTGACTAAAAAGTCAAATTAGGGCAACAGTAACATGGGTGATCTCCAACTTAATACTAGGATACCATATATATATATATATATATATATATATATATATATATATATATATATATATATATATATATATATATATAATTCCCTTTCTAAGGGCCTATGTTTTAAAAAACTACGCTATAGACAAGCAAATTTCTAAAATTCATAAGAAGAGAAACATAAGACACAAAATTATGAAACAAGTGGAAATAGGCTCAAAAAATCATGAATTTTTATTAAAAAATATTTTGAGAGGTTTTCTACAATAATTAATCAATACTCAAGATTTTTACAAAGTAAAATGAACCCTTTTCAATGGTTTTGGCTAAAAAATCCATATATTTTATATAGTTGCACATAAAAATATTGTGTAAGTTGCTATGAGACTTTGAGGAATCCTATTACTTAAAAAATGATTTAGGAAATTTTTTAAGTTTAAAATTACATAAAAATTATTTGCATGCAGTGGTCCTTCAATGGAATTAATGTTATAACTAAAAATGAAGCATATCTATTCATTTTATTTAATGTTATCTTTTTTGACACATGGTAAAATATAACAACATATCATTTTAAATATTATTTTCCAATTTTAACATTCCATTTTAATATATTTCCATTTAATACATTCATTTTGTCTCCTCTTCAATGAGGGTCCTAATTATAAATCAATAAATTAGATCATATAATGTGTATACACCTAATATTTTCAAACTTTTATCAATTATTGATGCTCTCTATCTTGAAGGAACTCATCGAGTCTTAATCTCTCTAAGTTCATGCCTTAAGGGGTGCATTAGGAAAGGGGTGGGAAGACCTTTGGTGATTTGAAGGATTGTTGTCCCTTTTTCCACTTATTATCTGCACACTTGTCTCTTGAAAACCATTACCCTAAGTTTGTTCTTCTCTCTTGTATACTCCTATAGTCATTTCTTACCTTTCATCCGCTTTTTCCTAACCTAAAACCCCTTTTGATAGTTTATAGTACTAGGTTGACTGGGTCAACCTTTTAATCTTATGGGTGAAATTCATTTAAGGTTTAGGTTGGATCTTGATCGACCTATCCTGTGACTTAGTGAATTTTTTTCCATAATGGTACTAAGTTGATTGGGTCGACCCTATCGATCAAAAAATTTAGAAGGGCTTAAGGTTAAATCTGCATATATATACAAGATCATTTCTCCATTATTTATAGAAGAGAATAAGGAGTAAGAGCTATTATGTATCTACTTATCTCTCATTCTACTTGAGGACCAAGCTTAGGGTTTCATACTTTCTTTAGAGATATAGATCTTGTCTTGTGGAGAATTCTTTTGGATACATTGATAGGTTGTGTAGCCTAGAGCTGATTTATCCTTGTCATCCTTACATACCACAACAACCTCTTGTGAAGCACCTTGGCCAAGGGAGAGATTGAGGCTCAACGAGTTCATCTTCAAAGGTAAGTATTTCTAAATTTATTCCTCCTTTGTAAGAGTAGATATATATGTATTTATACTTCTCTTCCATTAATTAGGATTCCATATACATTTATGTGAGTATATATCTCTTATACATGTTTACTTTTGTTATTTCTTATCCCCACTTTGTGCCATAAGCTTTGGTGAGAACTACATTAGACTTTACTTTAATTTTTATTAATTTAGTGAATATGAAAACATAGGGCTTAGTTAGGAATATTACTTGATTATTATTGATTGGAGACTTTGAAACCCTCCCTGGTATTATTGTTGTGATAATAACTCCCCTAATTAGGTATAGTGGATCCATATATTGGTCATGTTCCCGATTATCTAATGTATTCCCAATTGGAAGTGTTAGTATGATCTATCTTCTCTGAGTTAGGATTGATTTATAGACATGATGCATTTTTATTGCATACATTTTAGTGAACCCTGTGTGAATCTAACCCTTGTAGGGTTTCTTTCACATTTTGAATTATTTTATCTTTTTATTTATTATTTTTCTATATTTATGATACTAGGTCAATAGAGCTGATATAGTTTCTAACTTCTATGCACAGGCTTAACACACAGTTGCTTTAAAAATGACTTATTCTATTTTCATATGTATTCATCAAATACAAGTTACTAGGTTGATATAGTACTCCTATAGACAAACTAGGTCGACTAGGCTGGTATAATCATTTTAAAAGTTTCCAAAAAACATACTAGGTTAGTCCAACCAATATAGTATTCTAGACAACTTCTAGAAAATATACTACGTCAACCAACCCAATATAATCATCTTCATAAGCTTCAACAAATAGGGAACTACATAATTAGGTCAACCCAGTCAACACAATTGGTAAAATTTATAATTAACATTCAAAGAACTTTAACATCAATCCCACATTCCTTTACATTTTCCAACCCACCAAGGTTCATTTCTCTCTTTCTCTATCATTTTATTTATTTCGTATAGTTCTATTTTTACATAGTTTTTAGTCTTTAAAATTTCTCTCATATAGAAAACTAGATCAACCTGGTTGACTTAGTTATGTATTCTATCTTCTATCTATAAGACTAGGTTGACATTGTCGACACAATTCTTAAAGACCCTTACTTCAGCAGTACAGTAGTGACATTGTTGACTCTGTATTATAATGTCTGCATATAATGTTATCTGAACTAACATTGTACTATGTTTCAAATTTGGAATTAATATTTATATGCTAGTAATTACTTCACACTTTCACTTTCATTTGCTTGGATGCTTAGAATATATCACATAGTCTAATTAGGTGGTTTTCCAATATACCATTTAGTTTCACTATTTTTCTCTTTATTTGACACACTACCAAATCACATAATTTCAAAATGCATTTAAATATTTGTCTACCTAATCCTTACCTACTTGGATTTCAACACCAAGGGGGAATATGACTTGGTCTTCTAGCCAAGTATAAACATGTGGTCAATGTGATATATTAGCAAATCACCTGATACCCTTATCATTATGGGATTATGAAGTGAGGGAGTAGGCCCCAATACCAAGCCAATATCATTGCCAACACATATCCCTTTCAACCTAAACATCCTAAAACCATCCATATATTGCTTTTTAGTTCCCTACTTTCAACCAAATTCCCTATCACATTTAAAATAATGCTCTAATAATCTAACAACATTCAGGATGACCACTTAGCATTTACTTTCCAAGTTGATTGCTTGCTCTTTGATTATTGTATGTTGTATTACAAAACCCTGCATTGGCCAACATTGGTGCTAGGTTTTTTGTGTTGTGTGCCTCAGTTGAGCCATCCTCATTGATCCAATTGCTTATGTGTTTCCTTTCCTTTCTTACTTTAAAAAGTATATTATAAAAAATTTCCTATTTTAGTACACTATCATTCTATTTGGCATAGTCTCTTACAAACTATTTATTCCCCCTATTTATAGTATTGAGTCAACCTGGTCGACCTAGTATTCTTTTTTGCCCATCTCAATATAGTACCAAGTCCACCCTATCAACTTTATATCCTTATCAAAAAAAATTGTCCCGAGTTATAGAACTAGGTCGACCCTATCGACTCTATTTCCTTATTTTCTTAGTATTTTAGTCCCTATTTCTAGTACTAGGTAGATTTAGTTGACTCTGTACTCTTATTTATACCTATGTATTTCCTTGATTTTGCATCACCTTTTTCCTTTCCTAATACTTCCCCCTCATCATGAACTTCCTATTTGAAGACAACACTAAGTTAAATTCAATGGATATGATGAGTCTTGCCAACCGTCATAGGGTCTCCCATAAGTAGATTATGACTCCTATCCTAGATGAAAGCAATATTCACATAGCCACTCATATAATAAACTATGATACCCTTATTCATTCTTCTTCACCTCATAATCCTCTCTTCTCACTTAAATATCAACCTGGATTAGAGTATACACCTAAAATTCTCTTATTCATCTATGAGTTTCCTCACCATCAAGGAAAGGATCTTTCTACCATTTACCAACTCATGATAAGTGGTTAAATTGAATATCTTCACTCACTTTCTCCCACATTCTCACATAGATTTGGGGATATTAGCTTCTTTATTTCTCAACCTCTTCCCTCTATTTTGACCCCTTCTTATACCATTACTTCTTCTTCTTTGACTTCCTCTACCTCCATGCCTAGTATCTCTACTAACATGGTAGGTTCTACTTCTAGTGGGCCTCTTCCAAGATCCACTCTTATCAATTCTTCCACTAGTGTATTATTTTCTACCCATGGTAATCATGCCTCTAGTTTTGCTTCTTCTCATCCCTTTACTAGTCCATTTTTTTCCACATAAGCAAATTATACCACTAGTGCCTCACTTACTAACATCTCTTTTCAATCTCTTACTAACACCCATAGTGGTACTCAATCCACTACTTCCAATTTGAATTCTTCAAAAAATGCTAAAAATAAAACTCAAACCCATCAACTCCTATTACAATCTCTTAACCAAATGAATGTTTTTTAAGCTAACAATGTAAATGCAAATCACCCTATCCATCTTCAAACTCACCCTCAATAGATGTCATGGGGCATGCATAATCAAAATGTTCTACCACCTCTTCTTTGTGATTCCCATGGTAATCTTATCCCTTAACCACCTATGGTTAACAAAACAATCAAGCATCTTCAAAATGAGCCTCTTACATCTCAAATTAATAATATCAATATAGGAAGTATCACCCTACCATTTCTTACAATGGGTCAACCAATCCTACTCTTCATTTAAAAACATTTATAAATCTATATAAAGACCAGGTCAAATTAAATACCTTTACCTCTACCAAGATATTAGCCAAAACTCTCACAGGTGATGATTTATATTGGTACAACCAACTTAAAACTCATATTACTAGTTTTGAAGATTTAGTAAATGCTCTAGTCCAAGAGTTCCAAACTAGTGATCTTCCTAAGATTGCCTTGGCTCATTTTATCAAATGTAATTGAAACTAAAATTGCATAATCTTTCATTATACAATGAAAGACTTTGTATAAAAAAATAGAACATAATATGGCCAATGATAAACTTTCCCATCTATTTACCAATGCTATTTTTCCAAGTTAAAGTATCAGGACCAAACTCTCTCTCTCTCCATGTACTTTAAAGGGAGCTATTGACCAAGCTAAACATCGATATTTCCTTATGCATTAATTTGAGCCATCCTAACCTTCTATAGGTATTTATCTTTTACTTAAGAATTAAAATCATCATGCTACCAATGATGGTGTCATAGACTCTTATGATACCATTCACACTATTCAAGCTATTGTTCCTAACCAATCTTCAAAATAAGCTTTCCCTCCTAATCAATTCACCAATCCTCATTTTTATTCAACTAATAACATCAATTTTCACAAACCTTTATCCTTAGTTGAATTACTAAAATGTCTACCAAGGCCTCTCCCATGATAACTTGATCCCACTCATCTTATGAAATCTTGGTATGATCCCAATAAATTTTATTGGTTTCATGTTAGTTGGGGTCATCCTCATAAGACTTGTAGGTAGATTTATAATTTGGCTATGGAATTCCTTCTTGGTACTAATTTTGACCATGATTCCATCATTCATTAATGCCAATAATACTATGACAATACTTCCAAATACCATGAAACAAATACTAAATCTCAAGTTTTGAATCAAGCTAATGCTTATTTGGCCATCTATAAAGATATTTTTCCAAATCACCAAGATACCGAAGACAAGCCCACCCCTTCTACCAATAATTTTGATAGTATTATTTTCCCAATTCTTAAATATAATGTGGTTAATATGACTAACATGTCAAGGGTGGTTTCTTTCATTGATCTTCAACCCATCTACACACCTCTATTATCTCTCATATTTCATGTTATCCAAGATTCTTCTCAAACTCACTTAAATGAGTTGGGGAAAGATGACATTATATCTTTTGATGAACCAATTCCAAAACCTCCCTTGGATAACACTTCCCATTCTATTTTTACCATCCCTCCATCTTATTTACCTAACACCAATGACACTCAAGCTTCTATTAACACTTATTCTAATATATATCAAACCACACCTACATCTATGACTCATCATCTCAACATGATATACAAACTTATCCTTTAACCAAACCTTCTACCTCTTATCAACATAAATTCACATGTACTTTAGCTCCTCTCTCTAAACACCTCCTTCAACACTATGCACCTCTTTCCAACAATATTCTTATGGGTTATGATGAGTGGGATTCTATCATGAAACTCTTTAATCTCCCATCCCAAATCCCATTTCTTGAATTTATGAGGACCTGTCTGTATCATCGTAACCATCATATGTAACTTTTGTTCAAAATGAACATCCTTCATCCTCATCTAGTAGGATGTGAAGAAACCTTATCTAGATCTAAAGATAGCATATTGCAATACTATGAAGAGATGTTCATACATGTTGATGAAATAATGGACACTTATCTTTCCCTAAAATTACATATTGCTTCCATGATCCTTGATGATATTCTAATTCATGTAGATGATCCTCCTCTTTTCATTAGTGTCTAAATTGGTGATATCTAAGTCAAGTATGCCTTGATTAATGAGGGTTCTAGAGATTGTGTTACCTCTCTTGATTTTATCAAAAACCTTGGATATTATGAATACAATCTTAAATCCACATGTCAAAGCTATGATAGAAGGAAAATGACTCCTTTAGGTTATATGTTTCTCCCCATTACCATCCCACTTGTTATTGTTCATGTGAAAGTGATGATATTTAACTTTCCTCTATATTATACAAATTTTCTTGGTAGTCTATGGACTCATCATATGAGGGAAATTGCTTCTTCCACTTTCGAATGCATTAAATTTCCTCATAATGGATCCATATATAGGATTCAGGGTGACACCAACCCTTGGAATTTTAAACAATTCCAAGATTAGGATGTATTCAAGATTCCTACCCTCAAACCCTTGGGAAATGTTCCATTCTATGAGTCCTAATGATTTAAATTTCCCATAAATTATACTCAAGGTTAAAATGGTCATCCCTAACTCATTGGGAATATTCCTCCTAACCTCCTAGATTTTGATGATGATGAGCTTGACAAGATTAATCTCAAGATTAAAACTTTTGATCTCTTACCTCATCTCATCTATCATCTTACTAGTTAGTTCTTTACAACCTAATTCTCGTTAACCACCTTGTGATGACATCCTCATTGTCTTAAATAAGACATGAAATTTCATTCATCACACCATTGATCTTCATACACCTAATTACAATGATGGTTATACCTTAGATGATCCATTCTTATGAGGGCTTGTTCAGGCCTGAGATGCTGAGATTATTTGTTAACTTTCCCCTTTGCTTTAGTATTTTAGTATATCTTCTTATATTCCATCATATATCATTCCTAATTTTAGTATTTTTCCTCTTTATTTTAGGCTAGAGATAGTTTATACACCTACAATTTCTAAAGAACCTCATAGGAATATGCTTATTGATCATGTTATGATTGGGGCTTATCAATTTGTTATGTACCATGACACCTATAGCCTACTTATCCCTGAGATGCATGAGACTCTCCTTTAGCCTTATGTGGACCCCACCCCTCCCTAATTAAATCTTGATTTGGATCCCATTCCCACACTTAGTATAGATGAGTCTCTTCCCACTTCCAATCCTATCACTCTTGCAATTGAGCCTTATCCAATCTATCCACTATCCCCACCTTCTCTCAGTGATGGTTTTCTCCTTTTACCATAGTTGGCTCCTTCATCT